>VMDR010000355.1:0-258398 GCA_007922815.1 Macrotus californicus | reverse complement strand
GGGTGCATAGGGAAGGCAACTGCTTAAAAACTTAGGATGAAAAAGGCATCAAACCACAAACTACAAACTACGGAGTAATAACTCTGTGAGAAAAGTGTGGGGCCTTTTTAAAGTAATTTTAAATCTTTGTGATAAACACAGAAAGTGAGGTTTGAACACACAGATGCACAGTCCACACCCCTGGGCTTGACTGGACATCAAAACATTTTTAATTGGCCGGTTTTTCCCCAAGTACTTTGTCAAGTGACCGAAAGTGCTCCAGACTTCATCCCGAAAGGACAAACAGGCAAGAATCACAGAGAAAATGTGTGGAAGAAGAAACCCAGGGAGGGGTGAGCCTTATCAGGACTACATTATTTAAGCAGCTGGCACCGCTGTCCCCAGACAAGCAGCGCAACAGACCGGAGCAGGCGACCCGGAAATAAAACCTGCACATATTAAGCGGATATCACAAACTGATCAAATACAACAGGGGGAAGGCTGGTTGTACCAACTGGGTAGCAATTCAGATGGAAAAAAAAAAAGCCCCCCTTGTCCAATTCCAAATACTCAAATAAATTCCATATGCTATTAGAGTTTGTGGGAAAAAAATTTTCTTTAAAGCTAGAACAATAAATAGGCTATTTAAGAACTTCTGGAGCCCAGCTGGTATAGCTCAGTGGATTGAGCATTGGCCTGCGAACCAAAGGGTCGCCGGTTTGATTCCCACTCAGGGCACATGCCTGGGTTGTGGGCCAGATCCCCAGTGGGGGCCACATGAGAGGCAGCCACACATTGATGTTTCTCTCCCTCTCTTTCTCCCTCCCTTCCTCTCTCTCTAAAAGTAAATAAATGAAATTAAAAAAAAAAAAAAAACTTCTGGAAAAGAAGCAGCAAACTGGAAAAAATATTGGGAGTTTAAAATGATCGTCAAAAGGCTCTATCTGTCCAATAAGCAGAGCTGTGACATTTGTACTAGATTTGCTGGTAGCCTGACAACAGGGACAAACTTATGGGAAGGCAATGTGGTCACCTGTGTAACTGGAACGTTAAATACGCCATAGGCATGCCCAGTAATCCCGCTTCTGGGAGTCCAGCCCAAGGAAACAGTCTCACATAATTAATACTCTCTGTGTACCAAGATGCTCGCCACAGTGGAAGAAAATTGGACACAATCGAAAAATGCTTTAAAGAACAGTGAAATGAACTCTGCAATCTTTTAACAATGTGTAATAGCGATTTTTTATAATGCGCTAAAGGAGAAAAAAATCAGGATCCTCATTGTGTAGTCAATGAGGAATATGACTATTTTTTAAACGTAGATTTTTGTATAAGATGTTAAAATATCTCATTAAAAGTTATTAGAGCGCCCATATAGGTATGTGATTACATGGGTATATGCAGTGTTTACATCTACAGTGGGTGTATATTTACATACGTGTTATATTATACACACACACACACACGTATGCACACACACCCATAACCCATTGATAAAAACAGGGTGTCAGGCCAAAAGACATGGATGTAGCATCACCACTCATATCAAACACATGGCACGTGTCTTTGTATGTTGCTTTAGTGTTAAATGTAACATGATCTTCAGTGATTGCCATGTAGCGTTTTTAATATGCGCAGAAAACCCATCAGGATGGTCTTACCACCTGCAAGCTGAAAGGTGCCCCAGGAACTTACTGTGTATGAATCATCGGGTACACAATTCGGGTCTGCGTTAGCTTGATTAGTGTACTTGTAAGTTTAATTTATTAGATTTTGTTTGAGGACTTTATTTCCATTGGGAGTGTAAGTTCACCTTTCAGGTATTTTGTATGATTTAAAATATATATATACACAAAACCTATAAACACAGTTTAAAATGTCTGAGGGAAATCCAACTAAAAGTCAACTGTCTTATTTTATGCACCATTATTAGATTCATTAATGAAATGACAAGGCTTTGTAAATGGAAAAGGAAAAAGGAGCTTTTAAATTAAAGTGTAACTTCCATAAACGGATTATTATTATTTAAAAAAAAATGCTTTATCCTCACCTGAGGACATTTTTTTCTTTCACTCTTTTTATAGAGAGGAAGGGAGAGCGAGGAACATCCATGCGAGGGAGCAGCAGTGATTGGTGGCCTTCCTGGACACACCCTGACCAGGGATCGAACCCTCGACCTCCACCCACCTCAGCTACACTGGCCAGGGCCGGTTATTATTTTAAACACAAGTAACTATGGTAGTTCTTCGTAAGGACAGCAGACCCTCTAGGACGTTGTGACCTCTCATCACTCCTACCCACAGCCGCTCTTGCAGCCGCCGCATCCAGGGGAGACTTCCATGTCTCCCCAACAGACACTCGTCCCTCCGCAGCCCTCTCCCACTTCAAGGTCACACTTGGCCATTCATGCCACCCTCAGAGACGGCCAATCCCACAAGGCATTATCAAGTCATAGTTATCTTACTAAAGATCTGGGGAAATGGTGAGCAGAATTCGTACTTTTTCCGCCTAGCCTAAAAAAAAAAATTTTCTTCCATTAGGTATCTCCTTTCTTCCGCTCCAAAGTTCTTTTTCTGCCACTTTTATTGTTTCTGTTTTCTTCCTATCCCACTGCATCTCTGAAAATGCAGTTCTGACCCTCAGTGGCACAGTGGGCCGGACAGCAGGGGACAGGATCCTGTGCCAAGGAAATGAGGTTTTTCTCCTATCATTTGATTTTTTTTTTTAACTTCACCCAGGGACATTTTTTGTCACTGTTTTGAGAGAGAGAAACACTGATGTGAGAGAGAAACATCAACTGCCCGCTTTCTAGTATGTGTCCCAACTGTGAATCGAACCCACAACCGGGGTCTGTGCTCTGACCGGAATCAAACCCGCGACCTTTTGGTCTATGGGATGATGCTCCAACCCACTGAGCCGCACCAGCCAGGGCTCTCCTATCACATAAAACAATGACTGTTATTAGCCACGGGAAGCAAACCGACTCAGAGAAGGGTGAGCCTAAAGAAAAACTTTTCATCTTTTCCCAAGCTTACGTGAAGTTCAAGATAAATATTTTACAAAGGCACAAAACATGCCTGCCACAAATGCAATATTCAGCCTTCTCCCGTGACCAAATATACTCCCATTATGTAGTTTTTACCTCGAAGGGTCTCCTGGCTATTGGCTAAAGCCATCTAGATTAAAGCCTTACTCACTGAGAAATCATGAAGTGTTCAATATTACACGTTCAATCTACCAAGTCTTAAAATATTCGAAAAATCAGAAAATGTCCCTGGACCATCTTCAAGATTCTCGTCGTTCCTTTCTCGAACTCGGAGTGGAGCTTCCGTGAGCAGCGGCGGCCTCGGCAGATGTTGCGTTCGCGTCTGTAACGGTTTCCAAGCCGTTTGTTTCTGCCGGCTCCGCTCAAAGGGTGGGTTTGTTGACATTGAGGAAGCTGTGCCAGGATGTTGTCACTGACGTCTGTGGTGTCGATGAGCACTCAGTAGCTCAGCTGTTGACAGGTGCCGCTGGGGACATCTCGAGGACATATGGAAGAGCAGCTATGACATCGTGGACGTTTACGCTTCAAATGCCGAGAGTCAGTGGGGACTTACCAAGGGTGCTGGGTCTGAGCCCCTGGGCAAGGCTCTTCTTTGCTGATCTAAAGAACTCTCTAGCCTGGCTGGTCTAGCTCAGTGGATTGAGCATCAGCCTGCAAACCAAAGGGTCGCCAATTCGATCCCCAGGCAGGGCACATGCCTGGGTTGCAGGCCGGGTCCCCAGTAGGGGGCCACGTGAGAGGCAACCGCACATTGATGTTTCTCTCCGTCCCTTTCTCCCTCCCTTCCCCTCTGTCTAAAAATAAATAAATAAAATCTTTAAAGAGCTCTCTAAAGATTTTGGGTCACTCGCTTCTGCCATGGCCAGGCTACTAGTGGTCTGCTGGGGTGTTGAGCCCCACAGCGGTCTCAGGAAAAGAAGAGGCATCTGTTCCTGCCTTGCAGAGGCTGTTTTTCCCTTCAGAGCGGCCTCCTTTACCTGCCAACACTGCTGCCACTGCCCACTAGCTCCCGTCCCAGCAGCGAGGGACCGAAGTCAGCAGCTGACACTTCAGCTGGAAGGAAGGACTCTACTGAGAACCAGCTTGAAGAAGGGTACACCTCAGCTAAATCTGAACTTTAGCCTTGGCTGGTGGGGCTCAGCGGACTGAGTGCGGGGCTGCAACCCAAAAGGTCGCTGGCTCGATTCCTGGTCAGGGCGCCTGCCTGGGTTGCGGGCCAGGTTTCTAGTTGGGGGCATGACAGAGGCAACTGATACATGTATCTCCCACACATCAGTCTTTCTCTCCCTCTCTTTCTCCCTCCCTTCCTTTCTGTCTAAAAATAAATAAGTAAAATCTTTTAAAATAAATAAATAAATTTGCACGTTCTGTGTTCACTTCCCCTTCGCCTGGAACAATAGTGTAATTAGTCCACCACTAGTTTGGAGTATGTTATTTATTGGCTTATTAAGAGAGGCGACCCTGTATGCCACCGGCTTGTGAAATATTATTATTATAAACGACAATTCCCACAGTGAACCTGTGTTAAATACATTACTAGCCAAGACAGTCTCTGAGCATAATTTGCTGCAGGTGAAACAGTCGATCACAGCAATGGGCAGCTCCTTTATGGAAATTTAACTTAAAAAAACAACAACAAAGACATGTATTTGTAGTAGGCAACCTGAGGATGAAATAATCACGCTCTACAAGAGAGAGGCGGAGCTGGGACGGAAGCGCTGGGGGCAGCCCCTGTTCCTTATCAATTGTTTGTTCTCTTGGAGGTGAGTGTGAGGCCTAAAATAACTAGAGCAGATTTCCCTGCAGAGCTGAAACCCTTGGAGGCTTCGGTGCCCTTGAGGCCTGGTCTGGAAGTGTTTGGGTAAACAGGAGGGAGGGAGGGATGCTGCTGACAGTTAGGGCTCAGGCTCAAGTTCAAAGGTGACCAGAAGCCCCTGAAGGCAGTTGAGTGACAGGATCCTATTTACTTTGGAAGAGATGGTTCTGCAGTGCCGGCCTGCGAACTGCAAAGTTGCCAGTTCGATTCCCAGTCACGGCACATGCCAGTTGGGGGCATGAGAAATAGATGCATTTCTCTCACATCGATGTTTCTCTCTCTCTCTTTCTCCCTCCTTTCCCCTGTCTCTAAAAATAAGTAAGTAAAATAGCCTGCCTACCTCCTAGGGCTGCTAAAATGACAAATTGAGGGAAAAAAAAAAAGAATTGTTCCTCTAGGGGGCTGAGATCAGACTGGCGGAGTCAGGGAAACCACGACGAGGTCCCTGCGTGGTCCAAGTGAGACGCAAGGGTGACTCGGACCACACAGGCAGCAGAAGAGGCAGGGAGAGGTGATCAGGTGCAAGGCGGAATTAGCAGAGAAGATGCAAAACCTAATAAGGAAGACAGAGTTACATCTCCACCTGTTTTCATACAGGAACGTAAATTTGAGACTGATGAATTGAGATAAACCATTCCAGTGAAAGATTGGGAAGGGCTACAATTTACAACACAAGAAATGCATTTCAAAAGATTTCAACATCACTAGTAATTACAGAAATGCAAAATAAAACAAACAAACAATAGGATGCTCCCCCACCACTCCCCCACTCCTGCTCTGACTAGAAAAGAAATCGAAAAGTAATTGTCATGGGTGAAATAGTCACCCCCACAGTTCACGTCCACCAGAAACCCCAGAATGTGACCTTACTTGGGAACAGGGTCTTTGCAGATAGAATGAAGTTCAGATGAGGACGGACGGCACGTGGTGGACCGAGGCAAGCTGGAGTGATACAGCTGTAAGCCAAGGACACCCAGGAGTGCCAGGAGCTGCCCAAAGGTAGGAAGCAAGGAGGGATCCTGCCCTACAGCGTCTGGAGGGAACACAGTCCACTAACACCTGATTTCAGACAACTAATGGCCAGAATTTGAGGAAATAAATTGATGTTCCTGTATGTAAGCCACAAGTTCGTGGTTATTCATGAGGCATCCCTGGAAAACTAATATTTTATATTATATTATATTATGTTATATCATATCATATCACATTACATTACATTAGTGGGAGGCAGTCACTTTTGGTCCTCATGGGCAGAAGCATAAATCAGTAGTACAACCTTTGGAAAAGATGATTTTCGCGATGCTTAACTGCAATTCTAAATTACCAGGTCTTTCGACCCAGCAATTCCAATTTGAGAAATTTATATTAAAGAAATCATTAGAAATGTGTGCAAAGATTTAAAAGGAAGAATGTTCATCCTGGGGTTAAAATGGCAACGAATCTAAATGTTCGAAAATTGGAAATCAGCCCTGGTAAATTACGGTGTTAAACGTACAACGAAATAGCATGTAGCTGTTAAAACTGGTCTCAATGGAACAAGAGTTTGGTAGTTTCGTAGAAAACTAAGCACCTTCTTAACACAAAGTGCTACAATCACACTCATTAGTGCAAATAGACAAATACACTGTGGTCCATCCAGACAAAGGATCATTATCAGCAAAAATAAAAAGAAATAAGCCACAAAGCCACAGAAAGACATGGAAGAGCCGATCTGGGAGGGGCTACAGATTGTACGATTCCAACCATACGACCTTCTGGAAAACAGCAAAGCGATGGGGACAGTCAAAACAAATTAGTGGCTGCCACAGGCCCTGGGGGACGCGGAGAGGGGTTAGCAGGCAGAGCACAGGATGTTTTTAAAGGGGATACATGTCACCATATATCTGTCAAAACCCACAGAATGCAGAACGTAGAGGGAACCTTAATGCCAACTCTGGACCTCGGGTGACTGTGATGTGCCGATGCAGGTCCATCGGTTGTGACAAACGTACCACTCTGCTGTGGCCACTGATACCGGCAGGATGGACATGCGTGGGGACGGGGGGAGGGCACACGGGAACTCTGCACTTTCTGCTCAATTTCGCTGTGAACCCCAAACTGCTCTGACAAACCAAGTATGTTAATTCCTTTAAAAACGCAAAAGGGAAAAAATGATCTTGAAAAAATATTTGGTGGTAAGAATATTCAAAATATGTGATGTGTTGTTAAAAGGAAAAAGCAGACTATAAAGACAATCTACAGTATGATTCTAATTTTTTTTCCAAAGGGACACGTATATTCACGTGCTACTAGATACAGCACAGAAAACACTATAATATTAATGACGGGTATCTCCAGTGGTGGGAATGTACCATTGTTATGTTTTTCTTTGTGACTTCTTGTGTTCTCCGAAATGTCTACAATGAACACATGTTACTTTAATAATCAGGAATATAGAGTGACATTTGATGTGACTAGAGTGATACAGAGTGACTTTCATGTCATTTGAAAGTCATAACAAATGCAAGGGTCCGACAAACTGAACATCGATTTGAGAAACAACAAACCTCTTCACTAAGCTCTCAATGCCAGATCTTTTGTTTTTGTAACTTACCCATCACATTCCTGTTCATGGCCATTGGCGCTTTCTTTTTTATTATTAAAGACTTTATTTATTTATTTATTTTTAGAGGGGAAGGGAGGGAGAAAGAGAGAGAAACATCCATGTGTGGTTGCCTCTCACACGCCCCCTACTGGGGACCTGGCCCACGACCCAGGCATGTGCCCCGACTGGGAATCGAACCCACGACCCTTTGGTTTGCCCATTGCAACTTGCTTGATTCTTCCCAAGCTCCCTCCCAGGTTCCTCAACCTCCTTTCTACCTCTCCTTCCTCTTCCTCTTCTTTTTCTTTCTCCTCCTCTCCCTCCCCCCCTTCTTTCTCCTTCTCCATCTTCTAACTAAGCAACCTGCCCACTTACTCAGGAATGCTGAAATTCATCTAATGATGAAATTCATCTGAACAACCTTGAATTCCCCTGCTTGCATAACGAAGTTTCCTGGAACCTTCACCACTGTGTTTTCCGTTCCTCTTGTCATTTACTGCTCTTAAGAAATAAAAAAAAATAAAAAAGAACTGAGAACAAAAGTGCTCTTGAAAACTAACAATGAGGGGGAAAATCAAGAGAAATTTGGAAGATAAAGTTGTGAAATTATCTCATAAATGCAGAAAAAAGGATAAAGAGATGGGACATAGGAGACAGAAAGAGAAAGAAAGATCAGGCCCTGGCCGGGTACCTCAGTTGGTTAGTGCGGTCCCCATACGCCAAGGTTGCAGGTTCGATCCCCAGTCAGGGCACCTACAAGAGCCAACCAATGCATGCATTAATCAGTAGAACAACAAATCAATGTTTCTCTGTCTCTCTTCCTCTCTCTAAAATCAATGAATTAAAAAGACAGTTTTTTAAATGAAAAGATCAGTCTAAGGGATCCAACTAGAGAAACAGAAAACACCAATAAACAATTTCCCAAAGTTCAGAAGACATTTTCCAGTTTCAAGTGCCCATCACAATAAAATAAACAAACAGAAAATAAAACCCGCTCCGTAGCCTTTCAGGACACTAGGGATACAGAGCATTTCCTACAAGTTTCCGAAGGGGAGGGGGGTGAACAAGAACATATAAGGGACGGAACACCAGATGCCATCGGATTCAGTGAGAACGTGGAAACTAGCAGACAGATAAGTGGTACCTGCAGAATTAGGACAAACTAACTCCAACCTAGAATACTATACCCAACTACGCGGTTGAGTGGGCTGGTGCCACCTTCTCGGACATTCCGCAGACCTCCCTGGACACCATTACCGGGGCTGCTGCTGGCCTTCCCGGAAACCATCCTTCTCAGTTTTTCACCAACCCCAATTTCACTCCTATGGTAGGTGATCATCTGCTTTGAAGGGGGTAAGCGTCAGCTCCAGCTCCAGGAGGCTTGAATCCTTACTAGGGCTCAGCCATGGTTATTCCGCTCCCTTTGCTGTGGCCTGGGAGGTAAAGTAAGCTGGCTAAGAGGTCTGGAAAAAAGGGCTTCCTGGCCACCGGAGAAAACGGTTCATGTTTTGCTTCTACACAATAATGCGTGCACGTGACGGCCGAAACGCGGCGGTGACCTTGCAGCCAGCCCACGAGGCCAAACCCTCACGCTGAGGCTCCCAGAGTGGAAGTTTGACAGACCGTGAGTTTGACAATATCGCTGAGCCTGCCCTGTACCATCCCGACTCCCACCTCTGCGACACAGTCAATGTCCATCCTGTGTAAGTCACTTCTGTCTGGAGAAAGCATCGTGGACTGATATATATACCCTTTCCCAGCAAGCTGATGGCCTCCATTGGCCTCATGGGAAGCGAGACGCAGGAGAAGTGAAGGAAACTTCTGGAATGACAGGGAACGCACACGCGAGGACAGCAGCTGTGGAGAGGCCTAGAGAACAAAGCATCCAGACCACAGCTGGGAGAAGGTCCCCAAGGGAGACCAATAGACATCGGGTTTGTGACTGCATAAAAAAAATCCACACCAAAAAGGACTCTGTAAGTTTCTTAAACAGCTTAGGGAGACAATGACAGACAAACAGAAAATTAAGCAAATTTTAAAAATGAGGTAATTTCTAAGTCCAAGGAAAATAAAAATTTGCACAAGAAAGGAAGCACGGTGGGGCTCAGCAGTAAAATAATATTTACAGAGGCACAGTAAATAAATTCAGAATTTGGGGAGGAAGGGCCGTGGGGGGCAGAGAGAGCGCAGGGTGAGTGGGCTACCCCCTCCTGTTCCGTCGCAGGAAGTCAGGGCCAACAGCTAGGGCGGAGGCATCAGGAGTCATGCTGTTTAGCAAAACGGAAGCCATTCCCAAGGCAAAGCTAAGGCCTGAGGACATTACTGTAGTGTAACAAGGACCTGTCCTGTCTTTTCCCCCTTGGAGTTCCCTGATAGTGACAGGATTGCCTTTGTTATGCTAACGAGGTAACTCCCACAGGGGCTTCAGGATGGGGGCTGGGCACCAGGATGTCTAACCCAGTGATCAGAGGGGTTGGGATTTTCAGCGGCCCCACCTGCACAGGAAGGGAAAGAATTGGGGCTAAAGGTTGAGTTCAAGCATGTGGCCCATGGTGTGATTCATCACGTTTCTGTAATGAGCCCCAGTAAAGACTGGGGAGCTTCCTGGTTGGCCAGAGCGAGGACCAGTTGAGTCGGGAGGGTGATGCGCCCGCTGTGTTCTCATCTCTGCACACTCAACCGGCCCTCCTGATGTGCACCTATCCTGCAGTAAGTGTTTCAGTATAGTGCCCTCCTGAGTTCTGTGCATTCTTCTAGCAGGTTAGCAGACCTGAGGGGATGGGGAGAACCCCCTGATTTATAGCCCCTAGGTCAGAAGTTCAGCTGCCATCAGAAGGTAGAGGAAGCCTTGTTGGGGACCATGCCTTTGTAACTTGTGGGGTCTGCCCTAGTTCTCAGCGGTTGAGTTATACCCAGGGACAGCTGGGACAGAATAGTTACTTGGCTCAATTAATTTTTCAAAGGAAAAAAGAGCCAACCTCAAGATCTTAATCACTGAAGGATTTTGTGGCCCAGGATTAAAGGCCCACCCGAGGGTGGGGGGCCTCAGCATGACAGCAGCGGAGTGGCCAGTGAAGACTCACGGCATGGAACACGCTGGAGGCAGGGGCTGGAAGCCTTGCTTCTGTAGAGGATGCAGAAAAGGAGGCTTCTGGGGATTTTTCGATAAAAATGTTATCCAGAAACCCTGGCCAGGTGGCTCAGTGGTCGGAGAGTCACCCCTTGTATCAAAAGGTTGTGGGTTCAACGCCCAGGCAGGCCACATACCTGGGTTGTGGGTTTGGTGCCCTGTCGGGGCACAGACCAGAAGGAACTGATTGATGTTTCTCTCTCTTCCCCCCTCCCACTTCCCCTCTCTCTAAAATCAATAAATGGATCCTCAGATGAGTATTAAAATAAATAAAGGAATGAATAAAAAATACAATCCTAAAGAAAGAAGGTGTCGATCTGGGCAGACTGTCGACGTGGACAGTCATTTAATTCTACACCCTTCAGAACAAGTTAACTAGTTTCCTAGGGCTGGAAGTGGCCGAAGGCAGAGTGACAAAGTCACGCTTGTCCTCAGTATCCCGTGGTCCCCAGGGCTCCTTCCTCCCGCCCAGAGGCACATCTACACCGGTCTGAGCCCAACCCACTGAGTGCAGCCTCTCCAGGTTACTCTCCCTCTGCTCTGGAGCTTCCCTTCCTCCGCTGATTCTCTAAGAAACACCAGCGACTGCTTCAGATAGGTGTCAACCTTTTGAAAGAAAGGGCTGGATGACGTGAAAATGCTCTCCAAACCGACTTACAGACCAAGGGCTCAGGTGCCCACATCCTGAGGGGCTCTGGGAGCAAGACTGGTCCCCGGGCAAGCAAAGACTTGCTGATGTTCTGACGACAGCGGCCCCTCCCCCCACCCCCCCACCCCCGGCAGCGTCTATTTGTGCAAAGTCCCAAGGGGAGCTGAGGACCCCCGTCCACCCAGCGTGGCATCTCTGTGCACTGGTACCAAACTGAAGCCTGCAGACCAGAGCCCAGTCCCCGCTTGGGGCCAGCCAGGACGGCCAGTCAGGATCCAGGGAAGGTGTGGACTTCCAGGAAGCCCACCTGTGGGTGCCACTGTAGCTGGGAGAAGCGGAACAGGAAGTGAGCTCTTTATTTTAAGCATCCTGTAAGTCTCCATCGTGGTCAAAGCAGTTTCTGGAACCATCCAGAGGCACGCTCCACGAAGGGCCGGCATATCCGAACTGACATCAGAAAACTCGCTCAAAGGCAATGTGATATTTGTTTATTTGTACTAGTTAAAAAAAAAAAAAACCCATTGGAGAAAACGCCTTATCTGGAAAAACAATGTGAACTTTTACTCACCTCCCCAAATCTAAACTGATATCTAACACGCAAAACAATAGCCGGCCGAGGAGACAGAGCCTTTCCTACGAAGACGTGTTACCAAGTCCCAGAAACCGGAGAAGAAATAAATACGGCGCTTATTTTCTGTGTACACTCACTTTCTCTTTAACATCAAAGCCTGCTGGTGTGGTTAAAAACTCAAGTGGAAAGGGTGACTGGACTACGGTGACTCCACCCAAGTTCATTGCTACAATACCTGAACCTGTGCCAAAGCGCTTGGCCCACGGGCTAGGAAGCCCCAGCCGCAGCCCTGTTTTGAACGCTTTCACCCCTCCCTTGACCTTTGCGCTTGGAAAATATTTTCTGGAATTGTGTTTGCTCTTACACGTTTCCATGCTGCTTAGACAGAGGGAAGAACTTTAATTAAGGGAAGCATTGGAGACCCCGCTGACCACCTGCATGAGGCGGGCCGGTCTGTGAAAAGGTGAAGATATGCACACGGTGGTGTAGCTCTAACATGACCGCTGAGGGTCGCACTAGGGACAAAATGAATTTGGGAACCAGCCGTTGAACGAGCTGAGATGTGCAGTGACCGGCAGCGACCCCTGTTCTCACAGCTCTGCGGACCTGAGACTTCTCACCTCCTCTCCTGAAAACTCAAGCACAGGGAGGCCCCAGCTCAGGGATCATCGATTCTGTGGAAAGGGGTCAATTTAAAGAGAGTAGGAGATTAGCAAAGGTAGAACGAAATGAGCCACGAGCCCTGAGAGACAGAGAAAGGGAAGCCCACCTGTGTGTGGTAAGAGGGACGCTGGGGACCCAGTGCTAGTCACTGGCGGCACTTAAGGCTCCAGGCAGTCCTGTTGCGGTCAGAGCACGGGAGCCCAGGGAGTTGTGCCCTGATCACGATGGCTAGGTAGCGCAGCGGGTTAGAGCGTCGTCCTGACACCCCAAGGTTGTGGGTTCGATCCCCGTCAGGGTACATACAACAATCAACCAATGAGTGCGTAAAATAAATGGCACAACGGTTCTCTCTCTCCCCCTCTCTTTCTCTCGGGTCATCATATTTATAAAATAAAATTGAAAAAGAGAGTGGTGAGAGGGAATTCACATTCCCCCTCCTCAATGTGTTTACCGGCGGGAAACCCGCTGGGAGGCTGGGGAGGTAGCAGTGGCCTCATGCCTCCGTGAGGCTGCCCAAAAGCCGCAGGTCCGACCTATGACCCCAGGGTCACTCTGGGGGTCACCGCATTGCATCCAAGGAGGCCGAGCACAGGTTGTGCAAAGTGAGGAAGATCTCTGAGCATGCAAAAGGAAATCCCCCACCGGGTGACCCACGAGGCTCGCACCATCTGCCACCCACCCTGACCCTCTCGTCAAGGTGAACTCCACTCCTCACACTGATTCCATGAGGTCTGACACTGGTAACCTGGGTGTGGTGACCGGGGATGCTACCCCGGGAAGGACTGGCGTGACCGCCAATAGAGAGGGACATAGATCACGTGAAAGACGCCCGCAGCAGCAGCTTTACCACCCCGCTCTCCCACATTGGCAACGGCCATAAACCACGGATCTCCCTTCCCCCTGGAAAGCGTGTCCGCCTCAACCATCACCGAAGAGAGGGACGGGAGGCCGGCGGCCTGCAGTGGCAGAAACAAACTCTCGGTGACGTGGCTGGAAGAGTCTTTGTGCTTAAAGAGAACGCAGCGTGGAAAAAGAGAGGCTAAGAACGACAGGGTGAATGTTCACGTTGCAGAGTGATGGGGCGGGAGTGGCAGGTCGGCGGAGAACAGACTGAAGCCCTGAGACACTTTACAAAGACTGCATTTCTGGCCCGGCAGTTAAGGAGCAAATGAGCGTGAGGCGAGGGGAACTGACCCACGACAATTTCGATTCTAGCTGGAGACCTGCAAGTGCAGGGAGAAGGGAGAGGGGAGAGGAGCAGCACGGGTATCATTACACCAAAAAAAAAAAAAAAAAATGATTTCACTTCAAAGAACTGAATACTTAACCTTTGCACCTGAGCCATTCTTAGCTGGAGATGTTTCCCCAGACTATTTCTGGCTAAAGACGGAGAGATCAGATCAACTGCAGAGGACTCTGCTTGCATATCAAAATGAAAAGCAGATGAGAAAACAATCTTCAAAGTCCTTCTCAGAGTGAGGCCGCTCCATGTAGGCCTGCTTTCCATAGTCTTTGTTTTTTATTGTATCTTTTTTCTATTGCCATTTATCCCCCTTATGCGCTTTTCCACCTCTGCCCCCGGCATCGCCCCCGCCGCCCGCCCCCGCAATCACTACACTGTTGTCCTTACCCACGAGTCCTTTCTCTTTCTTTCTTATGTTCCACCCCTCCGCCCCTCCACAGTCTTCATGGTGCTAGGAAACCTCAGGGGGATGATAGCACATCCCCGTCACATAGGCAACGAGCTGAACGACAGAGGCTGAAGATGCCAATCCAGACAGTGTTAATTTTTTTTTTAATGTACAAAACATTTCATATAGCTCGGGGTTTTTACAAATGAGCGATTTCACCTACCGGTGTGGGTTACCCCTTAAATGAACAGTTTCACCTCTCATGTTTTTATACACAGACCACGCATCGTGGAAGAGGTTTATATTTCTTTCGCACGCATTTGTTAAGCAGAGCCTTAAGGAGATTTTTTTGTTGTTGTTGTTTTTGGCTTGTCCCTTTGTCCCTCCCCAAACTCGGGACTTGAAATAGAGACTGACAGACAGCAGGTGCCCAATGTTGAGTGTAGACAATGCGACTGTTCACCTCGACCTCAATTTCTAAGTGAAGCATCAATTTCTGTGGATGTGAAAACCAATGTTTTAAAAAAAGATTTTATGTATTTATTTTAGAGATGGGGAGGGAGGGAGAGAGGGAGAGAAATTTCAACGTGTGGTTGCCTCTCACGCGCCTCCTACTGGGCACCTGGCCCGCAACCCAGGCACGTGCCCTGACTGGGAATCGAACCGATAACCGTTTGGTTCCCAGGCTGGCATTCAATCCACTGAGCCACACCAGTCCAGGGCCAAAAACCAACTTTTAAAACATCTTCTTTTATTACATAAGTAATGCACGACCGCACTCCAACTTAAAAATAAATAATATTATGTATGTATTCCATTTCAGGGCCCAGCAAAGGGGTCCCGGGACCAGGGGACCAAATGTCCTGGCGTGCTTGGAGAAATGCAGATTCCTGGGTGCCACCTGGACTGAGTAGCCCCTGCGAGGCTCTGATAGAACTGTCTGGCTATCCCTACTCTTAAGGGCCTCCCTGCCCTCATGCAGACTAGGTTGAAGGAGGGTGCTCTGCAGTGAGCTGTCCCCTGACCTGTCTGACCCACCTCCAGAGGGCCTGGGACCCAAATCACTGTGCCACAGCCTTCGGGAAGCACGGGAGAGCCGCCCAGCAGAAGGCCCGGGAGACTGTGTTCCACAAACAGGTATGAGCAGTCACATACGGTGCTGGGGTCACACACACACAAAGATGCCGGGGCTCTCCGCAGGGTCGGGCTCAGCCTCGTGGGAGCAGCCCTGTAATGAAGAATCCAACCACTTGTGGTAGGGGGTTGGTGGGGGTGGCCGGGGAGGTGGCTCCAGGGAGGGAATGGCAGCAGCATGGAGCTGAGAGGGGCTGAGACAGGGAATCTTCTGGAGGAGCACCGAAGGCTCATACCTAACTAAACAGCAGGATGCTCTTCCCTGCATTCCACTCACTCAACCCTGCCAGGTCTGCTATCCCTCTCCAGCCCTGCAGGGAAGCACTCACAGCCACTGGAGGCTACATACAGCCTTCGGGGCTTGCCCCGATTCCACAACATGCACATGCAAGCACAGCATGCTTACACACACACCAGTGGAGAGACACATGCATGCACGTATCATACGCATGCAAAGCACATACACGAACACACATGGATAGATACATGCACACATACACATATACACAAAAGCACACATGTGCACATGCACACACTTCTGCCCTCACTGACTGAGCCCCATGCACGATGCGACCTGAGCCACCCGCCTGTCCCCTTGGCACTTGCCTACTGCATCAGATGGATAGGTCCAAGAAGACACAGTGCAATGGCTGCTTCAGAAGCAGCTACTTGGGGAAGGCAAACTGCTAAAAAAGGTGCTGTCAAATTTGGTACGGGAGAGATGCGCTGCACAAAGGAGGGCAAGGAATTATTAAAAGGCACGAAGACTCGTCTCCCCAGATGACCCAGGCCTTTCCGCTCTAAAGCAGCCCAGCCGCGGGACGGCTGTGGTCGATGGGAGAATAAAGATGTCGAACCTAGCAAGTCCACGTCAAAGAAGAGGCCCGTGGCCTCCATGAAAACACTGGAAAGGCATGTGCCTGTGTATGTACTTCACGGATAAAATATAAAGTGAGTAAGGGGCATGTGGGTCATTTCCTTATGACTCTCTGCCTTACTGTCTTTGCAGCTTACTGGCCAACGACTGTAGGAATTCACCAAAAGCCCAGGAATTTTCCAGTTTATCTTTTAATGGCTTTAACCAGCATAGCTGTCACCCCCACGATCACCTAGCTTCACCCCACGAGCAGCTGGGCTCCCTTTCAGCCGCAAAATCCGCAGCTCTGTGGGCTGTGTCGGAGATGATTCATGAACCACACGGTCTCACAGGCTGGGATGTGCGTTCGGCTTTACTTGATAAAACCGAATTTTATAGGAAGATTTACATCTTAACCTTGACCAAATCTCCCTTCATCCCGTCTAATTAGATTTCATATGAACTCAGACAAGAAATTATAGACGGAATAAATACACGAGGCACTCGAATATTATAGTGCCTGTTACAATTTGGATTCCAGATGTAGAATTTAAAATATTGAAGATCAGCTCAAAAACCTTTAAAATTCATGTTTGAACACAAAATATGTGGTTATTCATCTTGTTTTGGCATACTTCAAACTGAGGTACTACAGTCAGAAAAACATTGAAGCTGTTACTACTAAAATTAAATTTGATAAAAAACCTGTCATTTTATTGAATAATTACCCTGTTCGTGTTTTTTTTTAAATTTATTCAGTGTAATTAAAAAAAAAAATTTAAATGCAATTGAAAAAATTTGTTCCGATAAAGAAGGCCTCTTTTTTAAAAAGCTGATGCTTTACAATTTGTTATGAAGATTATTACTGGGTAGCTATTCCGTCTCTCTCTCTCTCTCTCTCTCTCCATACTGTGTTAAAATAAGAGCGGTTTAGTATTCGCTATACCACCAGCACATCCACGAGATCTCAGGAGCACTACGAAATGCTCTGGACTTGCACTTGGTCTTTACACACAGCATCTAACGAAACGGAGCAACTTGAGAAGACAGAAGGGGATTTCCTGAACGGGTAATGGGATGCCCTACATTAAATCCACGGAAGGCTGACTAGCTTTACCCTTAATTAAAAAGAAAAAAAAATGGTACTATTAAAATTACATTCACTTCGAGTGATAGGCAGCCACGATGGAAACTACCAGAGCGCCGTGAATTCTAAAATTCACGCATTCTAGACTCTACACGCGTGTTATAACGCAAGTTCATTTTCCTCGGATCCTCCAAGTCTTGCTCAGGTTTAGCTGTCAGCTCTGACCCACCTGAGTATCAGCAAAATAGTGCACGGTGGTACACACAGACCTTTCTCGACAAGCCCTGCTTTAACCCACCCTTCCAACTGCCACTCCACACACACACACACAAATACACACAGGCACACATGCAAATAGCCCACAGATACACGGACACGTGTGCACACATGTGCAGAGAGCCCACATAGACAAACCAATATTTCATGGTACATACTGACGGTTTAAATTTAGCCAAATCCCCATCAGTTTCCTTTGACAGCTTTGGAAGTATTCCTCAACACTCTTTAGATTAACTGACAAAAGATAAGACACCGAGGATTTAGCCCTTTAAAGGTTTCGTTATGGCTGTTGTTTTCTACTTTAAGAAATACCTTGTCCTATCAGGATGCGGAGCCGTGCCACCTCGGCTGGAAATGAAAGGACAATGCCCCAAGGGGGCCGGGCGCTCGCCGGAGCCTGGGTTTAGGAGGGGACCCCACATCTGGACCACGGCTCCCAGGCGGTGGCTGCATCGATGTGCACAGGCACATCAACTGAAGCGAGCACTTAGTTTCCATCCGTACGTGAGTGGATTAAACGAAGATGAAGGTGGCATATCCATAATTATCAGGTTACAACGATTAAAAACACCTATCCTAACTTCTAATTAAAAAGCGGATCGTACGTCCACATCTTCTCCTATAGTTCCTGAATCACTGCCAGAAGATAGAAAGGCACAAGGAAGAAATCCCAAGGGACGGGAGGCAGCAGCCCGTCTGGGAAGAGGGTGAGTGAGCACGGGAATGGTGACCAAGGAGGAAAAGCAGGGGGCCCACCTCACACAAACCAACTCGCTCAGAGACTCAGAAAAGGCTCCAGGCTCGGGGACACAGGAACCAACCAACAAAGGGTGGGGTAGGGGTGCAGGGCTGCCGACAGGGAAGTCCCCAGGGCTGCTCCCCACCACCCCACCCTGCACGAAGACTCTCAGTGAGAGGGCTGGCATGCTGCAGGGCTTCCACCAATTTGCTTGTTAGTGACCTGTTCATACATAGAAACTGATAACTGAGGATTGGAAAACATTTCAGGAAAACTCTCCAACTTTAAAGACAGAAACCAAGAAAAAGAGAGAGAGAGAGAGAGATGGCTCTTAAAATTTTTAAGTACTACATATAATTTTCAGAAGAGCTGTATCGAAAGAGAGATCGAACGCAGCAGAGAAAAGAGAAAAACCAATACGGACGGTCCAACATCAAACTCCCAGCATCCCCAGGGAGAAGACAGGAGAGGTGTTTATCGGAGAAACAACACAACTTATTTTCTCAAAATTAGAAAACACTCGTTTCCACATTCCGAGAACGCCGAAGTGCCCGGCAAAGACGGATATGGGAGGCACGTCGCAGTGACGTTTCACCGGGAATGAAGAGATGTCAGAAGCTTTCAGAGGAAAGAGCAGGTCACCTGAAGGCTGAAGAAAGGGAACGGCAGCACCGGTCCCAAGAGCAACGCTCCTGCTGGACGAGAGGCGGCCATGTTTTTCAGCTTGGGAGAAAAATAACTTTTCAAGCTAGATTTTTATACCTACGCGAGCCATCGAGGAAAGGTGCAAACAGGGTGACCGTAAGAGAGGGGCCGAGGAGCCAGCTGGCCCAGATGATCCCAGCAGGATGTGGGGGGTTGTGGGGGGTTCTGACATGCGTGGCCTCCCTGTGGTTGTTTCTCACTCATTTTTTTTTTTAAGAGAGGAAGTGGGGGTGGGGAGAGAGAGAGAGAGAATATCAACGTGTTGTTCCACTTATTGAAGCATTCACTGGCTGCTCCTTGTATGTGCCCTGACTGGGGACTGAACCTGTAACCTTGGTGCATCAGGACAACGCTCTAACCGACTGAGCTACGGGGCCAGGGCTCACTCATTCATTCTTTCCACAGCACTGACTGCGTGTCTACTGTGTGCCAGGCACTGGGGACACAGAAGTGGATAAAATAAAGCCCCTGTCCTTTGGAACTTTCATTCTAAGGGGGGAGGGATAAGAAACAAACAGGTACATCCTGTTGGGTAAAGTGCTGAGGGAAACAAGCAAGGTAAGAGGTACGTGTGGCCAACCCAGTGGAGTTCTGACTGGGAGGGAACAAAGGTGACCGTGGAGGTCCAAGTGCAGTGGGCGACAGAGCCCTAACGGGTTCTGGGGGAAGAGAAACCAGGCAAAGGGTCTCTAGGACCGCCCCTGCCACCCAGCCTGGCCTCTGGGCTGGCATTCTCCAAGGACAAGGTGCTCCACTTGCTCCCAGCATCTCTTCGGGCTCCTCTGGGGGACGATTGTCTGTGCCCCAGCAGCAGGGCTGGGCAGCCCCGGTCACCACATGGCGGGCTGATCCTCTCTCTCCTCCCCAGCGGGGACTGTACATGGGAGATGGGACCCCAGACAGACAGAAAGGACACAAGCTGTTAAATGCTAAAACGGTAAGTCCAGGCCCCAAACCGGTCTAGGCAGACATGCCCCTTTATCCTTCCTTAGCTCTAGCCCTAGACGGGCATCACCACCTTCTCTGACTGATGTGGAAGCTGAGGCACCTCGAGGAAGGGGACCTTCCCAGGGTGACATATCACACTGGTGACGGAGCCCAGCTGGAACTCGGGCATTCCAGGGACCACTCAGCACCAGCTGTGAAAATGTTTTTCCTGTTCCTCTTCATTTTCTCCAGGCAAGTGAGGAGTAAGGCTCAGGCTTGTGAGTGGTTCACGAGAACAGAATATCTTTTCATTCAGCGTTTCACAAAATGAATGCCTAGTCCTCCTGGAACTTCTCCTTGAGCTGTCTGCCATTGTCTAGTGAGGGAAAGGCACCGGCACCAGAGCTGGGCTACCTGTACTTGGCTTCTGATTAGAAACAGCTACGATCCAGGAAAAAAAATTGCAAACTACAAGGTGGAATAAAGTCGACCCGGAACAAGAAAGATGTTTCGATGGCCCAGTTGCCAGCATCGCTGCTACTTCCCTTCTGGAATATGCCACCTGAGCCTCCCATTCCCAGCCTCACACCTTCCTTTCTTTACCTGTCTCAGGTTGCAGGTAGGTTCTGAGCACGGAGGAATGTCTGAATCTGCAGGGGCGGGGGTGTGCAAAGGTCCCGGATGGGAGGAGCGGCCACCGCCTGCCCCCCGTGTGGAGTCAGCAGCTCGGCCCTGAGTCGGCTGCTGAGGAAGGAAATGTAGGGGTGGCCCTGTCTCCATCAGGCTCTGGCTCGGCTCCCGGAGCTGACTCAGGCATTCACTCATCACGTGCAGCCTGAAGCCAGAGAACTTCTTAGCCAGATTTCAATCACTGTGCCTTTCTATAGTATTTAACAGCTTAAAGATATGCTCCCGTGTAATCCTCAAAACTCCTGCGGGGGAGAAGCGCTCTAGGGTGTGCGATTTATGTGAAATGAGTCAAAAAGGGATGGATGTGCGTGCATGGATGGGTGGGCGGATGAATGAATGGGTGGGTGGGTGGGTGGCTAGGTGGGCAAGTGGACGGATGAATGAATCGATAAAGAAACAGGTGGATGAAGAGAAGCATCAGTGATAAAACAAATAAGGAAAAATGATCGACGTAGAATTAGGTACTGGGTATGAGTATTCACCGAAACATTCTCCCAGTTTGGTTACAGTTCAAAGTTTTTTCATGATAAAACGTGGCGGGCTCTCCCGTCATCCTGGATAATTTCGGCATCTGTGTGAATAATGCAGCGAACAAGCCAGCGTCAGACTCCCTGCCCCTGGGTACATAGGGGGCTCCCTCGCCTCCGGGATTTGACCCTCCTTCGGAACAGCGCCGCTGCCCTGAAGAGGCCCTGCGTCTTCAGACCCAAGTCCTTTCATTGCGGCTCACTGTCCCCACGGGCGCTGAGGGCCTGACTCTGCTTGGTTACTCTCATTTCCGTGAAGCACATCTTCCAACAGCTTAAATATTTCTGGTGCGAAATATTTCCAACACACTCAAAAGCAGAAAGAGCCGTGTAATGACCCATCCCTCAGACTTAACAGTATCAAGATTTTGACTGATTTGCTCCATTAACCCGTTTTTCTTTTTCTTCTCATTTTTTTTTCCTGCAGAAATACTTTCAAGAAACTGTCCGTTCTTCAACTGCCTCTTTAAAAACATGGGGAGTTTCAAAAACATAAAACCAAGATGTACTTACCCCACACAACAAAATTAAAAATAACTTCCTGGTCTCGTGGAGCACTTAGTCCACAATAAAAATTTCTGGATTGTCTGAAAAATGTCTTTGCACTCCCAGCAGTCTTCAATCAGGATGCACACGAGAGTCCACATATCTACAACCTACGGTCGCTGCTCGGGGCAGGGCGGTTCGCTTGGTTAGGCGTTGTCCCGTACGCCAGAAGGTCACCGGTTTGATTCCCAGTCAGGGTGCGTGCCTGGGACGTAGGACCGGTCTCAGTCATTACGGCGGAGAGTGTGCAAGAGGCAACCAGCCAATGTTTCACTCTCACATCAATGTTTCTCTCCCTCTCTCGCCAAAAAAAACAAAAAAACAAAAACCCAGCTCTTCCTTACAAGTTTCAGTTATTTGCTTACTTATACTATAGTTGATACAAATGCGGCCTAAGTGCATAATTCTTTCCTCTTAATTGTTAACTTTCCGAGTAAGACTAGGAGCCTCTTCCCAAATTTATCCCAAAGAGTTGTTTGTTTGGCTTTCTCTCTCTTTTAAACTATCCTTATACTCGTAGGTTTTTACATATTCTTTGTGTTCCTATTAATTGCATTTTTTAAATTTATTTATTTATTTATTTATTTATAGAGAGGAGAAGGGAGGGAGAAAGAGGGAGAGAGAAACATCCATGTGTGGTTGCCTCTCACACGCCCCCTACTGGAGACATGGCCTGCACCCCAGGCATGTGCCCTGACTGGGAATTGAACCACTGACCCTTTGGTTCACAGGCCAGCACTCAATCCACTGAGCCACACCAGCCAGGGCTATTAATTGCATTTCGATGTGTGTGATTCTCCAGCTGCCCCATCTCTGGCCCCATGCCAGTCCCTTCAGGCTGACTCCTGTGTCTCTTTGACATGACTCCGGCAGACTTTGGTAACATCCTTGCTTTCCAGCCCGGTAAGATGCTCCAGGCTCACACTGAGTAATTCCTGCCCCAAACCTGGCGCCGGCCATTCCTGCGAGGAGCCTGATTAGACACAACAGCTGACGTGCTAGACATGCTCCCCGCCAGGCTCCTCACTGCTTCTAGAACTCTTCTGTGGACAGAGCCAGGAAGTAGGGTTTTCTTTTTAAATTAAAAACGTTAGCTCATACCAATTTAATTCCCAGTGAAAGTTTAACATTGGAGGGTTTTTACTTAATATCAGCCTTTTGCTTTTATTGTTCACTTCTAGTTGTATTTAGAACGTGTTGATTTAGTTCTATTTTTCAAAATTATTTGAGGTTTTTTTTTTTTTTTTTACAATCAACTCACCTTGTAAGGTCAGCTGGTACAGATGACCCATGTGTACTTGATACCAAGACGTAGTGAGGTACAGTCTCTAATATTAGGGTACATAGCTTTAATAGTTACCTATATACCTGCTTATTGATTATGTATTGAGACATCTCTATCCTCATTAACACTGTCTCAGTTAATACTTTTTTGGTCTGAATTCTACCTTGTCTGATATCAAGACTTTCTAAGTATTTTCCTGGTACATCTTTCCCAAGCCTTTATTGCTCACGCTTCTCAATCACCTTAAAAGTGTCTTTATACAGCACAGACTTAGACTCGCTATCGGAGGGTCTTTAACTTTTAATAGTCACTTAGGCCCATTTACATTTATCAATGTGACTGATTTGTGGACTAAGGTCCATGATGGGGTCCATGTTTTTGGTTCTTTTCTGGTATTACTTTGGGTAGTTATAAAGTTTTCTATTTCTGTTCTACCAGCTTCTTCATACTAATGCTTCTAAAATAAATTCCTAGTCATCTCTTTTTTTTTTTAAAGATTTTTTACTTATTTATTTTTAGAGAGGGGAAGGAAGGAAGAAAGAGAAGGAGAGAAACATCAGTGCGTGGTTGACTCTCGCACGCCACCTACTGGCGACCTGGCCCACAACCCAGGCACGTGCCCTGACTGGGAATCGAACTGGCGACTCTCTGGTTTGCAGGCCTGCACTCAATCCACTGAGCCACACCAGCCAGGGCCCTAGTCATCTCTTTATCCAGCTATTATTTATGATCTTCACCACTGGAAAATTCCAGAATTATTATTCAGAGCTAGAAATACTTCTGATTCCAAAAATGAGCTCTTGAACTCTGACTACTCATGGTAAAGTAATGTATGAATAAAAAGAAAGGTTTTACAGGGAGAATGAAAAAGAATGAAACGTCTTCCTCTTTCCCAAGAAGAGAAAGAAAGAAATTAGGAAAAATGAAGAAAGGAGTTGGGGAAATCAGAAAAAAAAAAAAAAAAACACCATAAAAAAATACGGGAAATTCATGCACAGGTCACCAAAAGTGGCAGTCTATGAATTCAGTATTTAGTAATTTTGGTTTATACCTTCATAGATTAAAACCCTGAGGCTGGACGGACGCACTACATTTTGTAAAGGGCCGTGCTTTTGAAGTTCCTAAGAAAATGTTCACTTAGCCGTTTAGAGGCTTCTATAATTAGTGAAAGTAAAGGGAAATAATTGGTGTGGAACGCAAGGGTGCGCTCCGTGGGGAAACGTCTAATTGAGGGTTGTAAGAGCCTCGCGTCTCAAGGAGAATAAATATTTGCAGAGTAACGCTGAAGGTGGCATTTTTTAAATAAAGTAAATGGTTATTAAAAGCTACAGGGAAAAGCGGTGCAAAGAAAATGGCGTTCACAGAATGGAGACGATGACAATGAAACAATAAACAGGTTAACAGCAGGACTGATGACAATTGACAGTAACAAGAGGTACCATTAAAATTTCCATCCAACTGAAAGCAGGAGGAAATGTGTACTGAGAAACGGAAATACCTGCCTACATGAAAATTCTGCACTTCTATTTGTAAACTTCCAACCTTATATATCATTGGAAATGGCAAAAAAAAAAAAAAAGAGATAAAAACTGTTCAGCGTGAAAAGTGTCAGGCCATGCAAACAAAGACACCCATGAGTTATTTTCATCCATCCCATGACCACGATTTTAGTGCAATAAAGATGCGGGGGAAACTCACGGTTTCCTGTAGCACTGGCTGGTGTGCAAATTCTCTTTGCCTTTCAGAAAGCCGGGGTGGCGCCGTGTGCAAGTGTAAACTGGCCACACCCTTGCAGACTCCAAAACTACTTCTAGAAAGTTTCCCATAGAAGACAGTCATACAAACGTTCAAAGATATACCCATAAGAATGCCCACGCAGCAGTGTGGGAAAGAGCGAAAACCAGGAAAAATGCAAATATCCATTAACAGTGAAGAGGGTGGAAAACAAAACTGCGGTACATCCACAAACAAACAAACAAACAAACAAACAAAAAGGCTACAGTTCTAACCATTAAAAACATAAGGATGTGCCCTGGCTCCTGTGGCTCAATGGACTGATCTCCGGCCTGCAAACTAAAAGGTCACCGGTACGATTCCCAGTCAGGACACGTGCCTGGGTCAGAGGCCAGATCCCCAGTAGGGGGCGCTCAAGAGGCAACCACACATGGATGTTTCTTGCTCTCTCTTTCTCCCTCCTTTCCCTTCTCTAAAAATAAATAAATAAAGTCTTTAAAAAAAAAATAAAATAAAAACATAAGGATGTTAGGAAAAGTCACACATAACAAGGAAACTTCATGCCACCGTATATTCATGGTCGTTGTCCCCTAAGGGGCTGCCTGCACTTTCTCTAACGACAGACCCGCCGGCCTTTCTGCTGATGCAACCCGAGCGCGCCCCTTGCAGGTAGCGAGGAAAGACGCAGAGACACGTGCTACAGCCTGGACGAACCCTGAATACCTCGTGCCACGTGAAAGAGGCGGGTCACAGAGGACCACATTGGGTACAATGCCATTGGCATGAAATGCCCAGAAGCAGCTCATCCATAGGAACGGAGCGTCGACTACTGGGCTGCATACGGCTGGGGGTACGGTTGGAAAGGGGGGATTGGGAGGGGCTGGCTCAAGGGAGTGGGGTTTGAGGGAGGTAATAAAAATAGTCTAAAACTGATTGTGCTGATGGATGCATAACTCTGCAAATACACTACCAGCCAGTGAATGGTACCTTTTCAATCAGTGAATTGTATGGCATGGGGATTATGTCTCAATCAAGGTATTAAAAATATAAAAAGCTCTCCCATATGCTGACTAAACTGGTTTGTGTGCCCCCTCTGCCCCCCTGAAAGCTAAATGCGCCTTTATTTGTTAATTCTGATGTGTGTGTGTGGTTCACCACGTGTGTGTAACAAGCCAGCCCTACACTCATCTGTCACCCCGCCTTCCTAGATGGCCATCTGATAAGGCACACCAACAGCTAAAATAACAGCTCTTATCCACTGATTCAGGTGTTACCTTTGTGACAGCTAGCATAAGGAAATATAAACTCAGAGATTTATATTCGAAGCGATAACCTTTTCATTGGGAGAAATGCAAGCAATCTAGATATTTAACAATCAGAGAATCAATAAACTAGGATATCTCCATATAAAGAATAGCAAAAAGCCACTAAAATGTCTTCTTCAAAGAACGCAGACCATCATGAAAGTTGTTTATGATCTATATGTTGAAAAAGCAGAATACAGTCCTGGCTGGTGTGGCTCAGTGGATTGAGTGCCAGCCTGCGAACCGAAGGGTCGCCAGTTCGATTCCCAGTCAGGGCATGTGCCTGGGTTGCAGGCCAGGTCCCCAGTAGGGGGCACGTGAGAGGCAACCACACATTGATGTTTTTCTCCCTCTCTTTCTCTCTCCCCTCCCCTCTCTCCAGAAATCAATAAATAAAAGCAGAACACAAAGTGTACACACACACACACACACACACACACACACACACACACACTATGATCCTATTATGAACATTAAACAAACCTACAACGTGGATGTGGGGAAACTCATCGCTTTCTCCAAATACCAGCCCCTCCCTGAGATCCACCGTGTCAGCGCAACGTGAACACACTGCCCAGCCCCAGGAACAGGAACTAATTGGGGATGGCGTGGGCATTCACACTGCCTTCCCCCCCGACACGGACAATCCAGACTATGCGATTCAACCTGGCTGCTCCCGCAAACTCAAGAGATCTGACCCCCGGCCAAGTGTGCAGGGCTCTGGCAGCCCAAAGCTATCTGAGGAATGCTCTCTGGGTGCTGGCCCACCCCGGGCAGCTCCGACCCCTCGCTGACACTCAGCGCACAGAAATCCCATCATCCTTAGCTTCGCTGGAATGCAGAGGCGGGAGGCCTCCCGGCGCCGCACCAGGTCTAAACAGCAACGCTAATCCCTTGGGAACACAGCTGTCTGGTGTCACCCTGTGCCAGCAGCTCCCTGTGGCACCTTGTGGAACCTGCTCCAGCCACAGCAAGTCATCCAAAGAGCTGGTTCAGCTCCGCGAGCAATTAGACTGCAGGCCGGTCTAAAGGCTCTGCTCACTCGTGGTCAAAAGCATGACACACAGGTGTGGCCGCCGGTCCTCGTCACCACTGTCTGCTGCATTTCCTGGGGACTCAGAGGGTCAAGAACTTCCTGTACAGGGTGTGCCACTCCGGTCTCCCTTTGTCTTCCTTCTGTCCCAGACAGAGATGGCTCCAACTGCGGGAACAGTGAGAAGTGCTGGACGTTGCAAAGGGGCATCTTCTCAAGCTGAATGTTCTCAGCCTCCCAGGAGATAAGCACCCTTCTCTGAGGAAGAGGGGTGGGCACCTACTGACTCTGGCAAACCCGTCACAGGCACATGGGGAGGGAAAGAGGGCAGCTGTGTCTTGCACACCAAAAGGTTGTGAGTTCGGTTCCCAGTCAGGGCACACACAGAAGGTTACTGATCGATGTTTCTCTCTCACATCAATGTCTGTCTCTCTCTCTCTCTAAGTCAATAAACATATCCATGGGCGAGGGTTAAAAACAAACAAACAAAAGATGCCAACTGGCTGCTACCGACATAATAATTACAACCTCTAAGCCGTGGTACTTCTCAAGAGCCCAGGAAAGCATTCCTACGCACACACAAACACACACACACATCTAGCATGTCATGTACTTGGAGACATCTGTCACACGGGGTCAGCAAGCTTCCGAAACGCACACGCAGGTCTGCTTCAGATACATCCTCCTTTAACTCTTCTGATGGGCAGATCTACCTTTTTACAGCTTTACTGAGGCATAGTTCACGTGCCATAAAATTCGCCCATGTGAAGGGTAAAGTTCGGTGGTTCTATTACTGACAGGCCGGTCTCATACAGCATAGAGAGGAATATAAAAATAAATGAGTGCCCTCTGTTCGCACCACACTGTCGCCCTCCTCTCCTCTATTGTGTTTTCTTGGGGACCCCATTTAGCCCAGGGCCACCTTCAGCCACTCATCAGCGCCTCCTGGTGGCCGGCAAGCCTGGAAAGGAGCCATAAACCAGGCTCACGATACCAGAACCCCAAACTGCCCCCCTACACCCTGTAAAACAAGCTCTAAGCACAGAATACACAATCTTATTGAAAACCAAAGAAACAGGAGCAAAAAGGAAATGAAAAAAATAAAATCATTTTTGTCTACGTTTAAAATGCAGAAGGCAAGTTGGAAGTATCTAAGCAAAAGCTGAGATTTTTAAAAAAGACTTTTGTTGCACCATCTGTATCCTTATTCCCACAAATCATCAAAATCCCGCAAACAACCACGTGAACCCACCAAATGATAAAGAACTCCTTGGGTCAGGAGTGCACTGTATGTGGTGAACAGTGAATGACCCAAAGGAATAAAAACCCTGGAAAAAGCAGGGCAAATGCAAAGCGCAGAAACACGTGACAGAAACATATCCAAACGCATTGTAAATCACAGTAAGTGTAAGTGAATGAAACGTGCCCACGTAACTGGAGACCAATTTCAGATTGTGTCAAATGAAAAACCAACCCCACAAAGTCCACCGGAGACACGGACTTCTACAGAGAGATTTAAGAACAAGAAGAGGACAAGATAAATCTACGGGAAGAATCTGGATTCTGGGAATGGCAGACGAGGTAGGTCATTCAGAGCAAGTCTCCCTCCGATCAGAACTGGGGCAGGGGGGAAAGAGGACCATTTTCTTAAAGGCACCACAAAATCGAAACTGCCAGGATGGAGGCAGAGCCGAGCACAAGAGGGCCACTTGCCCCCAGTGAGGCTGCAGCCTTTCTGAGCAGAATTGCCCCTAGAAATTGGAGTCCAAGGCCCACCAAAACCAAGGAGCCTGGTGAATCCCCCTTAATTCCGGGCCGGGATTCTGAAGTAAGAGTGGGTCATTCAAGCGATGACATGTGTCCCTCAGCGGGGACTTAGGAAGGTTGCGAATGGGAATGTGGACTCGGGAGGTCCTTCTTACAGCTACAAAGTGAAGAATCCCTCTTGGAGGAACAGCCTGCAGGAGGAAATAACATGAGGACTAGATGCTGGGAGAAGGACCATATTAAGATGCTGCATAAAGAACTCTTGAAAAAAAAAAGAGAGAAGGTACCACCCGAGAGGGACGAGGAGCCAGGATACTGTAGAAGACTTCCAAGAAGGGTACGATATCATAGAAGAGTGTGATACCTGCCAGACTCTGCAAAGACGCCAAGGAGAATGAGGGCAAAGGAAAGGCGAGCAAGAGGGCTGTGGAGAACATATCAGATTACAGGGATGCAGAGAAAATAGGAGACAAAGCCCTGGCTGGTGCGGCTCAGTGGATTGCGTGTCAGCCTGAGAACCAAAGGGTCGCCGGTTCAATTCCCAGCCAGGCCACTTGCCTGGGCTGCAGGCCAGGTCCCCAATAGGGGGTGCATGAGAGTCAACCACACACTGATGTTTCTCTCCCTCTCTTTCTCCCCTCCCTTCCCCTCTGTCTAAAAATAAATAAATAATGCATTTGGGAAAAAAAATAGGAGATAAAGACGTGTGAGTGAGTGTGTGCGTGCGTGCTGTGCATTCAACAAATGAGGAAGAAAGAGAAGGTGACCAATCAGAGGGAGGTTTTTTTTTTTTTTTTTTTCCAGGATACCAGAAATCCGTTCAGCTCTAGGGAGAGAATCCAATACCCAGAAGAGACTGAAGAAGCTGAAGAGAGCAGGGAGGGAGGACACAGGGGCCCGGAGGCAATGGGAGGGGATGGGCTTGGGAACAGGAAACCGGGCTCACAGTCTGATCACACCCGGAGAAAAGGACACATCACAGCACAGATATTTCAAGGAGATGATGAGGATGATAAGAGGAACCTCAATGATTCCAGCACCGAGGTCTGGCATGGGGCAAAATTCTACTTAAATCAATAAGCATCCATGTCAGCCCTGGCCGTGCAGCCCAGTTGGTTAGAGCATCATCCCGATATACCAAGGTTGTGGGTTCGATCCCCAATCAGGGCACTTACAAGAAGGAACCAATAAATGCGTCAATAAGTGAACATCAAATTGATTATTTCTCTCTCTCTCTAAAAAATCAGTAAATAAAAAAGTTTTTTAAAAAAGAAGCATCCTATTAAACTATCTGAGAACTTACTAGGAATAAAAAAGAAAAAATCCCTCATTATATCTTTGCTTCAACTCACCCCTGGCATGAGAACCAAGACCAGTATTTCAGAGAAACTTCCTAAAAGCTGACGCTAAAGGGACTTTCTAAAACTAGATCGTCACTCACACGAACGACCGACAAGCTCTTGTTTCCTGAAAAGGAAAATACCGATTCATTTGAATATTACTTTTTGATAGTACCTGAGTGTCGGCCCGCCCTGTCACTGAATGCTCCGTGACACGGACGTCCCTGCTCTGGGAGGCTAACTGCGGGAAGTGCTATTTTAAGATGCAGAATTACAAGCAAACAGTTCAAGGTGGAAGAACCCAACCCATGTTGCTCACAACCTCTGAGATTAAACAAGGAATGTGATGATTCACGGCCAAGGCTATTGGGCTGTATCGAGGCTGCTCCCCGTGGGTGACAGAGCAAGAGGGCTGGGTTGTCACTGCGATCTTTCCAGTTCCTTCCCCATCCAAGCCACCATCCCCTCCTCGCCCATCCAAAGCCAGCCCCACCTTGCCTGATGCCAAGTTAAAAGGCTAGTGTGGACATCCTTGGACCATAAACCCAGAAAACTGGAGGAACAAGACTGCCTGCTGACCTCTTTAATGACTCCTTCCAAAGAGATCTGAAGTTTATGAGTAATAAAAACCTCAAGAAGACTGTTTGCCTTCCCAGCACAGGCACAAACTATGCGTACGAAACTACATTCAGAATGTCTAAAGTGGTTTTCAGCTTCGACTACCAAGGTTTATTAGAGGCGAAAGCCAACCAGCTTCGCTGTGAGCGGGGCGTGAAGGGGCTGCTGGGAACTGAGGAAGTGAAGCTTGCAAAGATTTGCGCTTGGCGGTGCCTTTACGAAAAACGCTCAACAATTCCAGTCTCCAAAAGAGCCGGTACCTTTCTGTGGGTTAAACTAGGTCAGTCAGTGAAGGGTGGGCACCGCCCAAAGGGAAACTGAGAATTAGTACTCTTGGAGTGGTCTGGAGAATGACTGGCAGAAATGACGTCACAGTGAAATGACTAGACCCACGGGCTTCCTCATTCCACGGAGGCTTCTCCGGTTTGCTCACCGGAAGGAGCCCTCTGCTCTTGGGCTCACACCCCAGCGACGCCGTGGATCTCCGAGGTATTGTAACGTCTGGCATTTCACTCTTCAGTCGGTTCACGTGCCTCCCCAGACCACTCCTTTTCTCTTCAAAGGTTGCTTAATTCTCCAGTTTCTTCTTGAATGCCATTCCATTCCATTCTAAACGCTTTCTGTTTGCCTTCTGAATTTTGTATATCATCGCCTCTGTTCCAGTGATACACAGTGACTCTCTGACTCCTGTCTCTTTCAGCAAGGGCTGTGGGGCATTTCCTTGAAGTTCTTGTGTCTCTGGTGACATGTGGGTGGCTTTGCTGGGTCCTCCCAGGGCCGCAGGGAAGGGCAGTTGGGAGTTTCTGGGACTCTTAGGCTTGCTTCACCATCCACGGCCCGTACAGAACAACATCGAGGTGCCTGGTTTACGAATGCTGGAATGACCTAATGACCATGACCCTCACTCCCGAAGCCACGCTGGACAGCCTCGTGAACCCCAGCATCCAGCACTCAGGCCAAAGCTCTCGAACTCTGCACTGAGGCCCAAGCTTCCTCTGCCCCTTCTGACGGCACCTCCTTGCTCGTGGACCTGGTCCCCATGGGTCATCATTTCAAGCATCCCCTTGTCGGGAATGTAAGCTCTGTTCTCTCCTTGTCTCCTATGCACGCTCCCCTCATATCCAGCCAGCCCCGTGTGCCACTGCCACCCCAGGCCCTGGTACAGTCACAGCTGGACATCTGCTGGTCCCCCAACCTTGCCTGGCAGTCCCTACTCCGTGTGCCCGGTCATTCCCCCATCCCTGTGTCTTCACTAGCAATTCCACACTGTCACCTCTCTTCTCTAATTTTAATCCTCCCCCAAGAACAGGTTTATTGATTTGAGAAAGAGAGAGACACATCAATGCAAGGCAGGAACACTGATCGGCTGCCTCCTGCACCCGCGCTGACCCACATTTTGGTACACGGGACGACGCCCCAACCCACTGAACCACCCGGCCAGGGCCAGGTCATCACCTCTAACCTCACCTCCCTCTTCCTCAGCTGGCCATCTCCATGCCCACTTAGAACACAAAACCACCTCCCGATCCCAGAGTCACCTCTAAATACCACTACTCATTTCCTTCTCTGGGGACGGCAGGAGAGGTGGGCACCCCCCCCTGCCCCAGTGCAGTGCACCCCATCCATCCCTCCCCATCCTGCCCATCAACAGCATACTGCATCCATGTCCCTTCTCCTCTGGTGCCCAAAAGGCTTCCCGTGGCCATAGAGACGTGCCCAATACTCTCCCGGTAACAAAAATGGCATCTAACGAAAATCACAAATTTCTAGAGAATGTTTGACACACCACTAAATCCCGAACACAGTGGCCTGCTCGGTCTTCGTTATATTATTTTCTTTTATTTGCCCTTTGCCTCCCCTGGCTCAGCTTATTGTAGACACTGATGATCCTTCCTGCTGCTTCGGCTCCAGCAGCTTCCGAAGCCACCCCAGCGGAGCCTCCAGCCTTCCAAAGTCTGGACCTCGAGGGCCACCTTCTGGCTCTCTAAACTGAGTCTTTCTCCCTCAGGTCTGCAGCTCTGGCCGCTCATCTCTTGGCTTAGTTTCCATTTGTGCTCCAGGGGTCTGCGGGGACTGCAGTGCGACCCTAGACCCCAACTTACAGGACTCTCATCCAACCAGCGCCTGACAAAAGACCACTCCTTTCCCCCACGAGGGTCCTGATCTCACCCCAGCCCAGGGTCACTCCCAAGTTCCCCTCTCGGCCACGCAGGAGCTGAATATAAACACGGTCAACAGATGACTCTCCCCAGGGCTGATGGTGTGCAGCCTGAGTTTGTGAAGTTTCTTAAGACACTGCACCCAGGTCCCTGGCTGCCCAGAAAAAGTCCAGCTGCAGAGCAGGTGGGTCCCCTTCACCTCAGCTCCCATCTTTCTGGTTTCCCCTCATTGTCTACTGATCTCCAACCACTGGCTCATCACATCTAGGGGCAAACCCCCTGCTCTAACGGGGGCTTCGGTTCGTGTGCTACTTATTTTAGGTCTCTGAGGACTGTTGTGACCAAATTCTGAAGTTTGCACAACTGTTTCAGTGTGCCAGTATCACAGGCTCTGTGTGTGACATGTCACAATTATACATCATACATACCATGAATGCTATAGGGTTGACGCTCAGAGAACAGCGCCATTTTAAGAGTTCGCCCCACGTACAGAATTTGTGAAACCGTTCAATGAATCCAAAACAAAGAAAAAAGCCCTGGCCGGGTGGTTCAGTGGGTTGGAGCATCATACCACACACCCAACGGTTGTGGGTTTGATCCCCGGTCAGGGCTCGTTCGGGAGGCAACCGATTGTTGTTTCTCTGTCACATCAATATTTCTCTCTCTCTCTCTCCCAACACCCCCCCTCTCTCTCTAAAAATCAACAGAAACATATCCTCAGGTGAGGACTTAAAAAAAATTAAAAACAAAGAAAAAAAAAGGCTAATATCAAGTAGTGATGTATTGGAAAATCAAATCTTGAACAGAGATTTGGGCACACTAGGCTTACAGATATACTGGTTTCTGCTGGACAGATTCTTGGCTTTCTCATTTTACATCATCCAAACAAAGGAATTAAAATGATGTTAAAAATGATCCAAAACAAATCTGAGAAGGCACGGGGAAAAAAAATAGCAGTAAACGTACACACCGTATCTTCTGAAATGAACGCCAATAAAAAAAAAAAAATGGCGTGCTGGGACCGATGACTCTAAAGCATCGACTCTGTGAATACACCACCGAGAAATACTGTACAGCTTAAAAAGGCAGTTAGTAGACACCCGTTTGCACATTATGTGCAAAGGAAAAGCCAAGTCTACAACCTTAAGCAGACAACACTGACCCAGGCAAAGATATAAAATGACACACTAAACACAATCATCGACTGAAGAGTAAATCAAGCAGGGCAGCAAGGCTCTTGATAACTCTGTAGTTCCCGTTAAGCTGTTTCTTTATTTTTTATTTTTTTGCCTTGGTCCAAAATACACCCAGGTATGAGAAAGAACAAAGGAAAAGACTGAGCCTTTACCAGAAAGAAATCTAATTATCAGATGCTAAACCTAATGCTACACTAAAACAAAACGGAATTAAAACGCGGCCCAGCCTCAAGCCATGCCTTTCCAATCTTATTACACTGTATTAACATTTTCAAGAGAGGAAATAAACGTTTGAACCACTGAAAAATTAAACGGCCCATTTAAACATCCTGTTGGGTGCACACATCACACGGTATGCTTATTTTAGTCAACACACAAAAGAAATCACATTTACGTGGGAGCCAAAGGTTAAACAGATTTTAAAGATGCAAACAGTAGTAACAAGAATACACTGAATGATGTAATTCCCCCCCCCAAATAAATTTCCATGCCAAAACAGCATAAAAATGCCAGTGATGACAAATTATCTAAATAAAACGCCGTGACTCAAAGTGTGCACTTTGGGCAAAAGAAAAAAAAGGGACATGCTTTGAAAGCTAGTCCGTGGCTGCCATTCTCTGGTGCCGGTGACTCCCTCAAAATTTAATACACAAGAGCGAGTCAGTAAACAAAGTTAACACCAGCTTGCCCAGACGGCTCACGTCACTTTAAAACCTGGCAACGAACATCAAGACGACCGGTAGCCATGGAGCAGGCTGTAAAGAATTTCAACTGCAGGTGCTTCGCCAAAACTCGGTGACAGAAGCGTGACTTCTTTCTGACCGCACGGAAGTCCTTAGAAACATCAAGCACTTTCATTTTTCACCCCAAGGACAAAAAACAGCTACTGGTGTCACCGCACCGGCAGCCCACCAATTATCAAAGCTCTTTCCCCTGATTTTATGTCCTTTTATTTTCCAATTATAACTGATACCCAATGTTATTGTGCATCAGGTTTCAGGCTACAGCGTAGTGGCGAGACAATCATATACCTTGCAAAGCGAGCCCTCCGATAATTCTAGCATCCACCCGGCAACACACATCATTATAACAATATTATTGACTTTATTCCCTACCCTGTACTTTACAGCCCCATGAGTATTCTGTAACTTCTTCATCTGTCCCCCCTCTGAACCCACGAATCACCTCTGAATTAGCACAGGACGGCTTGGAAATTTCACTCTGTCTGAAAGAGCCTCTCTCTGAAGATCAACAGCTTCCGGCCACTTAAACAGCCAAAACCACTTCACAGGGGAAAGGTACTTCCATTTCCATATGAAAATCCAGGGCTCATAAATTTAAGTAGTGATGTGATGGGCGAGAAGCAAGAATAAAGGGTCTTTTTTTTTGTTTTCACCCCAAAGGACTCAGCTGGAGGCTCCGCCAGGCTGTGTGTGTGTGCACTGGCTGGGAAGTCCTGCCCCCAAGTGGCCGCTGACCTGCTGTGGAGCTGGCCACCCGCCCTGGGGCACAGGGAGAAGATTCAGGTCTGGAACAGTCACGTTAACTGCTCACCTCTGGCTGGTAAAAAGATGCAGGGCAAAGTCTTCTCAGCAGAAGCTCTGTCCTTCCCGGGCTCAGTGTCCCGGGCAACGGGACGGACAACTGATAACTTCAGAACAAAACCATCGGTGTGTCGGCACACGCCTTCCTGAGTGCTTCCACGTGGCTTCGGCATACAGACACAGTCAAATTCAGAGACGATGCTCATGCCCCATGAAAAGACAGCTTCCTGGTTCACCACTGTATCTCGCTGGTAATGCTTCACTATAGGCAACCTTTTAGTCAACATTAAAATTGGACGTAATTGGACATAAAATTGGATGTGCAGCTTTCTTTGGTGCTGGGGCAAACTTTGGCACTTTGGGCTTCTGGTATTCCTCTCTGCCTGGGACCCATGCTGAGGGCGGACCCCGCCCTTGCCACCCCCAACGGCTCAGGGTCTCTCCAGGGACGCTCTGGTGTCTCTGGTTCCCACCCTATGCACTTCCCAAGGCAGAGCCTTCAGCTGCCAAGCTCTGCCCACCAGTGGCCACCGCCCAAGCCTGTGCTGTCCCCCGACCGCAGGGGCAGGCACTCAGCAGCCCTGAAGACGAAAGCCAACCCCAGGAATGACCCCTGCAAACAGAGCTGTCGCCCAAGGCGATCGGCACCTCTCAGACAGGGGCGTGCGGACAAACAGCCACAAAGGAGTCGGGACTCACCACAACACCTAAATCACCTTCTGAGGAGCCAGCCTTCCGAGGAGCTGCAAAGTCACCCTGAGGAGACACTAACGCAACGGTGCGGTCCCTCAGGCCCACCCAAGCCAGCAGCGCGAGGAGCTGGCGTCCCCGCTGTCAGTGGCCCTCCTCCTGCCCGCCCAGGGCACACAGTGGGTCCCTCACAACACAATGTGGGGCTTGCCAAAAACAGAAAGTGTGAGATAGAAAACAGCACAATCTGAAACTTCCATCTTTTATTCTAGCGCTCAGAAGTCACAGGATAACTGGAGGCGTTGAAATGCCTTCGTTTAGACCAGCGGGGACAGAAGGACGACCACCACCGAATTTCTGCGCACACTTGAAATGAGACGTGCGTGTATGCACACGGGCACCAGCCTACTACACGACTCGTCACGTTTCCTGGAGGCGACTCTGCTGAACGACAATGTGGAAGTCAAACCATTCAGTTCAATGAATGAGAACCTAATGAAATAATCCAAGGTCATTTCTGAACAGCGGAAGCAGGTCTGTTTTAGATAAAAAAGAATTCTTTCCATAAATTCACTCCTTGGGCACACAGGAAAACATTCTATCTTTTTATTTCTATATTGGCAACCTTCTCTGGTCAGCCTGCCAGCTCCACAGCCCTTGGCCAATGTCACCAACCACCTTCAAATGTCCCCTCCACCCCACCCCGCCCCCGCTCGTCAGCATCAGCAGAGCACCCGAGGGTGAGTTCTGCTGAGTTCTGCTGCCACGTGCCCTGTTCATAGACTGGGGGTGGGGGTGACCGAGCGAGCTGCCAGAGCCGTGACGCTGGCCCTGGAGGTCTGAGGCTGCGATGGCTGTCTGTGTCCTGTGACTGTGTGGAAAATTACATTATTCCTCCTCTTGAGAGAAGAAAGGACAAGATAAACTCTCCTTCTCACTGCTCAGATGAGCTGCCCTGACAGTGGGCGGGTCCAACACGCCTTTGCCTGTCCCCAGATATCTGGGTCCCCATACATCTGTGGGTTCCTCGCTCCCTCTGGAACCTGCCCTCTTTGTCTTCTGCTTCTCATCCACCTCGACTCCCCTTGACCAGGTGGTGTTCCCTGGTCCCAGCACGAGCCCTGTTAGTTCCCAAAACCCTCAGATGAAATGGGGTGGGTCCCGCCAACTTTCCAGTGGAAAGAACAGATGAAGGCGGAGCTCCAGGGCTCAGAACAGTCCGTCCTCGCCTGCCGCGCCCCTGGGAGTTCTCAGCCCAGTCTCCACGCCCTCCTTTCTTCCCTCGAGCTGACAGCGCTCTCCCCACTTTTCCCCAATGGACTCGGGCCTGTGTTTTTGTTTCTGATGGATGAAATCCTGCCGAACATCAGCGTCCCGACTAGCAGTTGCTAGTGAAAAGAAACTCGGAAGAGATAAGAGATGCCGGCAGAGGTCCAAGGTGAAGGCAAAATTCTGAGCAGCAAGTCAATCCAAAAAGTCTTTGATAAACAAGGAGGCTGACCATATTCCCCAGCATGGAGTACTTGGCCCCGGCCAGGTGGCTCAGTTGGTTGGAGCATCGACCCGTAACCGAAAGGTTGCAGGTTCGATTCCCGGTCAGGGCACATGCCTGGGTTGCGGGTTCCATCCCCGGTTGGGGCGCATACGGGAGGCAACCAATTGATGCTTCTCTCTCACACCGATGTTTCTCTTTCCTTTCCTCTCTCCCTTCCTTTCTCTCTAAAAACAGTGAAAAAAATGTCCTCGGCTGAGGATTAAAAAAAAAAAGAATAGAGGACATGTAGCCACAGTTTATAACCATTTAAAAAAAAACAACAACGGTCTTTGCCAGGCTGTCTCTAAGAGCCCCTCAGAAATACCTGGGCAGTCACAGTTTCACGAAGAAGGCAGCCGTGAAGGGCGAGGCATCTCCTAGCTGTCAACTGGCAAACTACAATCCGACTGGCCCCTGGAAGCCCTGGGGTTAATTCTATAAACAGCCAGACTCTTCTGTCCTGCAGAAGAGCTTCAGAGCTCTGCCCGAGAGCCCCCTTCCACCGCGGGAAGCTAAGGAAGGTGGTCGTTTTGATGGACTCCTGCGCCTGCCAGCAGTGCACACCCCTATGACGGATATGCGGGCCACGGCACTCTGGGCTGTCCAGTGCCGTGATGAGGCCAGATGCCCAGTGACTAGTGCAGGCAGGTCCTGCCAGGAACACGCGACCTAAGGCTGGTCACGAGGTCACCCTGGCAGCCTTAGGTGGAGGTCCAGAAGAAGATACGACGGCGAAAAGTGATGCGGGTTCCTGGATGGGGTCCTGCCCCAGGAGGGAGAAAGAGACGCAGCATCAGGACAGTGGTAAAGGCTGAACGGGAGTCTGGGCTAGGCGGCACTGTCCCCTCGGTGCTGCCTTCCTGACTTGGTGATGTGGTGGTGAGGCCGAGAACGCTCTGGTTTGGGGGAGCTAAACCCTGCGCAGCTTCGGGGTTGTGGGACATCCTGTCTCAAGTGGCCAGCAGAAGACCAACAAAATGTGTGCACACACACACACACACACACACTACACATATCTAGACAGAGGGCAATGGAGAGAATGCAGTGACGTTACCAGCTGGGAAACTGAGGAGAGCCGGCTTATGGGGGTTCTTCATACTCTTCTTACTTTTCTTTAAGTTTAAAAATATTTCAAAGCCGTATTTTAAAATTCGTCCTATTGATCATTCTAGTATTTTTTAAAAGATTTTATTTACTTATTTTTTAGAGAGGGGAGGGGAGTGAGAAAGAGAGGGAGAGAAACATCAATGAGAGGTTGCCTCTCACGCGCCCCCTACTGGGGACCTGGCCCACAACCCAGGCAGGTGCCCTGACTGGGAATCGAACTGGCAACCCTTCGGTTCACAGGCCAGCACTCAATCCACTGGTGAGCTACACCAGCCAGGGAATCAGCCAAGTATTTTTTTAAATCTCCCCACTAGATGTATTCCATTGCAGCTGCGAGTGACAAAGTTTTCCACAGGGAACCGTGAGGAACTGTGGGGCATCTTTGTGCTGGGGGTAGGAGGAAAGGGTATGCACAGAGCCTGGGGGCAAGAGTTAGGCATGGCATGGCCTCAGCAAAGACTGGTCAGAACCACAAGCTAGGGAGCTGCTGGAACACCGCTTCAGCAACAAAGCCTGAGGAGTTACCAGTAGACCAGGGGGCCTGTCATCTTCTCTGGGGGCCTACAGGTTTGTGCCAACTGGTGACAGGCCTGGGACATACTTTACAGTGGGCATGACGGCGTGGCCTGGCGGCGTTCATCTGCTTTGCAAATCAGGGCACGTTTTGTAAGTGGTGGTTTCTGTTTCCATTTTCAGGAACCACCCGCCACAACCTACCTGCAAGCCGGGCCATTTATTCACTTCATCGAAGCCCTTCATTCACCCAACAAATGTTTGCACTAAAGAAAGGCTTGGGTTTTCTGGGTAATAACACACATCTCCACAACAGGCGGGTCCAGCTCCGGCCCTGCCTGGGGAGATTTTACCATGTATTTCTGGGACTCTGTCTCCAGAACCCAGGGAGATGGGATGCATGCCAGGCCCCCTCAGGAAACTACGATGTCAATCAGGGATGCTGCAGAGTTCACAGAAAGCACTAGAAGGCCCATCCCACTTGATTCCCACAGAGAGGGCTGAAAGAACCGCCTCCCCCCAGGAGTGCAGCGGCGTGGGTCGGATGCCAGGGACCAAGGCCAAGGGTCTCAGCTGGAACCCGTGGCTTCTCAGCCAGAAACGGAGCCCCGGAAACCACAGCGAGTGGACGTCTTGCCCCGCTCGCTCTGTTTTTCCAAAAGCAAGAAAAAGTGTGTGTGTTTACTTAGGCAAAGTTAAAAGGAAAAAGCAAGCGAATATATCCATGTTATTCTGTTGATCCTGCAAATGTGAGATTTTGAATTCAGGAGATTATGAATTCAGTTGAAGTCTTTGTATCCAAAGGTTTTGTTATTTACTTTGGCAGTCAAAGGGAAACCATAGATTTCCTTAAAATTTTCACAAATTTTACAAACAGCGGGTCATATGGCAAATTTTTCAGTCTTTTTGGGTGAGAAGAACGTTGATGAAGAGATACCACTGGTGTGTGAGCTATTTCCTAAAAGGGAAGAAGGACTATGTCTTCCTACATAATCAGAAGTCATTATCCCCCCTTTTGACTTGGTGGATAAGGCTTTAAAATCTGGTTTTCCATGATTACATGACAAAGTCAACTGCACTTGAGAACCAATCCTGAGCACCTCTTACCCCCCAAGAAACCCCACGTTTTGAAAAGAGTCCAGCTCTTCCTTCTTTTAAAAAGAAACACGGGATTTTAAAAGTGGAGAGGGAAAGCCCTTTTGCAACCCCATCCTATAGAAGCTTTATGCTACATGCTCCTGTGTGTCGGGTGTCACATATAATTGTCACAGCCTGTGGCAGAAAGCGGGAGGAACCACTAGAGCAGGCTCTCCTGTTTATTTTGTACTGCTTGGAAAATCCGCTTGTCGGTTTCCCACCAATGGGAGATGCTCACTGCAAAAATTTCCAACACTCTAAAAACGATCCAAGAGTATAATCAATATAAATTGCCGCGCCACCAGCTATGCCTGGGAAAACCTGGGAAGGAAAATAAACTCAAATTACAGAAAACCCAAATTCGCTGCAGAAAATGGATTTCACGAATACAACTGCCACTCCTGACAGAGAGCTGGGATGTCGGCACACCCAAGTCCACGGCCTTCAATGCAAAGCAGGACAGCCACGTCACACACACAGTCCATAAAGCTGAGCTAACGGTCACGTGGACACACGGCCCCCTCCCAGCCATCGACCTTCTGTAACCCTCAACGTGACCTCTTTTTACCCTCAACGTCAAAACGCCTTCCCTCTGGGGCTGCCAATAAGACATTTCGCTTTTGACATGGGGTCAAACGGGACAGATCAGCAGAAAGAAAGAAATTCACTCTGCACAGTTATCTTTCAACATTCATCACAATAAAGAGGACACCTCTATTCCCCAACTTTTCCCCACAGCTGAAATAAGGTATTTTTAGTTCTGGGAAACTTCAGGCAACCTTACGTGAAGTAAAGCTTCCCCCCCCCCCCTTCATATTTAAAGAAATGTTAACCTCTTCCCTCAATCACAGAGATTCCGTTTGAACGAGCAAACGTGTTTTAACGCCACGCCCCATGAATTATTTATCTGGTCGTGCATCAGTAATGACAATATTTAACGTCATATAAAAGAGCCTGATAAAATTTCAGTTGCCATTTTCATATTCTAATAAACACGTCAAAATGTTTCTCAATTAACTCGATGCCTCACTTTCGAAAAGCAGTTCATTTTATTTTACACCGTACTCCTATTTTCTTCAGTCACTTTCATTGTTCAAGCGACTTAGCAAGAATTTAGTGCTTTTTACCTTTTTTTTTTTAAATTATTGCTTAAATGTCCTGAGGGAGGTCCCATTTCCCTTTCCTATGTCTTGTGCCATAAAATGTGGTCAAGTACACTTTTAAATAAAAGAATTAAGTAAAATTATTTCACTAAGAAGAATTACTAAAATTTTCAAAATGGAAAGGTAAGCAATAAGAGTATCCACATTTGCTAAACTTTTGTTTTCAGCAATCGGAGGTAAAAGATGCAGAAGCCAGACCCTCAGAAAAAAAAAGAAAGAAAGAAAGGTGTTAGGCTCACACTTTGTTACAACCTGTTCAGATTTGTCACAGCCCGCGCCTCTCGGCTACCAAGCATCCTCAACACGCACTGGTTTGCCATGGAACCTTACAGCGCATACACGTGAGTAAAACCTCCTCACAGCAAAGAAAGTTCTAGTATTCTCCTCATGGCACTGCGCTGTCGCTTGTGGACCAGGACGATAGGGTGAACAGGAAACAAGGGTGGGACCAGAAAGTGCTGGCGTTCCTCGGGGAACATGCGTGAGTACGTCACGCATCCATGGAGAAAACCTGCCACTTGCCCTGGAGAAACTGAACACCGCTAATTAATCACTTAGAATGGAAGGAAACCATCATTGGCATTAAGTAAAACCGGGATCGGTCCTGATGATAGTCAATATTACCTTGTATGTTACATTACACGTAATATTGCACTATATTATTATACGACATTACATAATGCTACCAATTACTCCACCGAACTTCATTCCGTTTTGGTCACAGAGTTCCGGAAACACTTCCTGGTCTCGCTTGGCCTTGAATCCCAACCACCACACCAAACCACTTTTTAGAAACGAACCTTACGGCTGCCAGTTAAGAGAGTATGCCGTTGGCGGGTAACCTGTTAGATAAACCAGTTTTTACCAAACAACAGGCTCTCGGCAAAATGAGCCTGTTGCATTTCCGTGAAAATGATAAAACGGACGCTTCCGTGCTCTTCGAAGAAACGAGCAAGGTGCAGAACGGCCTACTCACGGTGAGCTCACAGAAATCGAGGCTGTCCAGGCTCTTGCTGCGGTGCAGCCGCCCTTTAATCCGCCTCAGGGAAGGCTTGCCTTGGCTGCCACCAGCTGTAGCACCATTGGGGTTTTCCGAGGACGGCGTGACCCTGCAAGAGAGGGGAACCTTTAGAAACAGGCCGCTGTACAGATGGATACACTTCTTAACCCTTTCCGTACGGGTGCCGGATATATCCAGCATCCATCTGATGACCTGTGTGGACGAGCGCCGGATATATCCGGCACCCAAGTGGTAATCCGTGCATACAAACGACATCTACAGTTGGTAAAATTCTATTCTGTTTTACTGGTGTATTAGATGAGGCTATGTGTATATAGTTTTGTATATAATCTTGTATATAATCATATAATCTGTATATAATTTTTATAAATTTTCCTTATATAATTGATAGAATTTTATGTAACTATCTCTTAATATTAAAGTTACAAACAACACTTGGAAAAAAGCATTGTTTTATTAAGCATTGATCTTATATAAGGTTAGGAAAGTCTTCACACAAAGGAGGACTGATCATGTGCTATGTGCACGTTTTTGGCACGGCACCTTGTACAGCGGGAGTGTTGCAGCAGAAAGAGCGCTCGTACCGAAAGGGTTAAGCAGGTACTTGAGGAGAGCTTTAAAAATGTCGCGTTCCCACTCTGGCTTGGTGGCTCGGTTGGTTGGAGCATCCTCCCATGCACAAAAAATTTGCAGGTTCCATCCCCGGTCAGGGTGCGTATGGGAGGCAACTAATCGATGTTTCCCACATCGATATTTATCTCTCTCTCTCTCTCTCTCTCTCTCTTTCTTTCTATCCACCCCCCTCTGCCCCCTCCCCTCTTTCTTTTCTAAAATCAATGAAAAATATATCCTCAGGAAGAGGTTAAAAAACAAATAAAATAAAAACATCACATTCCCATTTCAACCAGCGAGCTAAGCATCACAGTGCGAATGCATTCTACCACATACCCTTTCTGAATATTCCTGAGCAGCTTGCTAGCTTAGAAATCTTTCTTGGCGGAGTGCAAAGGTTCCAATATTGAGATTCACAAAAAGTCAACTCTGAAAGCATCCAAGAAGCAATGAAGGCTAGACGGAGGTTGCCCAGGTAACCAGGAGGCATCTACTGCCATCTGGGTAGTTAGTAATCGGTCACTCAGCCCGGGGCCTGGAACCCCAGGGCAAGGCAGGCATCTCTGTGTGCCAACACACTCTTCAGGATGCTTTTGGTAAGCGTGAAAATAACTTTGAAAATTGAAGCGTGACAGTCGACACTTACTTCAGTATTAATTCGGAAAATACAGGTAAGAAGCAGCAACGATCTGAGCCACCTCCGGAAGGCACACTGACACGTGCATTCACAACGCACACTCAGAACTGCCCCGTGTTTTCCCATTTCTGCGCCACGGCTGGTGGTGGCCTTAGAACCAGGTGCCCTGGGAACCTGGGTGGAAACCGCCCTGTGGGTTATGGTGCATGTGGATTATATATAGTCTTAGATGATGAAGAGTATGAAGTACAGGGACCGGCCCGTAAGTGTGTGGTTTATGAACATCGGTTCCCTTCTTTTATAGTGAGATCTCCTGTTTGTGATACATTCCACGTTCGTGTATTTATCAGCCTTCAAGACCTGCTCAATTTTGCCATCTGCATTGCTGTTTGAAAGGAATACCACAGGTCTGTCACTGCCTGGAAAGGACACACAGGGGGGACTACCAGCAAAATAAAGTTGATTTACATAATGAGATTAAATATCATAAAATAGACAAGTTAGGTACAGCTACCACTTCAAAGTATATCTACCCATATAGTTAGAATATTTGAAAAGTGTAGAAAGATACAAAAATGAAAAGCCAAAGCCTCTCTTCTTCATCCCAAACCCCCATCCCTTTACCTAAGAGAAAACCACTACTAACAGTTCCCTGTACAAACTTCCAGACAAACGCTCATCTGTGTTATGTATCACCCACCTTTGGAAATTTTTTAGCAAAGCGACCAAATTGTTCATAGGGTCCTGCCCCTTATTTTTTCCCCTTAATAACAGATCTTGAGCCCTGGCTGGTGTGGCTCAGTGGATTGAGTGCTGGCCTGCAAACCCAACGACTGCCGGTTCGATTCCCCGTCAGGGCACATGCCTGAGTTGCAGGCCAGGTCCCCAGTAGGGGGGCGCTCGAGAGGCAACCACATATCAATGTTTCTTTCCCTTTCTTTCTCCCTCCCTTCCCCACTCTCTAAAAATAAATAAGTAAAATCTTTATTAAAAAACAAACGATCTTGAAACTCTCCCCCTACTAACCCATACAGATCCCGCTCATTCTTTTCAATAGGTAGACGGGATTCCGTAGTGCATTCGTATCGCCTGTTTTTAACCACCCCCTCCCGATGGGCATCAGTTTCATTTTCTAATGGTGGCTGTCAAAACAATGACCAGCTTTGACAACATCGTTGGGGACAAGCACGGTATTTACTTAGCAAACGTTCCTAGAAGGGAAACGCAGAGGCAGAAGTTTTTAGATGTTGCTAAGTACGGCCTTCCCAAAAGGCCTTCCCAATTTCCACTCCCATCAAGAGTCTCTACAAATTCTCGGGGGGGTGGGGTGGGGAGGGAGGATCCTAAAACACAACGACAATTACTGCATATCATTTATTACTTGATAAATCAACTTCTCTGTCCTTCCTATTTGTCTTGCCCAACCGCTGATTTCTATAAAATGACAGTTTCCCAACATGCACTGGGGCTTGTCGACTGATCTTTGTATGTCATTAGTTTTTTCTTTATACATTTCAGACTTGGTTTCTTAGATGCCCTGATGTTAATAATTCACGTTTTCTTAGGGAGGCAACCTTTTATCGTATGAAAAGTCTGTGCCAAGGAAAGATCTTCACCTCGAATGCTATTTTGCCTGGCAATTTTCCCCATGGACAGTTTTATCCAAACCTTTTCCTGGCTTATCTTTCTCTGAGCTTGTATTTCCAGCCTTTCCAAATGTCTGTCTGCCTGTCTCACTCTCTTCTTGTAGTTATCACTGTTACTCTTAGTAACCACCACGAGGCCGGACTGTTCCTCCTTCTCACCCAATCTGAGAGTCGCCATCTGTCGAGAAGACTAAATCCATTCCAAATGTACTGGGTGTGCTTATATGCTGACATTGATTTCTGCCATCTTGTTTTATGGGCTTTGTTTTTAAAAATGTAAATGCATTCTTTTTTTTCCTGCATTTTTTAGCATAACTGAGTTTTTCTGTGTCTACCCACTCCTGAATTTTTCCCCCTTTAAATTAGTAATATGCCCTGACGGGCTAATTAATGTCCAATTTAGAAATTCTTTATGAGATTCTAAAAAAACAAATGTTAGGAAAGTCTATATATCGATTGCTATTTTGGGTGTGTTTATGCAAATAATCGGGCCAAATTGAGCAACTCTACCTCTAGCTGACTGAGTATACACATATATGTTTATGTAATTTTATGTGTACACATACATATGTATACATGCATGTACTATTTAAATTCATCATTTTCTATGAAAACCTAGAGCTCAGAGGTAGTTTTGTCTCCTCTTACACAAGAAGAGACATTAACATACCTTCATTTCCCTTCTTTCCGGGCACCATCACATCCCTTTTCAAAGTTCAATCCCCTTTGGGAAATGGTTTCAAGTTCTCCTAATTTTTCTTTCATACTTTTGAAAAATTTTTTACTTTATTGATTGATCTTAGAGAGAGAGAGAGAGAGAGAGAAACAGAGGAGGGCGGGGGAAGTGAAGCATTGATCTGTCGTTCCAGTTACTGATGCACTCATTGGTTGCTTCTTGTATGTGCCCTGACTGGGGATCGAACCCACAACCCTGGTGAATCAGGGTGACACTTCAAACAACTGAGCTACCAGGGAATGGCCTAAAGCGCCTGTGTGTGTGTGTGTATTTATATATTTTTTTAAATTTTATTTATTTAGTTTTAGACAGAGGGGAAGGGACGGAGAAAGAGAGAAACATCAATGTATGGTTGTCTCTCACGCACCCCCTACAGGGGACCTGGCCCGAAACCCAGGCATGTGCCCTGACTGGGGATTGAACCAGCGACCCTTTGGTTCACAGGCTGAAGCTCAATCCACTGAGCCACATCAGCCAGGGCTATATATATATTTTTAATCCCAAGGTACCACTCTCCCCAACCTGATGGGTCTGAACTGAGTAACTCACACTTTGGGGATTATCCACCAAATATTTAGGAGTCTGGCCTTGATGACAGGGAAACAATGTTAAGAGCTGAGGAATAAGCACCTTGGATACTTTCCCTTGAACCCTGGGGAAATAGATATTTAGCTTTCCGTGAGGTTTCAGTCTATCATCCCTAGGATGCACCTGGGGGGAACATCTCTGCCTCTCTCCACTGCCTTATAACTTCTGTGATGTTTTAACTCATGGGCGGGGCTGGCGTGCTTGACAGGCAGGAACCCCGGGTTCATCCTTTCATTTAGCTTGTAACTCAGGAGCTTCAGCTCATGGCCTTTTCTGACCACAGCTCCCTTCGGACAAACACCTCCCAAGCTCATCTCCCCCGCCCATCTCTAATTTTGAATGGGAAAAACAAAAACGCAAGCATACCAGGGAATTGGGCAAAAAAAAATCACCAGGATGGAGAAAACAAAGCAGTTAGTCCCACAAAAACAAAAGTCCCAACAAAAGGCAGACTTCATAATCCTTCGATATTATAATTTTGAAATAATCGGCAATCGGCAGCCACGAGCAAATCCTGATTTCACTCATGAGCGAGAACAAAGCTTCTTCCCCCCAAACAAGGGGAACTGCAGACATGGGGGTGAGAGCCAGGGCCCAGGGCCACAGCTAAGCACCACAAAACGCTCCCTTTAGAGGGATACCGAGTCTTTCCGCAGGACGCTTCAGGAAAATCTAGTAAAATGCTCACTTTTGTTTACAAGTGTTAAGGCTTCAGAATCCTTAAGAGCTCACTTAATAGGTTAATATTCACTGGCCTTTTGTTGTACTTACAATAACGAATGCAGCTGCCTACACACTTGCTCATTAAAGAAACAAAAAAAAGGACTTGGCTATTAGAGCCATTTTCATGCCACCAAGGGTGTGTCTGTGACCCACGGGTGGGCCGTGGACCACCGCAGAGAAAGCTACATTCTCCATGACCCGTGCCAGGCATTTGGTACCTGTGTTCTAGACCATGTCCCTGTTCAAATGCCCTTTCAACCCTAACAGCTGGCACAAAACCTGCTGCGTGGCCTCATTTGCAAAACTGGTGGAACACGGCACCTACCTCTCAGCGCGGCTACAGGTTAAATGAGGGGTGGCATGCAGAGCGCTTTTACCCAGGGGCCCGCAGGTTACACGCGCAATGAATGGGCAGCTCGGGTGATTTGCAGACTCTGATTATCGGGTGACTGCTTGAATGGATGGGTGGATGCTGCCTGGCCTTCAACCGTTACTGAATCAAACAACCAGGAGGGATAGGTTTAGGAAGGAAATGAAACAGCAGCCCCTTTGCCCCTAAGATCGGCATAAACACTCCTAAAAGCACTCAGTGCAATCAGTAATCAATGCTCTTGACAACAGTAAGATTACCATGAAAAGATTTTTCACAGTTCACAGAAAAGAGACAAGACTATTACATGCGCTTTGCAACTGCTGAATAGCGGGGAGTCGGCCTCGGTGTCTGCAGCGGGTCGAAGGGCATCCCGCACCCCAGGGACTGCTGAATGTGACCTTGCAGAGGTAACTGACTTAAGGATCCCAAGATGAGATCATCCTGGATTACACAGGTTGGCCTTAAATCTTATAGGGACAAGTGTCCTTCTAAGAGGCAGAAGAGAAGGCACGGACACAGATAAGGCCACATGAGAATGTGATGGGGCCACAAGGAGTCACCAAAAACCAGGGGAGGGAGGATCATCTTCTAGGCAGCGATCCTCAACCTTTTTGGCATCAGGGACCGCTTTCATGAAAGACAATTTTTCCACAGACCAGAGTTGGGAGGGGATGGTTTCAGGATGATCCAAGAGCATTACATACCAGCTCACCTCCTGCTATGCAGCCCCATTCCTCGCTGGCCTGGACAGGTAACCAGCCTGTGGCCCAGAGGTTGGGGACCCCTACTCTCTAGAATCTTCAAGGAAGCCTGGCCCTGCTGACATCTGCAATTCAGACAGACTTCCAGCCTCCAGAAGAGTGTGAAAATGAACTCCTGTTCTTTTAAGCCACCGGGCTCATGGTGATGTGTTATGGCAGCAATAGGGAATACTGCTTCTATCCATCACCGGCAGTTATAGGAGGCTCCCCCCAAAGGAGGGCAGCAGGTCCAGGTAACAGGACTCAGTTCCAGGTGCTTAAACAGTAATGACTCAGAAGCAAATACACCTACACTCGACATTTCTTGGAGAAGAGACAAGAAGAGGGTTCCTGCAGACTCCACTGACGTGAGTCTGGCTGTTTGCCTGCTCTAGTTCCCACCTGAATGGGTCTGCAGGCCTACTATGCCTCACAGGATTTGCAGAGTCATTCAGAAGGACAAAAAGATATGACACAACGCGACGCTGATGAGCACAGGCCGCCACGCTGGATGGAAGCACTGGATGGTTCAACCCTACCCTTTCCTTGCACTGGCGTAACCTTTGCAAGCACGCAGTCTTTCCACACAGCCTGCAGTAAAGTGTGAGAAACACAGACAGAGAGCATGCCCATGTTCAAAGCCACCTTCATACCAATCTCCCCATGGGCCATCACCCATTATCATAGTACGCCCTCACATCTCGTAAATGGCCACAGTGGCTAGTGTGCTCCACGTTGTGGCAAGCATGGCTGATTTCCGCTGTCGGTTGCCACCCACCACTCTGGAGTCTGAACCCATTGACCTTTTATCTTCTACCCAAACAATGGTGCCTCCCATCCCCAATGTTCCACAGGCAATTGCTATGACACTGGAGGAATAAAATGGTATCTGGGAAAAAACTCCAAAGCCTCTCCAACATAGATTAATCAGGTAGCACAATATTTACCAACTTCACACAAAAAGCCCCACCCACGCCAGAGTTTTTGCAGAGGATGCTCTTGGCTTTGCCGCTGTAGAAACTAGACACACGTGAGCCACTTTGTGCCACATGGAGAGGCAATTCAGAAATGCTCATGCAGGCCCTGGCTGGTGTGGCTGAGTGGACTGAGCACCGGCCTGTGAACCAAAGGGTCGCCGGTTCAATTCCCAGTCAGGGCACATGCCTGGGTTGCAGGCCAGGTCTCCAGTAGGGGGTGCACGAGAGGCAACCACACATTGATGTTTCTCTCCCTCTCTTCCTCCCTCCCTTCCCTTCTCTCTAAAAAAATAAATAAATAAAGCTCTTTTAAAAATATTAACAACAACAACAAAAAAGAAATGCTCATGCAGGATGGTTTTTAGTAGTGGCCCCCATTCACCGCCTGCCTCAAACGTGGATCTCGGGAGTGCACGAGTTACCTGGATTTTATCGGCGTGAGTTCTCTCTTTACAAACTCTGTGCTGGGGGGTGTGTTCAGCACGCCACTGAGGAACAGGACAAACCTTCTTTCCTGACTTTGTGACCAGCTGCTGCTGCTGCTCAGAGTCATGCCTAAGAGCTCCCACCGCAAAAATTAGTCCCACATCTCCCCGTTTCAATTTAACTGCAGGAAAAGAGATTGCCTTCACCCTCTCTCCCCATTGTGCACTAGGAAGAATTCATTCATTCAACCTATCTTTTGAGAACCTATTTGCAGACACTCATTGCAGGGGACCTAACAATGAACCAAACAGACAAAAGCCCTGCCGTCCCCCAGCTTACATTCTAGTGGGGCAATTACATGAAAATTAAGTGAAACATGTAACGTGTTAGATACGGTAAGTGCACAGAAGAGACACGGGGTGGGGGATACAACTGTTAGGACTGACCCCTTTGTTCCCCCCAGTCTACACTGTGAAAAGTCATCTTCAAATGTTACTGCTTCTAGCTTCTTAATGGTGACATATTCAAATGTTTGCCTGAATCTTCTTCCACGGACATTTCTTTAAAAAAAAAAAAAAAAGGATTGTATTTATTTATTTATTTATATTTTTAAGATGTTTTATTTATTTTCAGAGAGAGGGAAAGGGAAGGAGAAAGAGAGGGAGAGAAACATCAATATGTGGTTGCCTCTCGTGCGCCCCCTACTGGGGACCTGGCCCGCAACCCAGGCCTGTGCCCTGACTGGGAATCGAAGCCAGACACTCCGTGGACATTTCTTAACTCTCGATCACTGTCAACCTTTAGTAGCCTACTCTTCGATGTGTGGTCACTTGCTGTCCATCAGACGAAACTACATTTTGCAGAATAAATTTCATTTTAAACAAAGGGGGGAAGGGGCACAGGGAGGAAGACTCTGATATTTAACTGAACACCTATTACTGGGCCACACAGAGCAGCAGGCACTTCGTTCCCATTCTCTCAGTTGATCTGCCTATGACCCCACCAGCTGGATATCATCGTTCTCACTTTACAGAGGAACAAACAGATACTCCAGGAACTTGCTTAAGGTCACACAGGATGTGGCAGAGCTGAAATTTGAACTTTGCAGCCCAGGTATTTTGGTATCACCTCCCACCCCCCTCCCAAATTCTCCACTATTGGCATTTTTTTTCAAACTCCTCTTATTCGTGGCTGCTCAATCTCATAGTTCTTGGCTCATTCTTTCATCTTGTCTTATATAGCAGAAATTACTTTTCTCTAATGCCTAAAAGCAATCTCATTTCCCTTTCTCTATCACCTTGAAATCAGAGTATGTTCCATTGAATGGAATAAAGCCCTTATGAACTACAGGGACCGTGGATTTTAAGATTCCAACGACCCCTGAGTACCAAGATTACTGGCATCTTTTTTTTTTTTTTTTTTTTCTAGAAAGATGACTACATTGCTTGGCTACTCCTTTTGTAATAGAACCTCACACCTAAGTCTCCAGTCGGGGGAATGCCCAGGCCGCCCCCCTGGGATTCCATTCGACACCCGAATGCTGGTAAAATGCAATGCAATCGGAGAGAAAATCGACTGTGTAGACCAGATCTGGATAACTTCCAGGCATTTTTCTTTAAGAGCATCCTTTCGGCTTTCCCCCCAACAGCAGTTTCCAGGGCGGAGGAAGTGGGACGCAGGCAGATGAAACCCAGTCCCCGGGCACGCAGTTTTACCCCAGCAGCCTGCGCCCCGCCCTGTGTCCCACCGGCAGACGGATGTGCAGAAATAATGGAAAGCGCATGCGGTAATCACACACGGGTCGCCGTGCCCGAGAAGCCTCGGGAGGGAGAGCGTGCCCGGGGGCCCTCGGCCGGCCGGCCGGCCGGTCCCTCCTCCCTCCCCGCAGCGCGCTCCGGGTGTCGCGGGTCACCTGCAGGGTCGCGGCCGAAAACGCCCCCGAGCGCGCCCGGCCGCTGGGCCCCGCGATGGCTGCCCCGCGCCCCGCCCCACCCCGCCCCGCGGGGGTCGCCGCGCGCCCGCCGCGCTCACCACAGCCTCCTCTTGAGCGGCAGGAGGCTGCCGCGGTTGGAGGGGGTGACGCCGATGGCCATTTGCAGCACCGTCAGGTATTTCTGGTACTTCATCTTGTCCCCGCTCCGCTCGCGCGCCGGGCCCCGCCGCCGCCGCCGGCGCCGCAGACACAGCCTCTCCAGGCGCCGCATAGATCAGCTCTGGGCCATGCGCCGCCGCCGCTCCTGCCGCTCCTGCCGCTCCCGCCGCCGCGGCCGTGCGTGGCCGGGGCTCCCGCTCCTGCCGCCGCCGTCGCCGCCGTGCGTGCCCGGCCGTTCCCGCCGCCGCCGCCGTGCGTGCCGGCCGCTCCCGCCCGCGCCGCCCCCTCCGCCGCCGCCCCCGCGGGGCGCACGCGGCGGGCCGCGCGGACCTCGCACCTGCGGGCTGCTCCGGCGCAAACGCCGCGGCGCGGGGCGGGCCTGGCCGCGTGGCCCCCCGCCCCCGGCCGCGCCGCCCCAGCCCCGGGCCCCGCGGGCCTCAGGCTCCCGCCACAGCTCCTCGTCAGCCGCTGAACCTCCAAGAGAAGCCCAAGGACAGGCGTCCAGAGCAGGAAAAAACGTGTAATTGCCATCTCATGGTTCGTAACCGTCGTTTGTGTCTTCTCGCCGCAAATGTTTGCAGATTTTATATGTCTATAGAACGCATATACATGAAATGCCTGTATATGCTATGTCTGTACACACGTGTGTATACATGCACGTGTGTACATGCACGTGTACACATATACACCCACATGCATGCAGTCCTCACTTGCACGGTCATTTGGGACGGTGCAAATGACCGCGAACCATGCAAAACTATCTTGATAATCAATGGGAACAATGAAGATTGTTCCCGTGACCTTTAAAAAAATTTGCTCAGACATGCCAAGCTCTCTTCACTGATAGTTATCAATGTATAGGGAAATGGAGGAAAAAAAAATAGGAAAGCGAGTCACTGAATACCGTGTCATTTAAAACATTACAGACATTGAGAATTCAGGTGTTTTATTTCTTGATAAGAGAAACCTCGAGTACCTTGAACCACGGCATGGGGAATATAGTCAATACTATTGTAATAACTATGACTGGTACCCGATAGGGACTGGACTTTTTGCGGGAGGGGGGGATCATTTTATAAGTTATAAAAATGTCTAACCACTATACTGTACACCTGAAGCTAATTTCATATTGAATGTCGACTTTGGTTGGAAAAAAAAAAGAGCAGCTTGTTGAACGATGTTTGTCTTCTGGTGGCGGTGTTATCCGCCCAGATAGCATCGTGTCTGCGCCTCGCCTGCGCCTCAACCGTTCCTCCCCTGCCCTTGCACTGCCGTCAAATGCATCGGAGTCCTTTAATGGGACGTCCTCCTCGGTTTTGTCATGGCCACTTTCCTCCTGCAGATTTGCATCAATGAGCTCCCAGGCTGCAGCGCGCGTGCCTCTGCCAAGCTGCAACGTTCCACCAGTTATTTTTTGTTAGTTTTTCATCGCTCCAATTACGTTTTGTTCAAAATTCACTGTCCCTCCTCCTGTCTTTATCATTTTGGGGGGGTTGTTTCTTGCTACACTTTTATCTTTGAAGGCCGGTTCCCTCTTTTGCTTGCCCATTTTTTCTACAATGCTTTGGGGGTTTGTTCCTGGGAGGTCAGGTGCCAGCACCGTGGCGTGGCCTCACTGTCCTTGGTGCTTAAACCAAATCACAGGTGCTCAGAGATGGATCGGGGACAGGCTTCAGAGAACTGTCGTCATTTGTCAGTGATCACGAGGCGTGTGTTGTTTACGTGGTGACCTGTGGACTAAAGAGCCAGTGGCGTGTGTATAGTAAATGCATTTACTTAAAGTTGGTATGCCACAGTTACTGAAATGTGAACATACTGCCGAGCAACAGGTATTATGTAACTAAAGGATGAGTTGAACCTGCAAAGCAAAGACTGCCTACAAGCATTTGTACAGCCCCCCGCCCCCCCTTATCCCCAGGGCATGCATTCCAAGACCCCTAGTGGATGCCTGAAACCCTGGATAGTCCCAAACCCTGTATATACTGTTTTTTCCCCCCTATACATTCATAGCTAGGATAAAGCTTCATTTATAGATAACTAGGCAATTTCACCAGTAAAAGATTCATTATTGCTGTAGGTCTCAGCAACCTCAGACTGAACAACGGAGGGATGAGGGATGTCGGAGTGTTGGGTGATGAGCGCTAGGCTCTCATCCCCAGCGCGACTCCACCACGTGGGCAAGCTCAGGCCAGAGCGTGAGGGATCCTCCCGCCCTCGACGCCAGCAACTTTTTGGTTAAATCCATACGTTTATTCACTGTGACTATTAAAACATTCTCTAGTACTGAGCCTGGTGTGGTACCATGATGACCTTTCCTTTCTCATAAGCTTTTTATTTTGCCTGGAGTTAGTAATTGCCTTGTTGTTGTTTTTTCAACTTTTTAAATCTTTTACTAATATCCAGGGATAAGTGTTCCTGCCTCTGCAACAGTCACGTGAAGAGCTTGGCAATGCAGTTTTCCGTGCACTCAGACTGGACAGAATCTACTCGTTTCATTTTTTCCGGGGCCCCGCCCCACAGTCCTCCTCTCTGCTGTTCCTATCTGTACAAATTCCTCTCTAGGCTTATGCTCCACTGTCTTGGGCATTCTGTTCACTTCTCTCCTGGGTTGTACCCCACCCCCCCGGAATTCTGGATCTGATGTTTTCTTTCTTGGTTTACTTCCTTCTTTTGATGGATAATCTCTTCCAATAACTGCCCGAGGAAGAATCCATAAGACCTAGTTGTCCTGAGACCTTGCATGTCGGATAAGGCATGATTTTACCATCACTTGGATTTATTGCTTCACCGAGCAGAGAATTCTCGCATTTGCCACTCATCTGACTCAAATGCTAAGCCTTTGCTCCAATGCCTCCTGGTTTCCAGTGTTGCTCTGGGGGGATTCGGTGTGCTCTGTGCCCTGAGGATATTATTTGCTTGTTTGACTGTCCCCCTCTTCAGAAGCTTTCTGTTCCTCCCCACGGCTCTAACACTTCATGATGAAAAACTGTCTCCATGTGATCAAAATAGGAATTTAACGTAGTAGAAGAACCCGGGGATTCCGGGGCGCGCTGGGGTGTGCGCTTGCTGAGGCCCAGGCGGACTGGGGACTGGATCAGAGGTGGGGCAGTGAATTCTGGTTCCTGTTAGTTCCTACATTAAGCTGGTCAGCTACCACTCAGTGGACATAACAGCTTTCATGCCGCTTTATTAGTTTCCCTCCACTGATGTGAGATGAGGAATTGCTTCAACGGGAATGCTCGTTGGTAAAACTCCTAATGGCATCCTTAGGAGTTTTGGCCTCTAGTGGTTCTTACTTGGACATTTGGCTGAATTATGTAGAAAATAAAAAGCATTATCCATCATAGTTTGATCCCTCTCAAGGAAGTGTACTATTTTCTTCTCTTTTATAGACTCAGTGGCTTTCCCCCACCCCAAGTTCCCCCCAAGGTTGAAACCCTGCACACCTTCTCTTCTTCAGGAAGCTCTCCGAGGTTGGGACTTATTGCCAGCTGTCATCTGATCCTTCTTACTGTCTTACATCACTGTTGTAGGTGGGCATGTCCCAGATCCTTCCAAGGAGTCACTGTATGATCCATTTCTCAGATCCCTACACTGCTTTTCCAGTTCTTACACATAGTAGGTGCTGAGTAAATGTTTGCCTTATGAGCCGTGGCCGGGTGGCTCCGTTGGTTGGAGCATCACCCCGTGCACCAGAAGGAAAGGTTGCAGGTTTGATTCCCAGTCAGGGCACATACCCAGGTTTACAGTTTGATCCCCAGTTGGAACGTGTATGAGAGGCAACCAATCAGTGTTTCTCTCTCACTGATGTTTCTCTCTCTCTCTCCCTCTCTCAAACCAATAAACATATCCTCAGGTGAGGATTGAAAAAAATGTTTGCCTTATGAATGAACCATTTATTATAAGATTAATAAATCATCCGTTTATTATGTGATTAACATCCAGAATTTTAGAATGTATCAATTAGAAATGATGCTGATGCAAGTATCAAGAATGTGTGAGAGCCCTGGCTGGTGTGACTCAGCGGACTGAGCGCTGGCCTATGAACCAAAGGGTCACAGGTTCGATTCCCAGTCAGGGCACATGGCTGAGTTGCGGGCCAGGTCCCCAGTGGGGGGTGTGCAAGAGGCAACCACACATGGATGTTTCTCTCCCTCTCTTTCTAAAAATAAATAAATGACTAATCTTAAAAAAAAAAGAATGTGTTATAATGGCTTAAATGAATGAAGACATTTTTTCCCCTCATGTAAAACAGTCATTAGGCTGCCAGTCTAGGGTGGGTAAGGTGGTTCCAGCAGTCACAAAAGGCTCAGGCACTTCTTTAATTCCTGCTCCGCATTCTTCGACAGCTTGTTTCCATCTTCATTGTCATGGTGTGGCTGCCAGGGCTCCAGCCAGCTCGTCCACATCTTAGGACAATAGAAAGGGAAAGACAAGGGGCTAAACAGGCTCTTTTCTCATCCAAGTCAGTCCCTCTTAAAGGGAAGTTTCAAAAAACACCAACCAAAGACTTCTACTTAAATTTTCATTGAATACCCCCTTCATTGCAAGAGAGGCTAGGAAGCAAAATCTTTTTAGCTTGGCACACAGGACCCCTGGACAAAATTTGAGTTTCGTCCCTAAGGAAGAAGACATGGGGTAAGCAGCCTCCAATCTTTGCTGTAAAGAGTGTTCATCATTCATCAGTCAGTAGGATAATATCTTTTTTTTTTTTACCAATGTTAACTGTTTCTTCGAGATTTTAAAACTTCTCTTCAAAGGCTCTAGGTAACTGATTGAAAGGGACCCAGACTCTGGCTTAACACATCCAGGGTTTTAATGTAACACAATCCGCTCGGTACTCCTCTCTCATCAGATGAGCCCTGCTTGCTTTTCCTGCGTCTCTCAGTAGGTATGACACCATCTGGTATTTACTGCCTGTGACCCAGAGCCACAGCTGGCGTCATCGCCCTGATCAAGAGGTGGGAAGCGACAGGGTCAGCGATGAGTTAGTGACACGAAGCCCTGGGCAGTTAAAAACCCCTCAGTTATCACGTTTGCTCCCTGCACAATAAAATGTCCGTGGCAGGATTTTGATAAAATTCATATCAGCCATGAGAGTGTGAGTCTCATTGTCAGATGGCTGATATGAAGTTTCGAAAAGATAACCAGAGAGACAGGTAAAGAAACAGGTATTGTCTGTCTGTAATTGCATATGTGTTAAATTCCTGCTGAAAATAATTTGGGATGACTGAGGTACAAGAGACCGAAGATAATAATTGATCAATTTAGTCACCCATTTCATTCGATGAATAATTGTTCAACGTATACTGTTTGCCAAGCTACAGATTTGAGTGAGAATTGTTTAAATGCAGGCATTTCAGAGGTAAAGATATCTTGATGGTTATCATGGACAAGAGGGAAAGTCAGATGAGTAATCTGAAATCAGCTGCCACAGACAAAGAATCCCAGAAAGCTGACGAGAAAATTCATAGCAGAAACTAAGTTCGGACACTTTGTAATTCTCTGTAAGCCATTAAATTAGAAATTCTTGAAAGACTCAGGCATAGATTGTCAATATGAGATTTTAACATGTATACAGTAGAGCCCTGGCTGGCGTGGCTCTGGATTGAGCACTGGCCTGAGAACCAAAGGGTCGCTGGTTCGATTCCCAGTCAGGGCACATGCCTGGGTTGCGGGCCAGGTCCCCAGTAGGGGGCGCACAAGAGGCAACCACACATTGATGTTTCTCTCCCTCCCTTCCCCTCTGTCTAAAAATAAAAAAATAAAATCTTAAAAAAATAAATTCTTAAATAAAACATGTATACATTAGACAATCTTGATGAATGAAGAGAAATAGAACAAGTCACTTACGTAGTATAATATAGAAATAAGGTGTCCTAGATAGTCAACTGTTCTGCTTGAAAGATAAGAAAGAAGTTTCATCAGTTTCCAGGCTTACCGTGCCACTGAAAATTCTTAGCCTTATTGCAGAAATTCACACAAGAATTACAGAAAATGGAATTTAAAACTTGAGACCCAGAAAAAACTCATTAATTTAAGAGCAGGTCATTTGGGGTGGTAGGAAGTAGGAATCACTAGATGTGCAAAAATTGAAGTTGGTTCATTTCGATGCACTTATTGACACAATTAGTCACATCTCAGCCAGAAGTCATGAATCTGGAAACCGCCACAGCAGATGAAACTTGCCCATACAATGCCCAGCCCGGCGCTGCTGGGGGCCTGCGCCCTATGGCTCTCGGGCAGGTTCTCTTGGAGCTCAGCCCCTTGTTCCCAGCTTTTGACCTTGGACCATCAGTTGGTCTGACCTGCTTGTTTTGTTCCCCTTAGTTGGGTGAATAATTTATAATCTCCAAAACCCAGTGTCCTCTTACATAAGTTGTGTTCAAGTAGATCCCTTATGATGGGCTGTACATACTCCATTAATTTTTTAAATGATTTTTGAAAGGCTTAAAGGGATGTTATGTACAAAATTTGGAAGGCTGGTTTAGACTGACCAGGGTGATTAGTATACTAAGGAAGACTTTGCTTCTTCCATTTGCAATCCTCCTGCGGTGTTTCTGAAATGTTTGAGCTTGTCAATTATATTTAAACCGTACTTTGAAATAGCCAAGGGGATTTGATTAAATATATAAATATGCCAACTGTACGAATAAACTGGAAAACAACAGTGAAAATGATTGTTCTTATTTTGTTTAAAATGGCAACTTTTATCAGTGAAATCGGAGCTCTAAGTTAAGCTTATTTGTCTAAGGAAGACAAAAAGTTGACCTTTGTAGCTAGGATAATTTAATATGGATTAAAGCAAGGAATTATAAGGATTCCTACCTCTGCACAGAAGCTCACTAGAACAGTAAAAGTTCCAAACTCGATTAACCAATGACAAAGGCGGAATCGGCTGCCGGGTTGCGGTGGGCCAATCGTTAGGGGGTTTGAAGGTCTGCATTCCTAGCAGCTCCACACTCCCCTGGCCTCCTGTTCATACAGGACACACAGTGCTGGCTGAAGAGGACTAATCCCCGTAGACCAACAACCTGGTTGGGAAGGAGATCTGGGCGTGAAGGCTGGGAATCAGAGCAAAAAGCCAAGCAGGGCGTAAGACAACTCCCAACATGTTGACTCAGACACCAGGGGGGCATAGAGGAGTGCAGACCACTGAAATACTCAGTGTCCAGAATAAAAAGCCCCTCACTTTGCCGAGTGTGGACTTTCCAGGCCACCCATCTTCGCTGCACCCGCTGCCCTCAAAACTGCCGGGTAACACCCCTGTCCACTAGAACGGAGGCCACACTCAGGCTGCCTAGCGACCTTTCCTAATCATCCCAATCGTCCATTCCTAAAAATGAACCACCCTGGATGAAAATCAGCAGCATGACAAAGACCAAGGTGATGAGCCCTGACCGGTGTAGCTCAGTGGGTTGGGCATCATCCTGCAAACGGAAAGGTCGCTGGTTGGATTCCTGGTCAGAGCACGTGCCTAGGTTGCAGGTTTGGTCCCAGGTTGGGGCACGTGCGAGAGGCAAGTGATGTTTCTCTCTCACATCGTTGTTTCTCTCTCTCTCTCCCAAATCAGTAAGCATGTCCTCAGGTGAGGATTAAAAAGATAAGTTAAAAAGACCCCTCGGCCTTGACCTGGGAGTGACCTTGCTGGGTCATGAGAGGGACACATTTGATGGAAAGCTCCCAGTTGTTTTCCACATATTCCCAGGAGACTGGGTGCTGCCCTGCCAGCCAGCACTTGTTGGTGTGACACAGTATTGGTCGCCCAGCTGACGATTATGAAATGATCTCTCGTTGTGGCTTTAACTTGCATTTTCCTGATTATTAGCAGAATTGAGCTTTTCCTGTTTCCTCTTTGGTGAATTGCCTGTCTCTCATAATCTTTCTATTAGATTGTTTTTCCTTATTGATACATATATATGTACATATATATGTTCTGAATTAATCTCTTGAGATTACATGCATTGCAAATGGTATCTCCTAGTTTATGCCGATTTTTCACTAATATTAGTGTGCTTTTTGGTGAGTAGAAGTTCCCACATTCCCACGTGGTTCAATCTACTCAGCTCCCCCTCTATAGTTTGTACTTCATTTCTGAAATACCAAGAAGCATCTTTGGTAAATTTTTCAACAGCTTTGCCTAATGACACAATGCGTTTTTGCATACTACATCTGCAAATATGTCAAAATGGCAAATACGCCCAAATCACGCAGCTGTAACTAGCTTTAAAGCAGTGTCACTAAAACGGTGAAGTTAAAGTAAGCACGCTGGCCAGTGGTTTAAAAAAGTCCTGCTCCAGTTCGGGATCTGTTCAGTGCTTCAGCTGCTGAGGTCAGTGGTGGAGTGAGGCAGTTACTGCTGTGTGTGGGTGGTGAGCTTACAGCACCCCATCCTGTTGTTGTTCCTAATAGCAGGTATCTATCTCAATTTTAGATTAGTTTCTTTATAGTCTTAACCTAAAACGTCTTAACACCGTGCCAGGTGTCATGGGGAATAGCTTCGGGTTCTCAGCACTTGATCTTTTTTAATGATGTCTACTTTAGCCATCAACATTATTGTCAGAACTCCAATCTAAACAGTTGCTTTTACTTATTGAAAAGCAATGGGGGAAAGAAAATAGAATCCCGCCCTCCCAAAATAATAATCTGTGTTTACTTGGGCCTTTTGAGAGACAGAAGCCCTTACATGGCGACCTGTTCCATTGTTGAACAAGTCTCAATTCTAGAAAAGTCTTCCGTTTGGGAAGCTGAAGCTGCCTTTCTGTGATTCTACTCACAGGGAACTTTCTCCCTACTGAATACGGCTGAGCACATTTCAGAGTTAGATAGTTTAAGATGTTAGATTGAGATAGTTTAAGATAGGCTTCTTGACTCAAGGCTCAACTTGACCTTCCAACTTCTTATCTTGTCTATCCCAAGTCATGATTTCAGAAACGAGTGTTGATGTGTATACCGTTGAATTTATAGATTGAATCTTGCCCAGCATAGTATGTTTAAGAAAAGAGGGAAGTATGTAATAGATTAGTGAAAGTTTTAAAATATCTGAAGAACCCTGGCTGGGTAGCTCCGTTGATGAGAGCATTATCCCGATATGCCAAGATTGAGGGTTCGATTCCCAGTCAGGGCACGAACAAGAATTAACCAATGAATGTATAAATAAGTGGAACAACAAATATCTCCCTCTTTCCCTTCCTCTCTAAAATCAATAAAAAAATCTTTTTAATATCTGATGATGCAAATAAGTAGGCTGATTAGTGTAAGCATATTAAATATTTGGCTGGCTTAACCATTCGGTTCGATCTTGTGGCAATCCAGTGGCTGAAGTTGATCTTGTCCTGACTTTTCCATAACGTATTCACTGTTGGCCAGAATAATTGTCCACATGTAGTGTTTTCTGTAGTTGTCTCTCTAGTGAACGATGCAAAGCGGAAGCAGAGTAACACACAAATTCTGAGAACAGCTGAAGGCGAAGTGTCCTGTTACGTTACAACGGACCAAAAACAATTTGCCCGGATCCAACAAAGACTGATGCTTTGTGCACCAGAATGAAAACCAGGGAACAAACATGCGGAAGTGGTTGAAGAATCGTTACTCTCTGCGGTTTGGTACTTATGTCGGAAGGTGCCTCAGACCCAATTCAGGCTGAAGTCTTTCCTCGTCGGGGAAGGCGGCAAGGCGGCTATAAAAAGATAAGGCTCGCCCTGGCTGGTGTGGCTCAGTGGATTGAGCCCCGGCCTGAGAACCAAAGGGTCGCTGGTTCGATTCCCAGTCAGGGCACATGCCTGGGTTGTGGGCCAGGTCCCCAGTGGAGGGTGTGCGAGAGGCAACCACACATTGATGTTTCTCTCCCTCTCTTTCTCCCTCCCTTCCCCTCTGTCTAAAAATAAATAAATAAAATCTTTAAAAAAAAAAAGATAAGGGTCATGGAAAGCTATGACCAGTACAAAGAACAAGAACTTAATCACAGCCTTATCAACCCACAACGAGGGGTGGTCACGGACAGCCTTAATCTTGTTTTAGGAAGACAACACCCCCAATTTTCCTGACAGCAACCTTGTGGGTGCCAACATTTTGTTCTCTGGCCTCCAAGGAACCAGCGCCCCAATAGAGCCAGGGAGTTTTAAAATGCGGGTTTGTTTTATATACAAAAATACATTTGAGAAGAAATGAAACACAGTTAAAAACCTTAAAAATACTCATTAGTGCACACTGGTTTTTAAAACATTCAAATAAGCGAGACAGTTGCTTTGAATTTATGAAAAATAGAACATATATAATTAATGACTTTTGTTTTTTCCAGGCCTAGTAAAAAGGCTATAATATAGAAAAAAAACAATGTGGATTTGTAAGAATGAAAAAAATATAATGTAGACTATTATCGGATCAAAAATAGTTTTTTGCATGCATTTAGTTTGAAGTTGGTTCCAGATGCTTCTCTACATTTATCTTTCGTCTTTAGTGCATCAAGGGCGTGAGAAGATCTTCAGAATGACAGGAATCAAACGGATCCTGGTTGAACACAACAAGACTAAGAAAAACAAAACTTTTCTAAATGTGCAGCAGAGGAGAGAACGTTGTTGGGACTCCAGAAATCTTTTCAAAACTGATTCTGCGACTAGATCGTGATGATGGTTATAGGATAATGTGAATGGACTAAATGCCTCTGAATTGCATATGTTCAGATAGTTAACATGATACGTTTCGTTGTATGTATTTACCACAGTTTAAAAAGGAGATTTTTTTAAAAATCTCCATCATTCCCATAAATATGCCTGAAAAATCTACTTTGCTAGGACCCTGCGATCTGGGATTTAAAGGAAAATAGGATAAATCCTGGTTGAATTTGCAGGACTGAGCATCATTTTCTCTGTGGGCAACCTGCAAAATATTTGCTAACTTCCGGGCAAGTTAGGAGCCGGGCCGGCATGACCACCAGGGAAACAATGGGCGCTCGGGCCCAGGCAGACTCGCACCCAGGGGCCTTTGCACATTTAGTCGGTCTGAGTTCACGGCTGAGCCAGCTGCAGACAGGAGCGGGCAGGTGCAAGGGCGGCTGGCGCTCACAGTGTCCAGCAGAGTCAGCTGATCGTGACCCCGGGTGGCACAAGCGGTCTTTTATGCCGGAGCCCTGCTGGCCGCCCAGAGGCACAATCCCCTATTCTTTTGTTCCCTTTTGACATTTGTGATCTTGGGGCCTTTTGGATTTGTGCTGCTGCCAGTGACAGAAAATAGGGGCGGGTGAATATTATCCTCGGGCTTTCTTTAGACGAGGAAAACACCCCCCGGGTGAAAAAATGAAACAACAGCTAACACGTGGGAAAGGCAGACGACACCAGGCAGTGGAGTCTGTGAGCAAAGGATTCCAGCTTTGTCCTCAAATGTAGGTGGACCTGGCACCATGCCGGGCCATCATAGACAATACTACACTGTCACCGGCTGATAAGATCACCCCATATTCTGGCTTCCTCGTAATTACGAGATAACTTTCATCAGCCTGGCACAGTGCAAATCAGGAGGGTTTACACAAACCGGGGTCCAAATCGTTTAAGCCTCTGAGGAGGGAAAAGTCTAACTACAAGAAAGCTGTGCCAAGATGGCCCAGGGTATGGAAACACTCATTGGTTGCTTCTTGTATGTGCCCCGACGGGGGGATCGAACCTGCAACTTTGGCATATTAGGCCAGGGCCTTATGATTTCCTTAATAACATTTAATTTTCTCTCTCTTACTTTATTATAAGAACAACAGTATATAATATATATGACATACAAAATATGTGTCAATCGACTATCTTATTGGTCAGGCTTTCGGTCACTTGGAGGCTCTGAGTCATTAAGTTTTGGGGAATCAAAAGTGCTACCTGGATACGACCAAACTGAGGGCTGGGGCTGCTGGATTTATGGTGGGACCTGTAGGCTCGGGAACCATTTCTGTGGGGCTGACAATCCCAGCTTCTTCATTTCACTGGCTGAGACCCCTTAAAGTCCGTGCCCCCCGTGCCACCCCTTTGGCCCTCTGCAGCCTGGCCTCACCCCATGAGCATGGACTCAAGGCAGGCGCCGTGGCTCCCAGCTCAAGGCCATGCTGGTAGGGACTGGAAAACCCCCTGGCTGACCACTCTGCTCAGTGCTCCCAAGTAGGCGGGGCTATCTCCTGTTGGCTCGGGGCACCCACCCAAGCAGCTCCTGGCAGATCCCGTGCATCACGCACCACTTCCTGCCGGAACCTCCTGAGGGGTGCTCAGCACCTCCACCAGGCTGGTGTAGAAGCCTCTTGCTCTTCACCCACCACCCTTCAGAGAGAGTAGGAGGCAGCCTTATCTGTTACATCTCCGTGGGGAGAGCCTCCTTCTGCCAGATTAAAGAAAGCCCCGAGGTCCAGCAGCGATGGATGGAAGGACTCTCTTCTCTCTTGACTTCCGGAGGTGGTTTAAGCTACTAGTCAGATCTAGCCCATTTGAATGGCGGCTACCAGAACACAGCAAATTCTCAGAGCCTGGCCATTCTCAGAGTCTAGTGTCCAGCCAGAGAGGGCAATAAGCCTCTTGATTCTCCTCTATAATCAAAGAGGTTGGAACAAAACATGGCTTATGGATAAAATACATTGGTTTTGTATTTGTCAAATATTGCTTTCATTACAACTACTTGATAGGGTCCAAGGCCAAGCAACGCAGAAATATATAACCCAGTGGTTGTAATGGATAAAGAGAACCACTATGCAGAACGGGCTTTCTGTCCTGGCTGGTGTGGCTCAGTGGATTGAGTGCCAGGCCTGTGAAGCAGAGAATCACCGGTTCGAATCCCACGTCCCCAGTTGGGGGCACATGAGAGGCAACCAATGGATGTTTCTCTCACACATAGACGTTTCTCTCCCTCTCTATCTCCCTTCCTTACCCCATCTCTAAACATAAATAAGCAAACATTGAAAAGGAAAGAACAGGCTTTCCAAATCATAAGTTAGATATTAATCATAGTTTGAACATTGCCGGGATGGTTGACTCTAGCTGTGCAACTGAAATGCGGGCTGTGACTTGCACGGGAATTTGTTTTTGCCCGGCAGTCTCCGGCCCTCTGCTCCACCTCCCACCATGCATTTCTGTTGACCCTCAGAAAAGCATATGAGAACTTGAACGTGGGGGCATGCGCCTTGGGTTCTCGGACACAATGTCACTTCCAGAGCACTGAGCCAGCAAACCGGGGGCTTAGGCTTCCCGCTCCTGACAGCTGTTTCTTTCCTTCCATATAATTTCACAGAAAAATATCCCGAAGGGATGCGCTGCCCCAGATCTATCAGAAAACATGTTTAAGAGATCCTGTAGTTCCATCATGCAAAAATCTAACACCAGATAATCACATCATCAAAGGGTTACCGTTTCAGCAATAGTTTATCCAGAAGCAGGCAAAGGGGCGTTGAAAGCCCCCAACAGGTACTTCATAGAGACTTAAGGAAATGATGCTTGGGAAGGGACGAGGCTGAGAGAGGTGTTTCCCATCCAGCTGTTCCTCAACTTACGATTGGGGTCACAGCCCAATAATCCCATCATCAGTCAAAAACACGTTTAATACACCTAAACTACCACCGTAGGTTAGCTCAACCCTCAGCGGGCTGTGAACATTAGCCCCACATTTGGGCAAAGATCTTAACTTTCCTCCCAAGAGTCATCCATTGCCTTCCTCTTCTTGTCGCCAGAAGCAGCAGGGGACACACGGTTCGCAGACGTGACGGGATGCGAAGACACCGAACACGCTGTCCTTCCTGGCTCTCCCACACCTGCACGCACTCACGAATCTATTTTGAAATCTTATGGATTGAATGGCAAATCCCCTGCGTATGCTTAAAGACAGTGTATTACAGAGACACGACAACCCAGCAAGGCTTAATTTAAAATGAAAGAACCCTTGATTAGGAACTCCATTCATTATTAATTAAGAGTGAAAGCTTTATGGTTACCGCAATCAATTCTAGGAAGCCATTTGAAAAATTCAATTACATTACTGAGAAGACTTTCAAACACTGGGGTGGCAGAAAGAATGATTTATTATTTTAATAGCAAGCGCCAGGATGTGTTTAATGATGGAAATGGCCTCTCTGTTTTGGAAAATATTTTGATTGGAGGGCGGAGCCCCGCGGGGGTGGTTGGTCCTGGAACCCCAGATGAGGAAACAGTGACACCACGTGGCATAAAATCTAAACAGAAGTTCAGGGAAGGGAGAGAAGATGAGGGGGAGGGGAAGCAGAATAGGGGTGTGCGGTTGAGCAAAGTGGGTAGAAGCTTCAGATGTCTGGAGAAATTTGTCAGTGAGAAATTCCCCCCTGATGAGTTGACCAAAGTACTTTTTAGAAATAATATCCTCACCCGAGGATACGCTTTGATTTTAGAGAGAAAGGAAGGAAGACAGAGAGAGAGACAGACATTGAGACTGAGATGAGAGAGAAACATCAATCATTTGCCTTTCGTATGTGCCCCAGCTGGGGATGGAACCGAACCCACAACCTAGGTATGTGCTCTGAACACACAGCCTTTTTCATGTACCTGACGAAGCTCCAACCAACTGAGCTACCCAGCCAGGGCTGCTCGAAGGACTTTAAGAACATGGCATATCTGATGTTCCATGTTTAATTGGTTTTGCAGCAGGAAAGCCCCACCACTCTGCCCAACCCCATGGAAAGGTCTGCTTTGTGTGACGGACGGACTTGGTGGAAACCAGAGAGAGAGGGTAGGCTGACTTCCTCATGTGGCTGATGGAGCAGAGAGAATAGGGTGCGGGCTGGGTGACTAGGGAGATTAAGACTTCAGCCAGAGCACAGAATCAGGAATGGTCCCTGGAGCCCACGAAAATCTTGGAAAGGGTGTTGGTCTTCCCTTCAAGTGTGTGATGGGGATTCAAGCCTGGTTTTTGGTAACTCTCAAAAGACTGAGTCATCTCAACTGATAGATGTATTATGATAGGAATATATGTGATCTGTTTGTGATTCTTAAGATTTTTGTCTTTTTTAATAGTTTAAAGATTTTATGTATTTAGTTTTAGAGAGGGGAAGGGAGAGAGAGAGGGAAGGAAACATCAATATGTGGTTGCCCCTCACATGCCCCCTACTGGCGACCTGGCCCCCAAGCTAGGCATCTGCCCTGACTGGGAATCGAACCGGCGACCTTTTGCTTCACAATCCAGTGCTCAATCCCCTGAGCCACACCAGCCAGAGCAGATTTTTGTCTCTTAAGATACACAAGCACATGCAAATTTAGAGTACTCATTTCAGGTGGATTAAAGATTAGAGTCCCACAATGAGAATCTATAAGAAAAAAAACAACAACAGGTAAATCTTTTTTATAATCTTTCATAGGAAAGAAGCTTCTAAGGATGGCATCAGACTCAAGAAACCAAGTAGGGCCCTGGCTAGTGTGGCTTGTTTGCTTGGAGCTTTGTCCCTTCACCAGAAGGTTGCGAGTTTAATTCCCAGTCAGGGCACATACCTCGTTTGCGGGTTCGAACCCCGGTTGGGGCACGGATGATCCCCGGCCCAGACGCATACGGGAGGCACCTGATCAAAGCTTCTCTCTCGCATTTCTCCCTTTCTCTCTCCCTTCCTCTCTCTCTAAAAGCAATGATCCTTGGGTGAGGATTAAAAAAAAAGAAGAAAAGAAACCAAATAGGAAAAAATTGCTCAACCTGAGGACATAAAAATCCAGCTCTTCTGCACAGCAAAATAAAGCTACAATGAAAGCTACAAAAAAATAAACCGAATATAATATATTTAAAAAAAATAAAATAAAATAAAAAATAAACCAAGGCAAAATATTTGCGACGTGTGATGAGCCATGATTCCGTGTTCCTCACAAGCAAAGACCTGTTTTCAAGTCTGAAAGAAAAGAATAAAGAACCCACTAGAAAAATCGGTAAGCATCTCACCAAAAGAGACAGAGAAAGCTAATACCAGCCCAGGTCAAGAACACCACCTCATTCTTAGGTAAGCGATGAAAAATGGAAACAAAACGCCTGACTCCGGGGTTTTAAGAATTCCCCATGCCCAGTGATGGCGAGGATGTGGAGAAACGGGCACTCTCTTGTGTATCACGTATTGGAAAACATCTCAGGATGTTCTTTTCAGAGGGCGATTGTGCACTACCAGCTCCTTCAGGGGGAGGATATGAAGCTCACAAGGCCCCCCCAGAGGGGTGGGGTGGTCGGACAAGGTGCTCGGAGGCAGGACAACAGTGTGGTCAGGCTCTCGGGCTCTGGCACCGGACAGCCGGGGGTCAGACTTCTCCTTAGCAACTTCCTGGCTGTGTGACAGCACCAAGTACTTGCCTACCTGGGCCTCATCTGGAAGCGGAGATGACACCATACTTCCCTCGTGGAGCTATTGTGGAGGGTGGCCACGGAGGGCTTGAATTGGGCCATTGAGCTAGCTAAGAAGCTTGCTGGGCACTCCAGGAAAAAAAAAATCGGTTTCTTTTGAGAGAGCCAAAGAAAAGACTCTCTCCTTTCCTCTGGACACCACTGTGTGGGGAAGTGAGAATGAGGCAAACGCTTTAGACCCCTGGAGTGCCTGGATGAAGCCAGTCCTGAAGCTGGATCTATTAATGTCCTTCCAGGCATAGAATGGAGGGGTTACGGCACTTTCAGCAGTCTAGGGTGAGGTCAAGGGCCAGTGACACGGGGGCTGTAACTTTACATGTGAAGCCATTTCAAGTCCAAGTCTGGGGTGGCCGGCAGGTGTTTTTGGTCTACAGCAGTAAAATCACCTCTGTGATATACGGCACGCTAGGCTTTAGAAAGCGCTCTCACTTTCAGGTCTTCTGTGAGAGGGACCACGAGGCAGGGCCTGTGCCCCACGGCACACAGGAGGAGAGGACAACTCAACAGGGCCAAGCGCTCGTCCAAGGTCACGCGTCTGATGAAGACGCAGGCTTGTTTCCACATCAAGGTCACTCTCCCTGACTTTGCTTCAAAGCCCAGGCCACTGTGACGCCAGGCATTCCCCCCAAAACACATACCGAGTGCCCTGCTGCCCTCCAGGGAACCCTGGATGGTCAGAAAGTAGGAAAGAGGCAGGAAGAGCCTCACTGGGATACTATGGCGGTCACTGAGGCTGCTGCCTCCACAGCAGCATGACCTCTGACCTCTGACCCTGCCCAGGACCTTGCATCACATCCCCGAGATTCAGTGTGAAGCCAACGTGCCAGCCTCCAGGGTAGAAAATCTTGGGGAATCTGGTGGTAGAGTCCCCTAGGTGAACAGTGAGGGGCTATGCCTAAGGCTCCTGCCATCCCCAAAACTCTGGTGACCTTTAGTGACTGCCTCTCGCTGGAAATGATTTTTTCTTTTTTCTTGTCATGATTTAATTCATGTAAAAGAAATGTAATCCTAAAGGGGAGAGAAGAGCTGGGGAAGGGGTCAGGGAGCTGACCTCAATCAAAAGCTGGAGGGAAAAGGCCGTGTGAGCCGGAAGGTCCTTGGTCACGAGGTTAGTCACAGAGCTTCCGCTGAGGGCATGGAAGTGTCATCTGGATGCATGCTGGGCGCAGCACACACCGTTCTGCTTTCGACACCAGCCCAGGTAGCCACCAGGGTGTGGTCGCCTTTTTTATTTTAATCTGAGGCTCCTTTGTTCGTCCTAAAGCACAGAACGGAATTCAGGAAGTGTGAATCTGCTGGAACCTAACTGAAGAAAATGTTTTCTCAGGCTCTGCCAAATGGAGCGGCGGAATTTACAACGGTTTTAATTAGAATGCACTAAATAAACACAATAAGCAGCTCTTTGCTCTGAGGTTGAAAGCGCTGTCTATTTATATCTCCAGGCAAGTAACACATCGGGAGCAAAAGTGGCGACGTTATGAGTGGATTGTTGCATCCCGCATCAGCAGCTTCTCCGGCAGGACTTTGTACTCTGTGCTAAAGACTATCATTTACCTGATGATATTAGTGTTAACAAACTGAGCAAAAATAGTAAGATTTTTTTTTAGAAGAAATTGTCTTCCCACAGGCAAAGAAAGGTTAAGCACAGTACAAACACTGGCCTATACCTATGATGGAATATTATGCAGCCCTGAAAAAGGAGGGGAGTCTGGCATGTGCTACAGCATGGATGAACCTTGAGGACATTATGCTGAGGGAAAGAAGCCAGTCACAAAAGGACACTTACTGGCCCTGTCCCAGGAGCTCCCGTTGGTTGGAGTGGCATCCCAATGCACCAGGGTTGTGGGTTTGATCCCTGGTCAGGGCACATACAAACAACCAATAAATGCATAAATAAGTGGCACAAGAAATTGATCTCTCCCTCCCTCTCTCTCTCATCGATAAAATAAAAAATTTTTTACAGCTCACATACTCTGTGATTGCACTTATACGAGGCACTTAGTCAAATTCATCAACAGAAAGTAGGAGGGTTGTTTTCACAAACAGGAGAGGAGGGGATGGAGAGTGAGCGTTTCTTGGGTCCAGAGTCTCAGTTTTGCAAGATGGGAACAGTTCTGGACATGGGTGGCGGCGATGGCGGCCCAACATTATAGATGGGTTCAACACTGCTGAACCTACACTTAAAATTGGCAAAGATGTCAGCTTCATTTATGTGCGTTTTGCTTGTGCTCTCAAATACATCTCCCCTCACCTTTTTCTTTCTGCTTTACAGTTTTACCTTTCACATTTAGGTATCAAATCCAATAGGACTTGGCTTTTTCACTCAGCATGAGGGAAGGATGGAGCTTGGTGCCTTCCATTTCCCTTCCATTTCCCGAGCCTGGTTGCCCGGCTACTGCTGCTCACTCACCCACAATTTCTACGTTGGTCTGGAGCGCTGGCTGTCTCCTGCATCCACCTCTTGCAGACTGATCCATCTCTTTGCGTGTCCTCTGCCAGAACCAGGGTGTCTTACGGGCTAGGACCCGTGCTGTGACTTCACGTGGACAGACTGCCCTCCATCCCTTTTCTCTTCTTCTGCCAAATCGTCACGGCTGTTTGCAGATCTTTACTCACTTAGATGCATTTTACAGCCCATTTTTTAAGTTCCTCCAAAAATACAGAGAAAATCAGCAATCTGTCGCTCATCAAAGACTCTCCTGGAGTTTTACAATCGTGTGTGTATGGGGCGAGCTCGGAGATCGACTTTTGAACCTAGGGATGAAACTTCCAGGGTTAACAGAGATTTAAACTCCATTCCCTGGAGGTTTGATCAGTCTGCAAAGGCTCGTCGCCAAAGCACTTCGCCTTCGGAGGCTCTTACTGCAGGCCCTGTGTTGCCATGGTAACGGTTACTTTTAGTTGGTACTTTTTATAGATCAAAGTGTTACACCCTGGAGTCTCTTCTTGTAAATGAATAACCCTAAAGACAGTGTGGTGCTTCATTTGATGTAGAGAGCCAGACGGAAGCCACCAGAAATGGACCATTTTTAGCGTTTATATTTGATATGGACATGCACTGTTATGAGAAATACCACATTTTCACCCAAAGGTTTTACAAAATACAAGTCAACCCCTCTGATCCACGGAAATGTGTCAATAATGAATAAACTGTGACCCTGGACAGGTAGTGCAGTGGGTTAGAGCGTTGTCCTGATACCTCAAGGTTGAGGGTTCAATCCCCAGCCAGGACACATTACAAGAGGCAACCAATGAATGCATCAATACGTGCAAGCACAAATCAATGTCCCCCCCCACCCGTCTCTCTCTCTCCTTTCCTCTCTCTAAAACTCAGTAAATAAAAATGAAAATAAATGAATAAATGCCTCATGAATGGATGGGGGAGACGCCACTGGGCACCGTGAGGTGAAGGAGCACGTGGCCTGCGTCTGGGTCCTGGCTCTGACCTTTACCAGCTCTCCAGTCTTGAACTTCAGTTTCTTCCACCAGAAAACGGAGATGATCATAGTTACTGTGTAGAGCAAATGCATCTTCAGTGAGTGGCACCTCTGATTAAACATACGACTAGGCAACGATTTCAAGTCCATATTAAAGGCCAAAAAGGGGCGGAAACATCCACTTTAAAAGTGCCCAGGGACCCTGGCTGGTGTGGTTCAGTGGGCTGAATGCCGGCCTGCTAACCGAAGGGTCGCCGGTTCAATTCCCAGTCAGGGCACATGCCTGGGTTGCGGGCCAGGTCCCCAGTGGTGGGGCGGGGTGCACAAGAGGCTACCACACACTGATGTTTCTTTCCTTCACTTTCTCCCTGTCTTCCTCCCTCTCTAAAAATAAATACAATTTTAAAAATTAAAAAAAAATTTAAAGTGCTGAGGTAAGTCAACACCACAGTGGCTGCAAGGCATCAGGGAGGAGACCCAGGCCTTCTGCTTCCATGTGCATAAGGGAAAGGAACACAGACAAGATCTCAGCAGGGCAGTGGATCTGGGCAGGGGCACCAGGGGGGCTGGTGGGTGAGGATCGGTCAGTGAGGGCCAGTTGGGACGGTGACCAGAGGCCCCATGTGCAGGCTGAGAGTGACATGGCAATAAGAACAGTTGTAGAAGACAGGTCCAGGGGGACTAAGAGGCACGCGGAGATGGCGTGAGGGCAGTGTGTGCTCTGGCTTGAGGACAGAAGGGCTTGAACTGAAGGATCTGGAGAGTCAGATAAGATGCAAATCTCAAAGCCACAAAGAGAAGGCCTCCTCCAGGGAGGCAGGGATTCACTGTGCTGGAAACAGAAAGAGCAGACGGAGCCAAAACCTGTCTTGAAGGCTTTGATCTTTTCTGATAAATGGTTGTTTGAAGCCACAGCGACCATCACAGCAGCACGTGGTTTGAATGGCTGCCGTGCCATTTTTAAAGCAGCGTTTCCAGCCACATGGATGAACACGGTCTCATTTGGCTCCCACCAGAGGTTAGTGAGACAGAGTGGGCAGATGGTACACCATTGTCCAAAATAGGCAGAGACCATTGAGAGAAAAGTGACATCCGCAATGAAGGCAAAACGATTTCTGGAATTTATTCCGTCTCAAAAAACATATATCTAGGTATCTCCAAGCTGCTTCTTTGCCAGTGTGGTTCAACATCATGGACAAGGTCAGTTTCATCGGTCAGTTTTCTGGGAATCCGTAAAACACTGCTGAAAAGTGGACATTCCCAAAAGGGGTCCCCTGTAGTTCTCAGGGACAGACCTGGCTGTCCAGAGGGCAGACCCATTAGTGTTCAATGATATTAAGTATACAGGTCCCCACGTGGTCACAGTGGGACACTCCCTAACCTAGGTCTCCAGCCTGCCTTTTCTCCTGACCTCTTCCACAGCTCGTATGGCTGTGGGTCGTGGCTCTGGATGCTGTTCCTTTATAAATGCTCGCCTCAGACTCATCTCCCGTGGTTTTTTCTGATAAACCAAGCTGGAGACATTCACATGGGAAGAAACCGAGGGCAGCCTCCAATCACCTGCCAAGGAAGAGTCAAGAGGTTCGTTCTCACCTCCACAAGGAACTGAGTCCCACCCACAGCCACGTGAGTGAGCTGGGCAGTGGATCCTGCTCCCGTTGAACCTTCCGATGAGACCGCATCCCTGCCTGACAGCTTAGTTGCAGCCTTTGGAGAGACCCTGCACTGAATAAGCCAGCAAAACTGCCTGGATTCCCGACCTACAAATGGTGCCAGATACTGGGTCGGGGTGAGTGAGGTGTGGGGTGACTTCCTATGCAGCCATAGAGAACTAATCCATCCACAGTCCAACACTTAGAGTTACCTCTGATCCTATCAGTCATAATAAAGCATCTGCAAGTTTGCCCGCCCTTTCCAAGGCCCTGGAATTTATGCTTTTCTGGAATTTGAGGGGAGGTAATGGGCTTTTTAGGGAGAAAGAGGTTACTCAGTATATGCCTCCAGGTACTCTGTCCCCTGCTGGACACCTGCTCCCCCAGTCTCCCCCTGCTCCGGACATTTTGCTAGAAGAAAACACTCTCTCTGCTCTTCTTCCTTGGACTTTCTATGTTCCAGAACTTGGCTTGAGACTAGACTACATTCTTCTGTGATCTTGACCCAGATTCCAATCCCAGAGCCTGACTGCTGGGTTTCTGCGCCTGGCCTGGCCAGCAGACCCTTCCCCTCTGCTGTGTTTGATGGTGGGTTTGTGGTGTTCCTGACCTTGGATTGCACCCACACAAATCCAAACGGCCCGGGCAGCCCTATAGGACGGTTCGATTCTCTCTCCCAGCGATTCAAGAGCAGATCCTGAGCGACCACTTTGGGGTCCTGGCTGGGCTGGGCACAATCTCTGAAAGGCCGGTACCAAGTTTTGAGCTGGTTCTTCCTGTCTTTCCAGAGGGGGTGAGATGGGACTGTGAGCGTGCCAGCCCTTCAAAGGGAGATATGACGGCACCAGCTCCAAGTGGAGTTTGGCAGCAGGCGCAGTGATGACTCAGGAAAGCAGGGGGAGGGGATGCAGTGTGACAACAGAGAATCGGCTGGCAGCCCCTCTCAGCAATGATAGAGGAGGTGGTGGACTTGGAGCCGGGAAAACAGAGTAAAAGGTCCTTTTACTGGCTTCCAAGGAGTGCCAGGGACGGATGCCCATCTGCCTGCCCAACCTTCTCCCCATCGCGAGCCCTCTGCTCCCACCGATTTCTAGTCCTGAATTCTTTCCTTTAAAAAATATCTATGGAATGGGCCCTGGCCGGTGTGGCTCAGTTGGCTGGAAGCAGAGGTTGCAGGTTCGATTCCCCATCCCGGCGCGTACGGAAGGCAACCAATCGATGTTTCCCTCTCTCCCTTCCTTCCTCTCTTTCCCTAAAAGCAATAAAAAAAAAAATGCCCTCGAGTGAGGATAAAAAAATAAGTAAATAAAAATTAAAAATGTTTATTGAATGGATGAACCTCACAGACAATACGTGAAGCAAAGGAATCTGGACCCTAAAGAGTAAATACTGTGTGGTTCGTTTAGATGGCATTTTCGAATAGAACAGGCAAAATTCAGCCAGGGTGAAAAACATCGTTATTAGTTGCCTCTGGACGGCGAAGCATCGCTGGGAAGACATTCAGAGCACGTGCGTTCCCTAAGCGCACACACCTGTCAACATCATAACCGCCAATTCCATCGTGATGTCATTTCGATATAGGTAATTTTTACCTCCAGGAAAACCAAAACAGAAGTTAACGATTGAGCCCTGGCTGGTGTAGCTCAGTGGATTGAGCGTGGGCTGCGAACCAGAGGGTCGCCAGTTCGATTCCCAGTCAGGACACATGCCTGGGTTGCAGGCCAGGTCCCCAGTAGGGGCCAAGTGAGAGGCGACTACACATGGATGTTTCTCTCCCTCTCTTTCTCCCTCCCTTCCCCTCTGTCTAAAAATAAATACATAAAATCTTTAAAAAAAATTAATGATTGAGCGAAGGTCAGGGAATGGGTCGAGTTATAGAAGCAGCAATGGCAGAATGCTGGTAATTACTGAAGCTGGTAATTGGTATACAGGGGGTCATTATATTGTTTTTTTTAAGACTTTATTTATTCATTTATTTATTTAATATTTTACTTATTTTTAGAGAGAGGGGGAGGACGGGAGAAAGGGAGGGAGGGAACATCGATCCGTTGCCTCTCACACATCCCCAGCCAGGGACCTGGCCCGCAACCCAGGCGTGTGCCCTCACCAGGAATCGAACCGGTGACTCTTTGATTCCCTAGCCAGCACTCAAGCCACTGAGCCACACCAGCCAGGGCTCTTTTATTTATTTTTAAAGAGACGGGGCAGGAGGGAGAAAGAGGACAGAAACATCGACGTGAGAGAGAAACATCCACCGGTTGCCTCGCGCACGCCCCCTTCCGTCCCTCTACACCTGTGCGAATTCCACTCACGATTTAGCAGCGTGACTCAGAACAGGACCCAAGAAGATGAAGACCCTGGCCCAGCAGGTGAATAAACCTGCCGTCTCCTTCAGTGAGAATGTCCTGGTAGGTTACTCTCAGGAGAAGAATGTCAGCAGAACTAAACGGCGTGCTAAGTGATGTGGCGGATTTACGCTCTGGTTCAAGTTTGGTTCTTGGACCGACAGCCAGTCCCGGGAACAACACGCAGGCGGTGGTTCCTGAGAGTCACCTGCGGAGCATCCTGATTGGTTAACTCAGAATGCTTGGGGGCGGGGCCAGAAGCCGGAGCGGAGGGGGCGGGGCCCAGGCATCAGGTGATTCCAGTCCGCAGCCTGGGTGAGAACCGGTGTTGTTTGTCGTCTCTCTTCCAGGAGGCGTCCTCGGTGCTGGCTTGCGGGGAGCCTTCTTTTATGCGCCCCCCTCAACCTTGCTGGCTTCCAGTCTGCCAGCCTGTGTGCATCGGGGCCTCGCACTGAGCACACTTGCTGGGTCCATGTTTGGCTTCTTCAGCAAGGATGTGTGGCTATATGTCTTCTTGAGCGTAGAAATCGTCTTTTTACTTTGCGTTCCTCACGACACTTAGCACCATGGGGCTAAGCGCTCAACGTTTTTATTTAGAAAGCTATTTCCTTAGGAATAGTTGGCTGTATTCTTTAATTTCATATATATTCATTTAGTTACAAATTCTTTAATATATATCTATTCTTATGGTCTGAATGTGTGCCCCCCAAGAATCCATATGTTGAAATCCTAACCCCCACGGTGATGGGATTAGAAGGTGGGGTCTTTGGAAGGAGCTTCGGTCACCAGGCTGGGGCACTCACGATGGGATCAGTGACCTTGTAAAGGAGACCCCACAGGGCTCCCCCACCCCTTCTGTCCTGTGATGACTCAGAGGGAAGCTGGCCTTCCATGAACTAGGAAGCAGGTCTCCCCAGGCACCAAGTCCACCAGCATTATGATCTTGGATTCCTTACCCTCCAGAACAGTGTGCTGTTTATAAAGCATCCATTTATGGTATTTTTGTTTTAATAGCCCAAATGGACTAAGGAGTATGTATGTACATTGATAAATGTACCAAGAATTCCTTTTCAAGGTATGAACTAAACATTTGTAACTGGGATGTGTTCTTTTATGAGGGAAATATTTAAAAATGTATAGCCCTGGCTGGTGTGACTCAGTGGATTGAGCGCGGGCCTGTGACCCGAAAGGTCGCTAGTTCCATTCCCAGCCAGGGCACGTGCCTGGGTTGTGGGCCAGGTCCCCAGTAGGGGGCGTGCTCGAGGCAACTGAGTGATGTTTCTCTCCCTATCTCCCTTCCTTCCCCTCTCTCTAAAGATAAACAAATAAAATGTTTTTTTTTATAAAAGGTATAAACTTAAACTTTTCAGTTATTTAATGTTGTTTTACCAATTCAGTGTATTTCCTCTTTAATAGATTCTAAATACATTAATCTTTAGAGATTCTGTATTTAATATTTTTGCTGTCTGAACTAATGTAAATCATCCAAATGCTGGCATGGATGTAGGGGAAACATTGGTTCTAGGGAAGTTACTGGAAGCGGAAGTGACGCAGGCAACCACCATTCCTGCCAAGGAGAGAGAAGCTATGGCTGCATTCTACGCATCAGCACCAGAATGACCTTCACGTGTGATGGTGTGCAACTTTTTTCCCCCCAGTGAAATATGGAAACATTTAGCAGCAACAGAGAGCAAAGCTGGCCTCAGATGCTCTCTGAAGGGAAACCACGGCGTTCTCCTGGGCGAGAGCCCAGCGCCGATGTCCGCTGGAGAAGCTGCCAGAAACTGCGTTGCTCCGATTAAGACAGGGCCTCACCCAGAGCTGGGCCGCTGGAACCGCGGTGATAAAGGCCGTCCCACCCTTGAATTCGCCCTCTCTGCCCGAAACGTTCTCCCCACGTTAAGACTTATCAATGGACATAAACGACAGCTTCAGCTATCAACTGCACGCATTGGGAAAGGTGGCGAAGTTTGGGGTTTTGTTCATGGTTTATTTTTTCCCCCCTGCCCTTTTAATTGCTCCATTGGCCAAGCAAACTGTGATTTGCATTCCTTTATGATATTAGGCATGAAGGTGAGTGTGAAATAAAACGGGGAATTAATGTCCCCTCTCCGAAGCCCCCATTTCATTGAACCTCAAGAGCTCTATTTATGTAGGCAGTTTTGCTCTGAACGGAAAGCTGTCTTCCTTCCTAATAGGGGTGATGGAGCGGATTCAAGTCAGGAGAGGAGTCGGCAGCGCGGATGGGAATGGCGAGAATGCATTAACGGTGATGTATTCCTTGAAGAAAAACAATCACTGTCAATGCCACGTTCCAATAACGTGCCATTTCGTATCCGCTCCACAGTATCGTCCGGGGGTGATAGATCCCCATCCTTGTTGTTGTAAGTGAGGGTTGTGGTTTTATCGTAGCCTGGGACCAGCAGCTGCACATCAATCACACACGCTGTGATATAAACTACGGGAGGGAGGAAGGAGAAAGGCATCATTTATCACTCACAATTTGTTTGATAAAGTGAGTTATTTTAGGGAAAGAAAGCATTCCGAGCTCATATGTGCTAGTATTGAATTTTTTAACGTTCCTAGGTCTCAGCTATGGATTCTCCATAAGTGATGTTTCAGGGTATTGCGCTCATACTGTGCTTATGGTTTTTCCAGATCATTACAGCAGCGGGTTTGGGGTTACACCATAGAATATGGGGCACGACCTCATTTTTTCTTTGTCTGAACAATTACAGTTTGTGTATTTCTTCCAGTCGATGCGACCTGGAAAAACAAACCCTTTGCACTTGATGGGGGTGCCGGAACACAGTTGTCTTTATTTAATGAGGTTAATGGAGGGCAGAGAAAGTCATTTTTCAGGGGAGACGGTTTCTTCTGTGCTGGCCAGAGGGTGGAGCTGAGAGTGTTACAGGTAATTTGGGGATTTTTAGATCAACTACAGACGGAAAAAAGGCAGTTACATTCAGTTTCCCAATAGTTTTAATGGTAAGCGCATTTTCAGGCTTCCCGGCCTGACTCTAGCTTAGACATAGATGAGATTCAATGTGAATCTTTTTCTTGCTCCAAGTATTGCTTTTTAAAATTTTTAAAAATTAATTAATTCATTAATTTTTAGAGAGAAAGGGAGAAAGAGAAACATTGATTTGTTGTTCCACTTATTTATGCATTCATTGATCGACTCCTTTTTAAAAGATATATTTATTTATTTTTAGAGAGAGGGGAAGGGAGGGAGAAAGAGAGGGAGAGAAACATCAATGTGTGGTTGTCTCTCGTGCACCCACTACTGGGGGCTGGCCCACAACCCAGGCATGTGCCCTGACTGGGAATCGAACTAGCGACCCTTTGGTTGGCAGGCTGGCGCTCAATCCTCCGGGCCGCGCCAGTCAGGGCCATTGGTTAATTCTTGTATGTGCCCTGACCAGGGATCGAACCTGCAACCTTGGTGCATCAGAACGACGCTCTAACCAACAGAGCTGCCCGGCCAGGGTCAAGTATTGTTTTATAAAAATGACATTGATTTGCTTGGCATGGGTCAGCCTAACAATTTAATCTGTCAAATGCCATATCTCAATTATAAAGTCTGAAGAATAAATGTTAATGTCTAGGCCAGAAATTATTTTTAAAAAATTCACAGTGTATCTATTCTATTTTGATTACTGAATTAACAATTCTTTAAAAAAAGTCTTTCAGCCCTGACTGGTGTGGCTTAGTGGCTTGGGCATCCTCCCACACAGTGAAAGGTCGATGGTTCGATTCCCGGTCAGGGCACATGCCTGGGTTGCAGGTTCGGTCCTGCTGGGGCGTATGTGAGAGGCAGCCGCTGGATGTTTCTCTCTCACATCGGTGTTTCTCTCCCTCTCTTTCTCCCTCCCTTCCCCTCTCTCTAAAAAGAAATAAAATCTTTATAACGAAATAAAGAAAACCTTCCCATGTACCACGGCAATATGATTTATTCCATGTAGTGATATGAATTCTCGAACATGGTTCCATCATTTCTCCCTTTCTCTTCACTGAGAACGACAAAGAGAAGGAGAGAAGAAACAGAATGGTCTCTTTGTCATGTCAGGTCCTGTCCTAGGAAGGTCTGTGACCAACGAGGACCCGACCTCAGCCAGGAGAACAGGGCTTCCAGAGCAGCACGTTGTCCATGCAGGAACCACCAACCCGGCCCCAGCCAGAGGGACACCTTCCTGGCCCTACAGGAGGACCTGCCAGCACAGGAACCCAAGGCCACCCAGGCCAGGCTCGGGGACCTCTGAGAGCTTTGCCCTGAGACTCCGTGGCTGTCCCCGCAGTCAGAAAAAGGACAGGCAGCAGGCCGCGGACTTTCTGAGTGAACAGACTCTGATAAAGGGGCCCCAAGTACATATTCATGTTAATAAGCCCGAGAAATGGCAAAATCAATTATGTGCGGTAATTAAAAACACTGAATGTTGGCCGTACACTTTTCTACTATACTGACTGATTATGGTAACTTGTTTAGAAGCAAGCCATGAGCAAATTAAAGAGAATTGATGGTGTTTCATGCCTTTTGGAGCTGCGGAGGACGTTAAATGGGGTGGGAACCTTTTGGACGGTTGTTCTGAGTTCTTAGTCTATTCAAACCTTCCTGTTAGACAGTCTGTGCCTGAAAGAAATGGCCACAACGGCTACCTAGTTCAAGTTCATTTGCTTTTTTTCCCCCCTCACTGGAGGACACGCTTATTGATTTTAGAGAGAGGGGAAGGGAGGGAGAGAGCGCAAGAGAGAAACATCAATAGGTGGCCTCTCATACGCGCCCTGCCTGGGAATCAAACCAAGTGACCTTTTGGTTTACGGAATGATGCTCCAACCACCTGAGCCACACTGGCCAGGGTAGTTCTAGCTCACAAAGCATGTAATTTGGGAGACAGAAAAGCAGGCGAAGGCCACTGACATCTAAGTAGCGCCAGAACACGCCACAGCAAGGGGACCGCAGCACAGTGCTTGTCCCTGGCCAGGTTTTAGAGTTTCCCTGCTGACACGCTCAGTTATCTGAGACACTTGAAATGCGCCTTTTGGGGCTGTGACAGAGAACAAAGACTAAGCAGAGTCAGGCGCACACTTCAACAGCATCCACTGCCTATGACAAAAGGCCACTGTCCAAGGGCCGTTCTTTGTACACCGTGGGACAAGCCAAGAAGTCACCCAGTGGCCTGGGCACGACTTAGATGACACGGTATCAGCAAAATGATGTGTGAATGGCCAGAGGACACAGTGGCCCGAGAACCACGAAAGGAGGAAAACAACAAAAAGGAAAACCGGGACTTTTCAAAGATGGCCAACGCACAGCTTGTTCACGTACTTGTGAAGTGACTGAAGACTTCCTTCTTGACCTTGACCTTCAGTCCTAGGGGCACCGCTGGGTTCGGACTGAGCACCAGCTCCTGCTTTTCCTTCTGCAGCGGACATATCTCCTAAGATCCTGTGTGTTTGCTCTGCGTTATAATATAAATAGATGTCACAGTTCGAAGCTCACCCGCTGCCTCTTCTTCCCCCCCGCCCTCCGCTGGCTTCTCTCCAGTTACATGCTGCTGCAGATTTGGCTATTCCAACTTGTATGTAGAAGGATGACAATGATTCAGTCCATATTTATCAAGACAAACATCCATTGGCTCATTGAAAGATGGGTCATGCCCTGGCCAGGGAGTGCAGTGGGTTAGAGCATCGTCCCAACATGCCAAGGTTGCAGGTTCAATCCCTGGTCAGGGCACACACAAGAAGCACCTAATGAATGTATCAAAAAGTGGAACAACAAATCAGTTATTTCTCTTCTGTCTGTCTCTAAAATCAATCAATAACTTTTTTTAAAGTGATTTAAAAAACAACAAAAAAAAGAAGCCCCTTACAAATATGCATTTTCACCCATTTGACTTTTTCAGCGGATGGACCGTTTTACTGAACGTTATGGGGTTGTGGGATGGGAAGGCTTATGATAAGACTATAATTCACAACGACCCTAAACACCCAGGATAGTTTTTCCATTGAAAGAAATCTAAAATACATGTAACCGGTGTCAAGCAGGGGCCCTTCTGGTTCAGTCTCGGGGAAGTGTTGTGGGCAGATGACGACCAGCAACCACAGCGTCTAAAAAGCTCAAATCGTCTCCTGCATTCTCACAGCCTGGAGCGGGTACCCACATACACAGGCGGTGGCATTACAGACAGGGATCCCCTTCTTTTGCCTCTGTCCCTGTCCCTCCCACGACTGTCCCAGTACCTCTGCGGCCATTGCTTCCCCCAAACCCTCCTCGACGTCCAATTCTGCATTGCTTTTCTCTCCCCCTCCCCTCCCCCCACTCCTCATGTCTTTATTATAATGGCCAATCCAAACCTTCTCTTAGCGGGAGAGAGTCCCTTCTCTCTAGACGGAAGGAGCTAGGGAAATGGGGATATTCATTACAGGGCTCTCTTTGGAAGGCTAGGAGAAGAGAGACAGCTGGGAAGACTTCTGTGCCGATACTTTGAAATAACAGCTTTATTCGATATAATGAAGACATATATACAACGCACATATATATTCTATATAATGCACATATCATAAAATTCATCCTTTTTAAGTAATACGGTCCAGTAGTTTTTAGTCTAATCGTAGACTTGCTCGACAGTCATGCTATCTAATTTCAGGCCACTGGACCCCATTCTCCCTACTTCCGGCCCTTGGCAGCCACTAACCTACTTCCTGTCTCTGTCAATTCATCTATTCTGGACATTTCATAGGAATGGAATCATGCCACACGTGGCATTTTGTGACTGGCTTCTCTCTCAGCACAAGGATTTCAAGGTTCATCCACGTTGTAGCATGTATCTGGCCTCCATTCCTTTTTTAAAAAAAAATTATTTATTTATTTTTAGAGAGAGGGGGAGTGAGAAAGAGAAGGAGAGAAACATCCATGTGTGGTTGTCTCATGCGCCCCCTACTGGGGACCTGGCCCACAACCCAGGCATGTGCCCTGACTGGGAATCGAACCAGCGACCCTTCGGTTCGCAGGCCGGTGCTCAATCCACTGAGTCATACCAGCCAGGGTTCTATTCCTTTTTATGGATGAATAATGCTCCATTGTATGGACAGATCTCATTTTGTTTGTCCACTCGTCAGCTGATGGGCATCTGAGTGGTTTCCACTTGTTGGCTCTTAGGTATGAATAATGCAGTCATGAACATTTTCCCAGGTTTTTGTGGGGACATACGTTTTCATCTCTTTGGGGCGTATCCCTAGGAGTGAAATTTCTGGGTCACGTGGTAGCTCTTAACCTTCCCAGGAACCGCAGTCATCGGTGTGCCTGCATCTGCAGAATCCTGCCTTTCTTAACCTGAATATTTTTTTTTGCCTGGTACTTAAACGCCCTCATGAAAACAAGAAAAGCACAGATCTTTCTAACAGATAACTGAAATTGTCCCCCAGCTTGTCTCGGGGGTTACGTAAGGTTTTGTTCAGCCTCACCAAAACTCCTTTCTTTAGAATATTTATCTTTTTATTGGTCGATTTTGAGAGAGAGAGAGAAAGGAACATCAATTTGTTGTTCGACTTATTGATGCATTCATTGGTTGCTTCGTGTATGTGTCCTGACCGGGGATCGAACCCACAAACCTTGGTGTTATTGGGATGATGCTCTAACCAACCGAGCTACCCAGCCAGGGCCTGACATTGACTTCTGTATCATGAGATTTTTCGAGAGAAGCATTGGATATGTTTCTTAAAATAAAAATCCAGGCTGTGTGGAAGCTCATTATTACTGCGGCTGGAATGCCAGATATTTGATGAGACCCTGAAGGAAGCTATTTTCCAGAGCCAATCAACTAGGTTCTTACCTTGGTAATAAAGAAAGAAGCAGGTGAGCAGGTAAGGGCAGAATTCCTCCAGATGAGAGCAAAAAGCACAGAAAGCCTTTGGACCTTTGGAGCAAAGCTTCAGAAGAAAGGACTCCACTCTCTTCCCAGAGCAGCTCCAGGACACGACCTCGCGGTACTCCGTCAAGGAGAACACGCCCTCATACACCAACGGTGGGAGCACCCAGCTCACGTTGAATTCCCTCAGTATCTTCTCTTTATAAGTCACGGGCATTTCTGCGAGCAACCTGCTCCTCATTTTCTTCTCTGTCTGTGTCGCTGACTCACAGTCGTAGAACCACGACCCGGCCCCTCCTCTCTCGTCCATCTCAGCTCGTGGAGAGCCGGTGCGAGGCCCCCCTTCTGGGCTGCGCTGCTCGGGGGGGCTCCGTTGTGGACACCTGGAGGCAGACTCACCTGCCCTCTGGAATGACTACAGATCTGCAGGGAGAGGGAGGGTTTGGGATTAGACCCGGGATGCTGACTGTCGTGGCCTAAGAGGATTGCGCTATACTCCCTAGTCCCTCACGGCTGTTAGATTCAAAAGACGAAGGAGAGTTGCCAGGTGATGAAATTCTTCCTCCATTCCCCAGATGATCGATCGTTGTCCCAGGCTCCTCCTTGCCTTCCCCCAAATGACGGTTTTCAGCATTAGACACATAGCACGGTCACAGTCCATGCCGAATGGTGTCATCATAGTGTTGGGGGCTGTACAATGTCGCGCTCCGTATCTGTGACTCTGTCTCTTCCTACCACTGTAGTCTGGGCTTAGGCACAGCCTTGGGGGGAAGCGAGGGATGGCAGAAGTAGCCAATGCCAGGGGTGGCAAAATAATGTTTCCGTTTTGTGGGGGGTTTTCTTAAAGATTTTATTTATTTATTTATTTGTTTATTTATTATTATTTTTGTAAGATTTTATTTATTTATTTTTAGAGAGAGGGAAAGGGAGGGAGAAAGAGAGAAACATCAATGTGTGGTTGCCTCTCACACGCCCCCTACTGGGGACCTGGCCTGCAACCCAGACCTGTGCCCTGACTGGGAATCAAACCAGTGACCCTTTGGTTCACAGTCTGATGCTCAATCCACTGAGCCACTCCAGCCAGGAATTTATTTATTTTTAGAGAGAAGGGAAGGGAGGGAGAAAGGGAGAAAAACATCGCTGTGAGAGAGAAACACTGATTGGTTGCCTTTTGCATGCGCCCCAACTGAAGACTGAACCCGCACCCTAGGCCTGTGTCCTGACCAGGAATCGAACCGGTGGCCTTTTGCTTTGCCGGAGGGCCCCCAAGCTACTGAGCCACGCTGGCAGGGGCAGTGTTGGTTACGTCATTCAGCTGCAAACCTGACCCCTCTCCTCTGATCTGGCCCTGGTGTCCACTTAATGAAGCAGATTAGAAGGAAGGATTATTGCTGGCTCGGGCAGGGGCGGGGTGGGGGGGCTCTACCACAAGCAGAGCCTCACTGTAGGTCGTGTGAATATAACATGATACCTCCCAGCCAGCCTGCATGGGCCACCTGCCTGGGACTTCCTGGGCCCTGGAGTAACCTCAGGACATTCCATGGCTGGGTCTGCAGGTGGCCAGTTCTCTCCCCCAGGTACCCTCTGTCCTGTTGTTTTCCATGTGCCCATGTGAGTGAATGATGGCATCGGGGTCCTTCTTCCGCCCACATCATGCATGTCTTCTCTCTGTGACCCACCCTAAGACTGTGTGTGGGTAGACAGGAATGATTCAAGGAAGCCCAAATATGTCTTACTTTGTCCCAGTTAGGAAATCAACACAAAGATCTGCGGTTATTGAAATACTCTGGCCTGCTGGGATTATAGAAACAATCAGATATTTTTCTACCACCTTTGGGTGGAAGATTTATTCTTCAGAAATCAAAGGCTCCCTTGGGGTGGTCGGGTGGCGGTAAGCAGGAGAGAAGACCTTTCCTGCCTTTGCTTCTGATTTCGTGTGAGACCGTGAGAAAATAACTTTAGACCACCATAGTCCGTGGAGGTTTGACATCTGGAAGCCAATTCCTGGAGATAGCAAAGGACTCACCGGCAAGTGTGACTTTCACATGCAAACTGGCCAGTCCAGAGCCCACCTCCTTTTACTAGGGTCTCACACTCCGGGCCACCAACCCTCTGCCCAAATCACCCCACCATCAAGCACCAGACAGCTAGGGACAGGCCCTAGACCCCCAGAGCCTGCCAAAAGGCAAACTAGCCAATCCTAAGCCTGTTTACCCTGTCTTGACTGTTTCTTCCTATGGAAAAGTGAAATAAAGACTCAAACTTTGTTTCCTCTCTCTTCCTGGGCCCCCTCCTCTTGGAAACTAGGAATAACAATCTTTTCACTGGCAGCGGTCACCTGATCTGTTGGCCTTAACGTACGTGCAGAGCAATAAACCTACATTGTGGAACATCCATTGAAAGCACACACCCGGGGCTGGGCTGAGACAATAGTGGGAAGCACTTTGAGCCTCGTGAAGAACTGGATGGGCAGTCCCAGAATCCCCACTGCTTCCCGCCGCACCAGCCCCTTAGGTCACTGGGCCGCACATCGAAAATTCTGTGGGAAATGGTGCCACCTTGTGGTATTTTTCAGTATTTCAGGCCGCATTTTTTTCTGTTCTTTTTCTTCTTTTTTAAAGATTTTATTTATTCCTTTTTTAAGAGAGAGAAAGGGAGAAGCATCGATGTGTGAGAGATACAGCCATCGGTTGCCTCTCCCACGCCCCCAACTGGGGACCCAGCTTACAACCCAGACATGTGCCTTGAGGGGGAATCAAATTGGCGACCCTTTGGTTGGCAGGCGGGCACTCAATCCACTGAGCCACACCAGCCAGGGTTCTTTTTTTTTTCAAAGACTTTTTCAGAGCAGTTTTAGGTTCACAGAAAAGTCGAACAGAATGTGCAGCAGGTCCTCAAATAACGCCATTTCATTCAATGTCATTTTTCCACAATGCTGATGAGATGTGAACTCTATACCCATGAGCCTATGGTAAAGCTGGTTTTGTTATACCCCCAAGGCCATGTTAGAGCTCAGCATTATTATGCAAAGGGAAAAAAACGCCAAACAGAAGAAGTCATTCTGTGTGATTTCATTTACAGAAATCTCTAGAAAATGAAAACTAACTCATAGTGACTGAAAGCAGACCAGTGGTTGTTTGGGGATTGGGGGGTGGGGGCCCAAGAAAGACGAACTGCCAAGGAGCCAGAGGAAACTTGGGGGGCACTTAAGTGGGGTCTTGGCACTGGATACAAAGGTCGCCGCAGAATGAGAGGAGTAGAAATCAGGTGGCAGATGAAATGCACTATAATTTCAGTTGCAAAGACACTGGTCTCGGCTATCCTGAGTTAGAATCTCTGTCATGCGGTGGCTGTGTGACTTTTGTCCAGTTGCTTAGCCTCCCTGTGCTCCTGTGTCTCCATCTATAAACAGGTATAAGAGTACCTCCTGTTATAAGTATTAGAGTTAATATTTGCAATGAGCTTAGAACATTCTAAGTTTGCCATATTCTGACTCCTAAAAATTTTAATAAAAATCATTTTTTGTTCCCACTACAGGAAGGTTTGTGCTCATGGTTATGAGGGATACCGAAGACATATGTGGGTGGCATTTGCCCCAGCCACAAGGAACACTATAGCAACTGCCGGATCAGATTTAAATTTTTGTCAAACTCTTCTATGTAGCCTGACCCAGCAGCTTCCAGCCTCTTGGTCAGCCTCGGCATGAAGTGCAAAGAGGCTGATTCTCAATGGCCCCTTTTACAAACGTGGATATAAGTTGCAAGAATAGTGAAAGCCAGAATTCTGGAGGGTTAAGACAGGCGCTATACTGCGAAGGGAGACGTATGATTTCCCCAAGATTTTGGACGATTTTTGTTTCAGCCGAGGAATGGTGACAAGCTCATAGCCTTTGAAAGTACCTTGAGCTTATTCAGGCCCCTCACCACTCTCCTGGCCGAAGCCACCGCATGAACTCGCACCCACTGGCGCCTACTCCTATAGTGTGCCCAGCCTCGGCCCCGCCCCTGCAGTGTACACTGTCTGTCGCCCCGCCTCCTCAATCTCCATTGCCCCGCCCCTGCAGCGTACAAAAACGCAGTCCCGCCTTACCCCGTCGCCCCGCCTCCCCGCGGCCACGCCCCTGCAGTGTACGGACCCCAGCTCCGCCTCTCCATAGCCCCGCCCCTGCAGTCTAGGCAACCGCAGCCCCGCCCCCATCTAGCCCCGCCTCTGCCGTGTACGTAACCGCGGCTACGCTTCTCCCCGCGTCCGGCGCCCCGCGGTGCGTCTCCGGTCGCTGCCCTGCCCTGCCCTGTCGGCGGCCGCTGCAGCTACCTACCCCCCAGCGCAGCGTCTCTTGCCGGAGGAGGCGGGTGCCATGGCGGCTGAGGCCCTGACGACGGAGACGGTGACTTTGCGTCTGCAGCGGCAGGAGGAGGACATCACCTGGCTGTGGGAGGAGGTCCTGCGCCTGAGGGAAGAGCTGTTGAACGCGCCCGACCGGTGCCCGGCCGAGGGGCCATGCCTCACGCGGGAGGTGGCGCAGCTCCGGGCCGAGAACCGCGACCTGCGCTACCGTCTGTACCGCTTGCGGGCGTGCCTGGCCGAGGAGCTGAGCCACCAGGTGGAGCTGGAGACGGCGACGCGGGCGGCGGCGGCGCAGGAGGAGGCCGGGCGCGCGGCTCCCGGCGCGCAGGTAGCGGGACGCGGGGACCCTTTGCGGGGGACGCCGTAGGGCGCCACCTAGGCCTTGGGCGGCGGCGCGACCCGCGACGGGCACGCACAGCGTTTTTCTCTGGAATGACAGGTGCAGGTGCGGGCGGCGCCCCGGGGGTGTGCGGGGCCCGGTGCCGCCCAGACCCTGCGGGCGTGCCCTGCTCTCAGGTTCCCTCCCGCGGAACCGCGGAGTGGCCTGGACACCACGGGGTCCCTGCCTTTGCAGCAATCGCCAGACTGGCCTCCAGGTGCACCTGCTCAGCTTTGCCATCAGATCGCTGCCACACGCTTTTTTCAGTGGCAGAAGTGGCATTTTCCATCGGTTGAAAAACAATGCCGGCGCGTTTAAAGCTCTGCTCTGTCCTTGGGCGGGAAGACTTGTAGCTACGTAGGTGAACATTCCCTCCAGTGATGGCAGTTCTGAGCTATTTAGGACGGGTGGTTGGGGTTTTTGTTGTGTCGAGGTCTATATATCTAACATCATTATTTAATAGAGGATTTTACTATTTGAGTTCATTGGAGGATAAATTATCTTCCGGTAACGTACTAAATTCCCTACGTTCTCAAGGCTTTTTTAGACTGTGCGATATTTTTCAGTTACATTAAGAATGTTAAAATGTATTGCCCGTTCTGAGCAAGAATATATGAACATGCACAGACAGGTAGACCAAACCTCAGAAGACAGCTTGCCCGTTGGGGGTTGTAGCTGGTTCTCAGGAGACCCCAGCTGTGAGCTCTAAATGGGGGACGCTTGCTGCCTCCTGGCATGTCCCCCTCTTTCTTCAGGTTTCAGACGTGCGGCTCTGTCTTGTCATTGGCACAAGTTGTTTACAATTCCCTTTTATTTCTCAGCCTCCTCCTTGTCAAAACCAAGAAAAGGACATTAAAAAGAAGAAGGAAAAGGGGCCTGACAGCGAGGTAAGACGTTGCTATGGAAGTAATATAAAAGACTATGTGTCACTGAAATACGCCTATACAGTTAATACCTCGGGTTTTTCCGTTAAAACATAATTCCGAATGATAGTCCCCTTCGGGGCCCAGTCGTGTATTTAAAACTTTGCATTCCTTAGATTTGAGGAGTCTTAACTTAGAGATGCACTATCCATTGCAGCGCTGAGCTGCTCCTTAGTCTGTAGAAGTTGAGATACCAGAGCTCTTCCTTTGAGTTAAGTAAACTGGCTACTTCGCTTTTTTATATCAATCTTTAAAACAGCCAGGTAGTATTTATCGTGTATCAGCGTTTGTTAGGAGCAAAGGAGGGCTGCGTGGCCTTAAAGGGCTCAGTCTGGTTGAGGAGTTCAGACCAAAGCAGGCGGAACCGCCGGAGAACCAGGCCAGCTGGTGTATAAGTAAGCGCTGAATTGTGTGACTCCTCAACCCTGGTTATTAAACACGTGGAAAAGGGAGATGCCAGTGGGTGTAGCAGTTAGCGGGCCTGGGCTTGGAGCTGGACCCTGAGAGCTGAGAAGGAGGGAAGAGGAGTCTTCTGGAAGAGAGCGGGATTGGAGGGATCGTGGAGACTGGCACCAATCACGACTTAGGGCATGCTAAGACGGGGCGGGACTTAATTTAATGCTGAGCGGTTAGAAAACAGTGTGCTGTGCATGTTAACTTTAGTATCCACTAATGATTTTCAGGTGAAAAATCAACCCGATTTCATAAAGGACCGATTGGAGCTCTTTGAAATACTGAAGAAAGATCATCAACTGTTATTGGCCACTTGTGCAAAAAAGGGGGACACAAGCAATGCGATCACAGTAAGAGTGGCCGACGGGAAAACAGTGGAAGGGGAAGTTTGGAAAACGACACCTTATCAAGTGGCCGCTGATATTAGGTAAACCGTAGTTTGGAGAAGCTGTTCAGTACCAAATGTTGTGCCAGAGTGTGTTGGAAACATGTTCTTGGGAACTACTTGAATTTTGTTTTCGATCAGATGAAATCAGTTATTTTTTTTCCCCCTCTGGCTTCGAATGAGGCCATTTAACCCTTTCAGTACGAGTGCTGGATATATCCGGCGCCCATCTGATGACCTGTGTGGACGAGTGCCGGATATATCCGGCATCCATCTGTATATAATTTTTATAAATTTTACTTATATAATTGATAGAATTTTATATAACTATTTCTTAATATTAAAGTTACAAACAACACTTGGAAAAAAGCATTGTTTTATGAAGCATAGATCTTATATAAGGTTAGGAAATTCTTCACACAAAGGAGGACTGACCATGTGCTATGTGCGCATTTTCGGCATGGCACCTCGTACAGCGGGAGTGTCGCGGCGGAAAGAGCGCTCGTACTGAAGGGGTTAAATGAGTAATCAACTGTCAGAACACAATCTCATCCTCTGAGAACATCCAGATTTTTTGTTTTTGTAAAAGTATAGAGTAGACAAAAATGTAGCATCCTTGACAGGCCACATTACATTGACTTGGTTCCTTGTTGAAGGAAGAGTTTTTGCAGGTCTTTAGCTGGACTAGGGGTCAGGAGGCTTAACTTAAGCTAGTGTTCCACCAGTAACTGACCTTGGATAGTTTTATGAACCAACTTGGGCAGATCCTGGAAGCTTTCCAAGCCTGTTTTCTTGCATCTTCAGTGGAAATTATAATACTTTCCCCGTTTACCTTACGAGGTTGCAAACAGTAAATGAAATAGCGTGTATGAAAATACTCTGAAAATTCAAGCGTCTCTAGCAATGTACAAAAAACTTATTAATTTCAGATTCAGGATGTTTGTGTTAGGGCTATTATCGGCCTGAATAAGTACCTTGACCTTCCTGGAATTTAAATACCTTAGTGAAGTTGCATGGTTTCGAGTAACGTTAATTCCCAGCGTGAAATACGTTTCTACAGAAGCCGTAGCTCAAAACTGCCCTGTAAATAAACGCCTGCTATTTTAACAGCGAAATTTGCAACAATGGACGTGCTTCGATTTCCTTTGAAAGCCCTGGTTAAGATGGTTTTCCTTTTTTGGCCTATCCAATCAGGTATCCTAAAGGCCCCTCCCATCCCATTGCCATATTTTCCAGGAGAGATGGATCAGTGTGCTAGAGAAAAATAATTTTGAGGCAAAAACCATTTTATGTTCAGTGATAAAGAGTCAGGTGGCAAGTCCTGCAGGGGGAGGGATGCAGGAGTATGTAAAAAATAGCTTTGTCCAAGACCAGAGACCGGGCAAAGAAGTGGGCATTGTTTTAACGATCAGACAGAATTCAAGGCCAGAGTCACAGAATGGGAAATCGAGACTTATTTCAAGAACAGATGAGCATTATAATCCACCCTGATTATTTGTCACGAGCCTTTATGAGTTAAAGAATGGAGCATCCAGTGAGAAACCCAAGAGCAGGAGACTTTAACATGCTTTTCCCAGTTGGCAGATCAAACAGGCAAAACTGAAAATGTGTTTGAACAACGGTCCTGTCAGACAGACTGGGGGACTGCTCGCTGACCCCTGTGCGCTGCAGGTAGAGATGGCACTTGTCTCAGCCCCTGCGGCCAGGCTTTCCGCTCCCCAGAATCTCCATAAAATTCAGAAGCATGAGTTCGCATCCTGTTAGTAAAAGGGAATCAGGCATGTACTCAGTGACCAGATGAAATGACAGCAAAACAGACAGGAAAACTTGGAAATTGAAAAACAACCTCTGCAACATAACTCAGGTCAAAGGGAAGAAAAACCAGCACAGAATTCTTAGGAAATATTCTAATGAGGAGAACACACATCCAGACATGTGGGCTATATCCGACGTGGTGATCAGACACAGGTTTGTAGCGCGGGAGGCTTTTATTTTAGAATAAGAAAGACCAAAAAGAAACAGAGTAAGAATTCAACTCAGGCAGTGAGAAAAAGAACAGTTACACAGAAAGGAAACTCTAAATTAGGGAACAGGATTAACTGAAAAATGAGTAGGAGAAATGATTTCAAAAGTCTTCTGAGACGTGTGGAAGCGGCACACTCAGATAGTCGGTATCAGAGACCTTTCAGTGGCACCTGTCCTTTGACCTAGTGATTCCACGCCCGTGGGCTTGTCCCAGAAAACAGACACAGAGGTCGCAGGGCTGCCCGTGCAGAGGCGTCTGTGCAGGACTGGAAGCTTTGCTAATGAACGTGCCGCTTCTGGACTCTGTTGGAAGTCTGTCTGCTGGCATGGCCATGAAAAGCAGGCTCTAGAATTTCCATGGTGACTCCGTTATTTAAAAGTGTGTGTGTCTGTGTGTGTGTGTGTGTGTGTGTGTGAGTGTGAGAGAGAGAGAGAGACAGAGACAGAGAAGGAGAGAAGGAGGGATGGTATGTACCCAAATGTTGTGAGTACTTATCTCTGGGTGGGAAGATGCATATGTGATCTTTAGTTTATTCTCTGTTTCCCAAGTTCTTTACAGTGAACACATATGCTGTTTGTACTTAAATTAAAAACTGGTCTGCCCCAGTAGTTTGCATTGGTACCTTCTATCCGCTTAAAAAAGAAAAAAGAAAGCAGCCCCTGGAAGTCACTTGGATCCTTTGTTTTAGCGAGTCGTTGAAGCCTGGGTCAAGGTTAACTGCCAAGTGACTTTTCTCTCACTAGTCAAGAACTGGCTGAAAGCACAGTAATAGCCAAAGTCAATGGCGAATTATGGGACTTGGACCGTCCACTGGAAGGGGACTCCACCCTAGAGCTGCTGGCGTTTGATGATGAGGAAGCTCAGGCCGTAAGTATGGAACGACTGGCCGCCAAGCTTGGGCTGTTTTTGTTGGGAATAACGTGTGTGAAGCCACCTGTTAAAGTCAGGAATGCTGAGTTGTGTGGCCCTGTAAGGTTTAAAATGTGTGTGTTGCTGTTCAATAAGTTTTTATGGAACGAATATGCCCAAATACATACGTAATCAGGTTTTTTTAAGTAGCCTGTGTTTATCATGTCTCAAAATAATTTTTTCCTTAAGTTAGAATGAATGCTATAATTATTCAATCAATGTGTATTTGAAATGGATTTAATAGACTCTGAAAGATGGATCTACTTTATAGTTTAATATGTGTAGAAGATTTCAAAAAATGTATCAAGACTCAAATACCCTTTCATTGCCTGTAATGGCCTAAAATAGACCCCACATTCCCACGTAGATCTGGCAAACATGGCTAGCGTAGCTTGGGATTCTCCCTTCAGGCGGCCCGTCAGCTGCAGAAACCTAACCTGTGATTACCTGAAGTTAAGTGAATTACGATGCTTATGCCAGATTTCTTGATTTATTAATCCAAATGATAAGAATGACATTATAATTACTTTCTCTTTAAAACATGCAAAGCATAACCATTAATATAGTATTAACACAGCCATTTTCAAAAGTGATTCAGAAAGCAATTTTTAAGGGAAATAAGTAGCTTATATGTGTTATTTTGTGTGTGTGTGTGTGTGTGTGTGTGTGTAAACATCAATGTGTGGTTGCCTCTCACACACCCCCCACTGGGGGCCTGGCCCACAACCCAGGCATGTGCTCTGACTGGGAATTGAACCGGTGACCCTTTGGTTCGCAGGCCCACACTCAGTCCACTGAGCTACACCAGCCAGGGCAGCTTGTATGTGTTATTTAGTCATTCTCAGTGGTCCTTAGCAACTGTCACCAAGCTGCATCCCAGATGTTGTAAAATGCCGTCTTTTCCCTCAGTCAGCTGACCAGGATCCGAGGCGCTGGGTGCGTGTGCTGGACGGTGGGGCCCCAGTGGACAAAGCATGGAGCCCCCATCTCGGGGCGATTACACCCAGCAGGAGGAGGTAGTGAACAAGGAAACAAACGACCAGGTGCTTTCATAGTGTCGGTTCTGGAGAAAGTCGAGTAGGAGCTGGAACCGAGAGCAGGCATGACAGCTGTCCTTGTGACCCCCTCCCGAGGGCACCAGCCAGCCTTGCATGAGGTGGTGCTGGCTGGCTCTTGGCTTACCTGAGGGCGCCGCTCCATTCCCTCCTTCCCTCGGCCCCCCTTTAAGGGTGGCCCCTGAACTCTCTGAATCTGTCAGGTGTGTGGGTGGTGGGGGATGGGAAACCTGCCAAATGTCACGGTCCACGGAGGTGTTGGCGTCTTTGGAGTTCTTTCCTCTTTGCGTTCAGTGACATCATGAAAAAGAAAACATTGCTTCTCATGGGGAGTCTCCAGAGGAACGCACCCGCAGCCCCCCTGGCCTGCCATGACTCTGGCAGGGCACCTGGCTTCCCGTCGTAGGCCTTCCATAAATGTGTGGCCATCGGCGAAAGGGACACTGAACCCAGCCCCTGATGGGCACTGTCTCCTTAAGTCCCAGGTACCCTGGCAAAGATTTAAAAAACCTGCATTTTACAGCTGAAGCCATTGGGCCTCAGAATGCTTAAGTCGCTTTTCTAAGACCCTGATGCTGCTTTTAGTGTGATTTAGCAACAAAGATTTTATTGTTCCTGGTTCCGTTTTCCTGTGATGATGCTCCTATTAACAAGATTTTGAACATCAACCAATTTATGAATATTGAGTACGAGTCCATGAGAGAGAAACCCTGCGGGGAAAACAAGTCTAGAAAGCTCAGACCCCCAAAATGGCAAAGCATTGATTTTGTAAAAGCATTTTCTGCTGTACTGAAAAATGTGTGTCCTTTATATAGCAGACTCTTAAAACTTGCATTTTAAAAGACGATCCTATTTACAAGAATATTTAGTGCATAATGCATCACACGAAAGAAGTAAGCCAGCCCTCTAGATAAAGTCACGCACAGAATGACAGTAAAAAAGTGTAAAGTTGACAAATACGCACGCGAGAAACAATGGGCCTTTTATAAGTGACACAGCTTTGAATTTTAAAATAGAATAGGCATTCCCTGTGTCATGTTCAGCAACAGACTGTCCGTAGCTACACGTTCTGCTTTCAAGATTTGGTGAAATGCCGGGAGCCATCAGTGGCACGCAGCTGTGATCTGCTCGAGAAAACAGAAGGTGCTTACTTGGAAGTGTAAACAACAGACGCAAACTTACAGAAGAGCCGAAGCTGGCAGTTAGTTCTGCGATGTGCGTGCACCCGTGGTCCTGGGCCTCTCCCTGTGGGTGCCGGCCCGAGTCTGGGCATCCCCTCTGTTTTCCATGACCTCCCTTCCCCATCCTTAGCCGAATTGACAGTTAACCGCTCGCTTCTTTTAAGGTTCTCTGCGGCAAACCTCAGGTTCTTTCTCAATCTTCTTGCTGGCCTCTTCATCATCTGCCTCCAAATGTTAAGAACTCCCTGGTGCTCGGTGCCGGCCCCCTTCTGTCCTGCTCCCATCCTGAGCTGTCACGCCTCACTGCCAGCTGTCTCATCTCTGCTGTCTGTAGCTACACACGCCTCCGTCTTCTGTGCGCTGCTGCCCACGGGATGTCTCCACCATCCTAGACGTTGCGTGAGAAGTGTCAGTTCAGCGGGGTTAGAATCAGTTTTTAACCCCAGACTTCAGACCCAGGCGCTCAGCCCAGAATCTTGGATGCTGTGCATGAGTGCTCCCCGCCCCTCACCTCCAGTCTCCGGTTTCTCGGGAAGCCATTGCCGTCATAATGCCCGTGGGGTCCGTCCACCTCTGTGCATGCGCACTGCGCTGCCCAGGTACCTGCAGGGGTGCTGCTGCAGCACCGCCCAGTCCGCAAATCTGCTCCTGTCCTGCTACCAAGAGACATTTTAAAATGTAAATCGAGTCATTCCCTCTCTGCTTAAAACCCTGTGCTGTGTCCCATTGCATTGAGAACAAAGTCCAAATTCTTCCCCGAGGCCCCGCTCTAGTCACTGGCCCTCTCCCACCTCTCCAGCCTTTCTCAAGTCACTCTGTCCCCTCCCCTGAGTGGTAACCCTGCAGGCCTTCCCGGGGCTTGTCGGTGGGGAGCTGTCACCGCCATCTGTCATTGCAATGCCCTGTTCCTCTCCGTTGGCACTTGTGACTTGTGTCTTTTAGTCGTGTATCCCTAACACACTGTTCGCCCAATGGCTATCTGGGAATGGACAGTGCACCAAAGAGGAGACATGATAGATGCTGGCCTGGAGCCTGTCATCCCAGCACCCACCGAAGCTCTGCCCCCAGGACTGACTGTGTGGGTGTTCACAGACCATGTCCCAGCCCGCCGCCCTGAGCCGGGTGGTACGTGGTCCGTCCACTGAGCTAACTCTGCTCTGATTTATTCGACCAAACAACTTTCTCATTGTAATTTCTTTCCTATCAAAGAAAAGGGCTTGGTTATCTTGCTCCTTTGGCATCTCTCTTTATTTGCTGACTGGTTAGTTTTAGTTTGTCCCTAAGCCATGGATTCCCTGGGAATTCAAAACCAAATCAACATTCTGAACTTGTCTGGCTGATGGCCCGCCCTTGGACTACAGTTCATTAGCTGTGTGTACCCTGCTCGGGGGTCTCGGGCAGCCAGGAGGCATTCATTCCCTGGTGACAGACACCTTTTTCTCCAGCGCAGCCTCCAGAGGTCCTCAGTCACACGCTGGTCAGCACACGGGGATGCCACATTCTGTGAGCGGTAGCAATGTCATGAGCAGCCGCTTCGGCCCTCTCTCTCTGCGTCTGGCTCGGAGGCTACGCCTGGGCAGAAGGAGGGGAATGAATGTCTGCTTTTCTCCACTCCGGGTGGAACCAGGTTTCCGGGTGGCCCTCTTGGCTCAGAACGGCAGTTTCACACCAGGAACAAGCAGGCAGGTGGTTCTGGGGCCATCGTAAGGAGGGCTCAGAAAAATAGTGTCTTCTCCGTGGGCATTGGAGGTTTTCTTTCCAAACAGACGCTGCCCTGTGTCTTGGTGTTTACCCCTTAGAAACACACCCAGTCGCTAACTTGTTCTGCGAGTCCTCTTCCACGTTCTCGCTCTGACGGCCGGTGGCCTGTGTCCTGTGCCCGCAGGTGTACTGGCACTCCAGTGCCCACGTCCTCGGGGAGGCCATGGAGCTGTACTACGGAGGCCACTTGTGTTACGGTCCGCCCATCGAGAATGGATTTTATTATGACATGTTCATTGAGGACAGGTAATGCCCCTGAACGGTCCCTTCTGAATGTTCGTGTTCTTAGCTCCGTGTTTTATGATGGTTCCCTGTTAGTTTAGTGACTGTTTTTGTTACATAATATGATTATAGATTGGTTAATCAGTCTTGAAAAAAAATTGCTTAGAGCCAAGGGTAGCTTCTTAAATGTTTTTTCTTTGCCTAGAAGGAAGTGATATGCTGTTTATCTGGTCTGGGGCTTGATAGAGCGGGGTACTAGAATCTCAAGGTTAACCCCTAGGGAATAGTTCAGATTTTCTCCGTGATGACTGAGGGCACTGTCCACCTCGGGCAGACATCTCCCACGGGTGCACATCAGGCAGGGTGGTTCACGGAGGCCTCACCTCCAGCAGATCCATGCTTGAATGCCTCAGCATCAGGCCCAGCCCCGCCTTCCCTGGATCCCTCATACCTGGCTCTTCAGGGCACCACCAGCTGCCAGAACTACAGTCTGGGGAGCCTTTCCGGTCCCCCTGCTCCTCCAGCACCCCAGTGCCTGGCCTCAGTCCACTTCTGCCAGTTGGATCTCCTGAATAGTTCTCCCACCTGCCTCTCCTCTCTCTCTCTCTCTCTCTCTCTGCCTTTGTTCACGGCCATAGCGCCTCTTGCCTGGACCACTAACGGCACATTCCGCCTCTCCCTCTCTTCCTCGCTATTTAATTCCTCTCCCCAGGTGACCCTTTGGTCCTCTGTGGAGCCTGCTGACAGGCTCCTCCAGTATCATCTGTTACTACCGCCCCAGGACTCATGCCACAAAACCTTGACTGCCTACTATGCGCTCTGTGCCTGGTGCTGATGATGGAGCAGTGAGCGTATCAGTGTGTCCTTGAGGAGCTAACAGTGCGCTTGGGGGAGACACAGTAAACCAACAGCCACCTCCTGCCAGGTGGTGATGCGCGCTGTGAAGGGCAACACTCCAGGGGTGGGCAGGCCCGCACAGTGAGAGGCAGGTGGCGGGGAAACAGGAAGTGACACTGAGGTGGGGCCAGGACAAGGGGAGAGTGGTGAGCCCTGGAGACCATGCTTCCCTGTTTGTACAAAATACAATCGTGTGAAGGTTAAGGAAGACAGCGAGGAAGAGCAGGCCCGTCGCAGACGCCGAGGGCAGGTCATTCCATCTATTCCCACCCCTCCCCCTCTCTGAGAAAGGGGAGTATCTGCTTTTGGATGAGTGTTCTGGCCTTTCTGAAGTCCTGGTGCCACAACACCCCAAATCCCTCCATCGAGGAAGCGTTTCCATGAGTGGCAGAGGCTGCGGGACCAGGGTCCGCACAGCAGTGTCTGAAGGATCGGTGATGATTCTCACCCGCTTTGCTTTTCAGAGCCGTGTCCAGCACGGAGCTGCCGGCCCTGGAGACTCTCTGCAAGGCCATCATCAAGGAAAAGCAGCCCTTCGAAAGGCTGGAGGTCAGCAAGGATGTCCTCCTGGAAATGTTCAAGGTGACTTCAGGGCGCTGTTGGCAATCAGAAAACCTGGGGCTGGGAATATTAAAAATAATCCATAGACAGGTTTTGGGGTTTTTTTTGCAAATAATTGGCTGTTGCTCACCATCTTGTCAAAAAACATTTGGCTGTCACCAGTCACTCAATGTGTATTTTGTTACTATTTCTTAAAATTGGTAATGCAGATGTAGGCAGGTAAAGGGCCAGGTGGGGTACTTTTCATATGTGCATTCATGAATCTGGTTAATTCTGAGCATGTTGATATTTGGACTCCTGAATTCAGTGATATCTAAAATACCATCTAAATATTTAGCTTTTTTTTTTTTCTTGGGGGTTTTCTTTTTTCCTTTAAGTTTTTTAGATTTTAGTCCAGGGTAACCTGTGTAAAACTTAATTTTTTTATATCGTCCTGACCAGTGTACTTAAAGATATTCTCTTTTCGCTTTTGTTTAAATATATTTTTAACTTTACTTTTTTAAATCATACATATCAGACAAGTCACATCATTTGAAAGCACAATATTGTTAGTTTTGTGGGCTTGAATTAAATAGATTTTGGGTTTGGTAAAAGTGACAGCTACTCTTTTGTGTGTGTGGTAAAATATCCAAAATACATAATTCACCATTTTAACCATTTTTAAGTGTGCCGTCTGTGGCAATAAGTACGCTCCCACCGCCGTCCACCAAAGCTATGTTACGTCCCCCAGCTGAGCCCCTGAACTCATCCAACACAAACTTTCCATTCCCTTGCCCTCTCTTTCCGTCTCTGTGAATTTTACTGCTCCTAGAAGTTCGTGTGGGTGGAATAATACGACATTTGTCACTTTCGAGACTGCCTTTTACTTGGCTCCAGGTCCTCGCGGTTCCCCCACGTGGCAGCACGTGTCAGAGTTTCTTTTTTGAGGCTGAGTCATATTCTATGGATGTGTGAGACCACGTTTGTTTATTCATTCGTCAGTGGACACCTGGGGTGCCCCCACCTTTTTAATGTTGTGGGAAATGTTGCCGTGAACGTGGGCGTACAAATACCTGTTCAAGACCCTGCTGTCAGTTCTTTGGGATATGTGCCCGGATATGGAATTGCTGAATTATATACAAAGTCTGTTTTCTGTCTTGAGCAAATGTCCTACTGTTTGCCACAGCATCCGCACCGTTCTGCGTTCCCACCAGCAGTGCACAGGTGTTCAGTTTCTCCGCATACTTGCCAACACTAATTTTCTGGTTTTTTTGTTTGTTTTGCTAGTAGCTGTCCCAATGGGTGTGATATCCGTAGTATCTCAGTGTGGTTTTGCCTGGCGTCTCTCTGATACCTAGTGATGCCAGGCGTCTTTTCTTGGGCTTCCTGACCATTTACATATCTTGCCTGGGGAAATGTCTGTTCAAGCCCTTTTCCCATTTGGAAATGGGTGGTTAGATTTTTGTTGTGGAGTTGCAGTTCTTTATATATTTTTGGTATTAATTCTGTATTAGATACGTGATTTGCACCTGCTTTCTCCCGTTCTCTGGGTTGCAGACTAAACTCAGTCAGACCTTTGCGAAGAAAGGTGTTTTGACTTGAACGTACCAGGATGAGCTCCCTGCTCTAGGTAGTTATTTAATGTGAGGGGCCGGCACCTTGGTGGTAGTGCCGAAGGCAGCAAAGGAGGGGAAAGTGTCTGTTAAGTGTTTAAAAGGAATGCCGTGATCATTTAATACGAGCTTTGTTTTCACACAAATTAATAACGTAGCTATTTCCACAGAACTGTGTATTTCATGTAGGTAAACCTGGAACCTTCTAGAACACTGCTGTCCAAATTGAAGTATAATGTGACCCACGAATCTGAGCCACATACGTAATCTTCAATTTTCTAGTAGCCCGTTTTAGAAGTAAAAGGTGAAATGGATTTTTACAACGTTTTATTTAACTCAATATTACCAAAACACCACTTCCACGTGTAACCAACATAAGAAATAATTGATAAGCTATTTTACATTCTGTTCTTCTCATCATGCCTGTAAACTCTAGTATGTGTCGCGCTCACAACGTGCGTGGCTCCCGCACAGGACAGCACAGCTCCAGGCTGGGAGCTCTTGCTATCCCCGGAGCTGGGCCCCGAGGGCACAGGAAACTCTCATTCAGTGTTTGCTGGACAAAGTAAATTGTCTTCCCACTTGAGCATTTTATGTACCAATGTGTAAATATTTTTCTTTACAGTACAATAAATTTAAATGCCGCATTTTGAATGAGAAGGTTAACACTCCAACTACCACCGTTTACAGGTAAAGTGTGCGTGAATTTTAAAACCGCTCAGTGCATAAATTTTTTTTAAAAGATTTTATTTATTTATTTTTAGAGAGAGGGGAAGGGAGGGACAAAGAGAGGAATAGAAACATCCATGTGTGGTTGCCTCTCACACGCCCCCTACTGGGGACCTGGCCTGCAACCCAGGCAGGTGCCCTGAGTGGGAATTGAACCGGCGACCTTTTGGTTTGGAGGCTGGTACCCAATCCACTGAGCCACACCAGCCAGGGCTCAGTGCCTAAATTTTAAAACTGCTACCTGGAAGGTGTTAGCAGGACAAGCAGTTTATCTTTGGGTGGCTATTTATTTGTAAATTTGCATATGGATACACTACTTTAGATAGGGGCTCTGAAACATTATCACCAAAGGGAAGTTAGTTTCTCATTTATGTTCATCAGGATGGTACTGAAACCCAAATTCTGCTTTCTGAGTGTGAGCTGACACACAGCATCTTTTTCTCTGTGGGTGAGTGAGACAGTGTTCCATCAGTGCCTCACATTTTGGGGGGCTGTTTGGGAAAGGGCTTCCTGTCTCACACCCCTGTATTCTCACCGAGGTGGCAGCGGGGGGCCGGCAGGGGCCCCCTCCCCATGCAGGGGCTCTCTGCCTCTTGGTATGCTTACTCCCACCACCCAGCGCCAACAGCAACCCCCCTGCATCAGCTGGATGTTCACAATGGAACAAACAGGAAGTGACAGGGAAGCAAAGGCCAAGCAATGGGACGAAGGGGCAAGTGAAAACAGCACCATGTGGCTGGGTTCTGGTGAACCTTAGGCCCCTGAGACCCTTTCCATTCATCCGTGTTCTCAGCTGCCTACGGGTCTGCCTTCCCTCTTCAGTGTGCTCTGGCCATGCCCAGCGTCCGGGGTTCGCACTGGGGTTCACCCTCGCATTGTACGTGCTGTGGGTATGGTGAAGTGTGTCGAGCCGATGCATTTTGTGTACATTCCAGATGACTTTGGTTTGGGAAGTGAGCGTAGAGCAGGGAAATGGACTTTTCATTCTGCACCAGTGGGCGGCTTCTAAGAGCCTTGGGATGTCACAGTTCCAAGTGGTACCTCTGTATGGTTTGCTCTTCCCAGAAGATTCTGTAACTTTGGAATTTGGACCAAGAGGGGAAGACTGAAATCTGAGGCTCGATGAATTGTTTCTCTCCTTTTCCGTAAATTAAAACTTCATTTAAACTGCCCCTATGTGAAAAATTACCCCAAATATATACAATCAGGTGAAACCCTTCACTAAAACATAGGAGAACGTGGTTCATAATGCATACTCTGAGAAAACCATAACTGTGGGGGCACGTCTGCCCTATGGCATTTGTAGGTGCGGCTCGCTGGTTGACCTGTGTAAAGGCCCCCACGTGAGACACACTGGGAAAATTAGAACCATACAAATTTTCAAGGTAAGGACTTACTACTTTTAATACAGCAGCCTTAACATGAACTAAATAATTAGCGGTTTCAGTCACATCTTTTTTAATGTGAACATCATGTTACTTTAAAAAACACTTTATTATTTTACGTGGGCCTCTTAAAAGCACTTTTTTTTTTTTAAATTTTGATAATCAGAACATTGCATAGAGTTTTTGATTACCCTTGAACCTCACTGTAAGTGTCACAGCGCATTTCTTTCTCATATGCGATTGTGGTTTTTCTTGACTCATCCTAATGCGAGCAAGAGCGTTTATCTGCATGTAGCGTGTGCGCTGCAGGGGAAAAAGCCAAAGCCGAAGGGGGCACGGTGGCGGAATGGAGAAAGCTTTGCCCTGGGAATCAAGGGGCATGAGGCTGACTTGTGGTCCTGACCTTGACTTTCTCCCACGCACACCAGCCCCGATGGCATGTCAGTCATCGGCCATGAGCTGCGGCCCCGCACGGCTTCACTTCTGGTCTCTTCCTCCTCTGCTGCTCCCCTCGGGGCCACTGCAGCTGCCGTGTAGCTTTCCCTTCTTCCCACCATCTCTCACTTTTCCTCCCGAGAGCCCACGGCAGGCTCTTCCCAGGACCGGCTGCTGGATTTGGACTGGGAAGGCTTCATTAGGACCAGTTCAAGACCCTCTCCCATGTTACAAAAAGTCTCCGTTAAGGAGGCTGTGTTGATGCTCTATTGGAAAGCGTGTGCATATTTAAGACTGATCTGATTGACAGCCCAATGTCCGATATGCTCAGTAAAATGTGGTTTGATGTTCAGAATTCCTCCACGTACTGGGAGGGCAACCCCGAAATGGAAACCCTGCAGAGGATCTATGGGATTTCCTTTCCCGATAACAAGAGGCTGAAAACCTGGGAAAAGTTACAAGAGGAAGCCAGGAGCCGAGATCACAGGAAAATCGGGAAGGTAGGCCGGGCGTCCCAGTCCCTACTGAGAGGCCACATGCCTTTCTTGGCTTATGATGCTGTCTCCAAACTAAGTTGTTTTGAAAAATAGTATTTCTTCTTCCATCTTCTATTTTGCTGGCACTCCTAGCTTGCTGTTGATTCTTTTCCTGCTAACACCCCAATGCCTTCTGACCTCTTTCCTTCCCGTATCTTTTATTAAAACATTACCCCGTTCCCTTATTTGTATCATGATATAAAAAATAGTGTTTTTAAAAGGTTTTATTTATTTATTTTTAGAGAGGGGAAGGGAGGGAGAAAGAGAGGGAGAGAAACATCCGTGTGTGGTTGCCTCTCGTGTGCCTCCTACCGGGGACCTGGCCCGCAACCTAGGCATATGCCCTGACCGGGAATCGAACCAGCGACCTTTTGGTTCACAGGCCGGTGCTCCATCCACTGAGCCACACCAGCCAGGGCAAATAACATTGTTTTTTGAAACTTGTGTGTACTTTGAGAACAAGCTGTGTGTTTGGGAGGCAGAGCAGAAAGAAAGAATGGGATTTGAAAGCAGGAAGACCTGGGTCTTAACCTCAGTCCTGCCACTGCCGAGCTGTGTTCTGTGACGGGCCGGCGCTCCCTTGCGGAACTCCACGTGCCCGTGTCTTGCTGGGTAGCCTGCTGGATGCAGGAGAGGAAGACGCTGGAGATGGTGGCCGCGTGGGCTGGGCTCAGTTTGTGAGGGTCGTGATGATGGTCGCCGTTACTGAGAGACCTCCTCCAGCAGCAGCCGTTTCTCTTCTGTTTGTAGTGTTTTCCCCCGATGAGAGCCTCCCTCCAAGATGCCAAGGAGGAAAGTAGCGTGAACACAAGGGGAGGTAAAAGCTAAGTGCCAGGCTTACTGACCATAAACGCGGGTCGTGACTTTCCATGTGCTGTTACGTACAGTCAGATAGAAGTATCGAGGGGCTTGGGAACGTCAGTTATTAGAAAATGGAAATGACAGCTGAGTATGCATTTTACTTGTAGCATGTCACGTGCACAGTAAGTATCAAGCACCGACAGTGAAATTTGAACTCCAGTTACTGTTCTGTTCCAGGATCAGGAACTTTTCTTTTTCCACGATCTGAGTCCCGGAAGCTGTTTTTTCCTGCCCAGAGGAGCCTTCATTTATAATACGCTGATGGATTTCATCCGCGTAAGTTAATTTCTGAAGGATTTTACTCTTACTCAGCTGCATTTTGCATTTCACTGTTTTCGCTCATAATAAAATGGTCAAGCATTTCCATTCCTTTTATTTTAGTAACATTAAGAATTTGGAGCCTAAAAGAGAAATACCAGATTGTGCTTTCTAATAAAAACATCGAGGTGAATTGTGTTTTCCCTAAATTAAATGCATTTTTGGATTTTATTCAACACCTCTGTAGCGCATGTAAGTTTCTAGAGCGCGCACAGTACAAAGGTGAGCATTGGACAGACCCAGCGTGGATCTGTTTGGGAAAGAGAAGAAAGGAGGGGGTCCCACCCAGCACCCCCCTTGGTGGGTCAATGCTGACCTGTGAAGTATCACTTCTCAGAATGTGGTCCGTGACCCAGCGGTGCTCCGTCACTGTCTGTGGTGATTTGGCAGCTCCAGAGCAAAGAGTGAGAAGACAGTTCTGAAAATACTAGTCTGTAGGCCAGGTTCATCGATTAGAAAGTCCCTGATAGGACTGTGTGCTGTAGATACCGTTCAGGCGTGATCCGTGTGGACTGCTAGGGTTACATTTCCTTTCTTTTTTAATAAAAAGGTTTTGTTTATTTATTTTTAGAGGGAGGGGAAGAGAGGGAGAAAGAAACATCAATGTGAGAGGGAAGCATTGATCAGTTGCCTGTCACATACACCCCAACTGGGGACCAAACCCGCAACCCAGGCAGGTGCCCTGACTGGGAATCGAACCTGCGACCTCTTAGTTTGTGAGATGACGCCCCACCCACTGAGCCCCAGCAGTCAAGGCTACATTTCCTTTCTTGTGCTCCTCTTTTCTGTCTTATAGTCAGTGATCACCTAAAATTGTCATCGACTCCGTTTTCTAAGTGTCCGTCACTGGTTCATCCTCAGCTTCCTATCGGGACTCCTGGAACTCCTTGTGTCATGTTCTGATGATTTGGGGAATCTCTCCGTAATTTTCTTTTTTCCAAACTTGATCTTCTCACTCCAGAATTAACATCTTAAGACTTCTTTTTGTCATCATCCTGGCTTCTTCCCCCATCGCTTGTCTATGCTGTTCTCTTCTTTCCTGATCTCTCTTCCTTGCATTTCCCTCTCATCTGGGGAAGCGCTTTCCTCAAGAACCTGCTGGAAAACAGAGCCCGTGGCATGTGCTGGCTACTCTCTGACTCACCCGTCTTGCTTTTTTCTCCTTTTCTGGTGCTGCGCCCAGGGAGGCTGCACCCTGTGGGCTTTCTCACCTGGGTTGTGTATCTTCAGAGGGATTGGCCAGTGTGAAGCCATAGTAGATCAGAGAGCAGGGCGGTGAGACTTGAAGAATCACTGAATGTTATCTGAGATTTGAGCCAGCAGGTGGTAATGATGTGCTGCCTTTGCTGGAAAATCAACACAGCCCCCGGCACCTTGAACTCTCTAGGTGAGGGGCGGACTGTGTGGAGAGTAAACAGAAAGCCTCCTTTGGTGGCCTTACAGGAATCTCTTATCTCTCATAGATGCAGGACAGACCTGGCTGATGGTCAGGCCCCAGGTCTGATTGTATGACTTGCAGAGGTGTGCGGCCTTTTAAGTACACAGCCCCCAAGGTCTCTTACGCTAAGGTAAGGGCACAGGTAGGCAGGACCGGGCCCCGAGTCTTGGAATGGGGACGTTTGGCAGATAGTGATGAGGTGGATGACTTGGAACTTTCAGATACCCTTGTCTGAAAATACTGGCCTTTCTGTGCAAAACACTTACACACAGACACAAACGTTATAGGGACTTCAACTGTTTCTTCCCTTGGTTTTCTGTGATATGGTCTTGCCTGTTCCCATGTCTAGTTATTTGTTACTGATATGCTAGATGTTGTATATAAAAATAACCAGAGACGCTCTCGGGTCAAAAAATGCAGGGCAGTTAGGGTTCAGTTCTGCTCTCCCTGGGCCCTGGTTCCGCCCTTTGAGTCACCTTTCCTTCTTAGAGGAAGTGGCCCAGGCGGACCTCTGAGTGGCTTTCTCAGTGTTCTCAGCACAGGGTTTCTGTGTGAATATCAGCTTTCATTTTACTTGGGGGAGTACCGAGGAGCGTGATTTCAGGGCCGTAGGGTAAACTTGAGTTTCTAGGAAAATGCCAGCCATCTTCTAAAGGGGCCGTCATCTCCTGTTCCCGCCAACAGTGTGGGAAGGCTCCTTCGGTGAAACTCCTCAGCCGCACTGCTTCAGGTGCTGGAATCCCATCTGCCCGGCGTGCTGATGCCTGGCTGGGACAGTAGCTTCCCTCGCTATTCCACTCATAACCCTCTTGGAGACTTTTCGCCTCCTGCTCCCACAGCTTTGGATTCAGTGCATTTCCCAACCAAACGTGTCTTCGCAGACATATAGGATCTTAAAACCTTGACCTTCTGTGCAGAGACGGGCCTGACAGCTGAGCCCAAGGGTTTAACTGAAGAGCCTCTGGTGAAGGAAGTATTTACAGAGGCGCGGGCCTGGTTAAGGTAACTCACAGCGGACAGTCGTGTACCCAGGGATTACCAACAGCAGGTCTCCCTCCCCCTCAGCCGGAGGAGGTGAGAAAGAATCATGTTACTCGAGCCCAGAGAGAGCTTGAAGCTGTGGGAGAGGCCACCCAACAGAAGTCACAGCCCAGGACAGAATAAACCCAAAACGAGGAAGGAGTGGGGGAGGGGAACAAATACCCTGACCTCTCTCTTCCCCCATCCTCTGGATGCTTTTAGAACCTCTCATTGGTCAAACTCAACCAGAAGTCAGAAGGCAGGTCAGCCTGGTGATGTGGTCCATAGAAGTCATCTTGTGGGGACGCAGAGCAGGGCACAGAGGACAGAAAAGTGGGGCAGTACAGGGCAGGACAGGGGGTGGCCAACGAGAATGACCAGCACAGCCCCACCTTTGGTTACTCAGAGTCACTGTTGTCCTTTGCTTGGAGAAAGACATTTGTTTGTTCACCCAAAGTCCCATCAGCCAATGTACCATCATGTGGGGTGATGTCAGCTCAATGTCATCGAAAACCTAAATTGTGACATGAGCCACCACCGTGCTCTTTGTCTAAGCAGGCAGGGAAAACCATTTAATGCAGCAGCCCCAGCCTGTGGCAATGGACGCAAGTAGGTAAATCAGCGCCTGCTTCTCGCACGTGCCCCTTCCCTGGCAGCACCTTGGACGGACAGGGCTTTCCTTGGTGGGTCTGTCAGTTTCCCGGGGCGTGTGACAAAGTACCATAAACTGAGTGTCCCCAAACCCTGGGGAGGTATCATCTCACAGTTCTAGAGGCCAGACCTGGGGAACGAAGGGGCTGAAACTGGGGAGGGAATCGGCCCCTCCCTGCACTTTTCTCGAGAGGGGTTAGCCATCATTGGTGCGCCCTGGCTTGTCGGGGCCTCGCTCCAGGCTTCTGCCTTCACACGGCCTTCTCCCTGTGTGTCTTCATGTCATCTTTCCTCCACGTGTGTCTGTCTGTCTGTCTGTCTCTCTCTCCAAATTTCCTCTTTCTATAAGGACACAGGTCCCATTGGAGCGAGACCATCTAACAACCTCTTAGCTTGGTCACCTTGCCAAAGCCTCTGTTTTCAAGTAAGGTCCCATTCTGAGGTCCTGCCGGGCTAGGACTCCAGCGTACCTTTTTTGGGGGGGATACAATTCAACCCCTAATAGTGGGTGACCTACATCTTCTTCCCAAAGGATCCAAGTTCTCAGTGATCCTGCCTGGTGGGGGTTGTGAGGGTTCATGGAAACGCCTGCGGCTCCCCCTGCATTCCAGAGGGAGTCTTCTCACTCCATTGTAACAGCACACCACCTCCCCCATAATTGGGGGCAGTCATCCCAGCCGGAAGAGTAAGTCATTCTCTGCCTGTTGGTTCCATAGCATAGGGGTCCCCATCTCCAAATGGGCAAGGGATAGGCTCAGCTCCTAACAAAGGTATGTCTGGGGTTTTTTTTTTTGTTGTTTGTTTGTAACGGTGTTCTTTCCTTGGGCACCAAGGCACATTATTGAGAGATTCTAAACCTTTAGAGATAAAGAAAATATTCTGAAAGTTTCCAGAGAGAAAAAAACCCAAAGACATAGTACTGGGTATCAGAACAGCAATGAACTTTCCAGTGAAAACACTAAAAATAGAAGGCAGAGCCAATGGCTTAAAAATGGGGGCCCTAGAAATCTCCGTCAGCCAAAATAGGCCTATTTCCCAGTTCGCCCCTTCAGTCCCAGCTTCCCCAGGTCTGCCGAGGTGATGGTACTGCTTTCCAGGTTCCAAAGTATGTACCCTTCCTCTCTCCTCTCCTTTCTCTTTGGCCCTGTAGGCTTATGCTTTTATAAATATTTCAATTACTAAGTTTCAAAGACTTGAAGCATGATATACTGTGTACTGTTGTGCACCATAAAATAAATATACTTAATGTGAAAATTCTGCTGAGCATACCTTAATCTTTCTTTGACGATGCTGGAAGTACCACACCGGAGGGCACATTGTCAGTGGATACGAGATTGCCCTGAGTTTAAAACACCAGCTCATGGTGCGACATTGCCTGGTTTTGTGGTCCGACCTCGCAGGTGTGATGAAGCTCAAGTGCGTTTTCTTACAGGAGGAGTACCACCGCCGTCACTTCACGGAAGTGCTGTCTCCCAACGTGTACAGCAGCAAGCTCTGGGAAGCCTCGGGCCATTGGCAACATTACAGCGAGAACATGTTTGCCTTTGACGTGGAGAAAGACACCTTCGCCCTGAAGCCCATGAACTGTCCGGGGCACTGGTGAGCCTCGAACGCCACGCGGACCTTCTCACAGGAGCACGGAGCCCACTTCCTCCCAGCGAGCTTTCCGTGTTGTTCCACGTTTTGGTTTTGGGAGTTAAGCGATTCCTTCCTTTAACCTGAAGAATGTTGGTTACTAGTCATCTTTGCCAAATTATTTCACTCTGGAGAGTGAGTTTACTGTTTAAAAACTGATTGCTCTTTGGCAGGTGTGCAGTGTTCGCTGGAAACCAGTTAATTTTTTGTGCTTCTTAGAGATAATATTAGGTGCCAGTTTTTTTTTTGTTTTAATTTTTTTATTCATTTTTAGAGAGAGGGGAAGGGAAGGAGAAAGAGGGAGAAACATCAATGTGTGGTTGCCTCTTGTGCGCCTCCTACTGGGGACCTGGCCCACAACCCAGGCATGAGCCCTGACTGGGGATCGAACCAGCGACCCTTTGGTTTACAGGCCGGGGCTCAGTCCACTGAGCCACACCAGCCAGAGCTATGTATGAACTTTTATAAATTATTATAGTATTTCTCTTCATAGTCATAATACACCTCAAATACACATATTTGCCAAACATTTTGTTCGCACTTGTTGTTTGGATTGATTATAATAGACCAGTGAGGTCGTAATGAATGGGCATCCAAGTTTCATTGATTCCAAGGTAACTTTTCCTCCCACATTTCCTCATCTTTGAAATTGAGATGCATCTACAATTGGGACATCTCAGTTGTTACAGTTTTGCATCATCAGTATACATGCATACATAATTTCAAGTAAGTTAACTTTAGAAGGTAACTAAACCTCTGAACACTGAAGAAAACTCCTTTTTAGTAAACGCTAAAAGAAGTTCAGCTTTATGCTGGCAGCATGTACACAATACATACTTACCTTTAGTTGCATGAAAACTGGCAGGTAAATAGTCTGTAAGCCCTCTTTTTAAACAAAAAGTGCGGGTCCACCTAGCGCTTTGCATTCTCTAAAGCACTTGCGTTAACTCAGTTTCCCATGAGGTACCATTGGAAGCTGTAGCCTGTGATTTCAGCTATAATTACGAGGAAGGCCGAGCAGAAGAAGAGAACGTCACTTTGTATTTTTCTGCCTCAGAATAAAAAAGAGCTCAGTGGCTTAGTAGGGTGGGGGCCCAGGAGCCGCTGGGAGTGCTTTCTGCAGGAAAGAAGCCGTGAACTTGACGGAGAGCATTAGCCGAGCGCTCACAGTGCTTGGTGCTAGAAACACAGACGGGATTGAGGCAGCCCACTTCTGCAGGGAGCAGAGCGGGACAGGGACAGATACATAGAAAGCCAGTTTTCAAAGAAAGACCAGTGTCAAAATAGTGGCATGTTCCAGGTACTCTTGAGCTTGAGGGAAGGCTAACCAGCCCTGTCTGGGGAAGGCTTCAGACTTCACTCAGGAAGTAGCCTTTGAAATGAATGGTAAAGGCTAAGTGGAACCTCACCGGGGGAATGGGAAGAGGGGTTTCTGGCTCTTAGGGCACTGTAGTGACGCAAGTTTAAGGTTCAGTAGTTCATAAAAGAAATGTTCTTAAAACTGGTGATCTTAGAAGCAGGGTGAAGCGTTTACAAATCTTGAGGCGTAAGTGTAACTTGTTAGTATTTAGGTGCTTACTTCATCTTTCCCATGCTAAGTGAGAGCTGTGTGTTTATTGCCTCTTCCCTAGTCTAATGTTTGCCCATCGTCCGCGGTCTTGGAGGGAAATGCCTATTAGATTTGCCGATTTTGGAGTTCTTCACAGAAATGAACTGTCGGGCACTCTAAGTGGCTTGACCCGCGTCCGACGCTTCCAGCAGGATGACGCGCACATCTTCTGCACGGTGGAGCAGGTAAGCAGCCACGCGGGGCGGTCGGCGTGGATGCCGTGTCTTGCTTTGGTTTCCGAGTCTTACAGCGTCTGTCAGTCTTTCGGAGCCGCTGTGAAATAAGGAGTGTGATCTAGTCTCTGAGGCCGTGTTCACCTCTAACACTCTGTCTCTCTCGGATTGGGTCATAGATCAGGAATCTCTTGGCGTGAAATTTATTATTGTTTTTCTTGTAAGCCTCTTCCCGTTTTATTAGCTTAAAGACATTCAGTCTAATATCTCAAGGGATTGGGTAGAACTTTGGAGGTTTTTGTTTTTCAATATTGCGTAGAAGTTAGACTTGACTTTTTTGCAGGTTTTCACGTTAATTCAAATTCAAATTCAAGTAGTGGCGAAGGGCCACTGTCCAACAGTTTGACCTAATCGACATTTGTAGAATGCTCCAACCGATAACAGAGTGCACACACAGCCTTTGAAAGTACACACAGAACTTTGGCCAATCTAGACAATATTCTGGGCTGTACAACAAGGCTGACAAAATTTAAAAGGATTCAGTGCATCCAAAATGTGTTCTCTGGCCACAGTGGTATCAAATTGAAGTCGATAACAGTTATCTGCAAAATCCCCACATATTTGGTGAGTAAATAACACGCTTCTAAACAACCCATGCGTCCAAGAAGAAATCAGAAGGGAAATTGGAAAATAGTACACCCCAAACGAAATGGAGAGGAAACGGCACATCCGGATTTGTGGGTGTCATTAGCACGGTACTGGAGGGACCGGTATCGCACTGAGTTCGCGCATTAGGACAGAAGAATGTTCCAAATCAGTAACCTGAGCTTCCACTTAATCAGCCGAAGAAGGAAGAGCAAATTACATTAGAAGTAAGCAGAAGGAAGAAGGTAACGACATTAGAAATAATGCAATCGAAGAAAGAAAGACAGTACAAAATATCAATAAAAAGCACAGACTGGTTCTCTGAGACCCATAAAATTCATAATCCTTTAACCAAACTGAGCAGAGAAAAAAGAAATGATATGAATTAAAAATACAAGGAAAGATAGAAGTGAGATTATTACAAAATCTATAAATATTGAAAGGGTGATAAGCCAATACCATGAACAACTTTATGCCAATAAATTGAATGACTTAGATGAAATGCACAGGTTCTTGGGAGGTATTTACATATTTCTAATTCTTTGGGGTTTACTTTGCCTTTTTCCCCCCCTGGATAGTGCGGTGGGAACCTACATTATTGACTTGAGACTTTCCCTCATTTTAATAAATGCACCCAGTGCTACATATTTTCTGTTTAGCGCTGCTATTGCTCCGTGACTTCTGATATGTTCTCTTATTTTCACTCTGCTCTGTGTAGTTTTAATTTCTCTTGCAATTTCCTCTTGAACCCATGGCTTATTGAGAAGTGTGTGTTCATTTTCCAAGTGTTGGGATGTTTTCCTCTTATCTTTCTGTCATTGATTTCTAGTTTAATTCCGCCGTGGTAGGAAAAAAACACTTTGTATGACTTCAACTTTTAAAAATGTGGTTGAGGCTTGTCTAGTGGCCCAGAATACGGCCCATCTTGGCGTGCATGTTTTGTGGGCACTTGAACAGCTATGTATTCTGCTGGTGTCAGGTGGAGTGTTTTCTTTTTTTATTTTTAATTTAATTTATTTATTTTTAGAGAGGGGAAGGGAGGGAGAAAAAGAGGGAGAGAAACATCAATGTGTGGTTGCCTCCCATGCGCCCCTTACTGGGGACCTGGCCCACAACCCAGGCAGGTGCCCTGACTGGGAATCGAACCAGTGACCCTTTGGTTCACAGGCTGGCACTCAGTTCACTGAGCCACATCAGCCAGGGCCAGCTGGAGTGTTTTCTAAGGGACAGCGAGACCCTGGTGGTCGATAGGGATGTGGGACTCACCTGTCTCCTGGCTGGTTTTCTGTCTAGTGGTCCGGTCAGTTGTTGATAACGGGTGATGAGGTCTCCACCTACACATTGGATCTGTGTTTCTCCTTTCAATTCTGTCGGTTCCTTCTGCATGGATTTTGCAGCTCTGACATCTCAGGACACAAGGTCTGCATGCAGAAGCCAATTTGACTTCCCTGTTCTAGCAGAGAGCACGTGGATGATGAAATTGAAAATACAGTGTCACTCACAATCACTCGAAACTAAAGTAGTCCTTGGGTGGAAATGTAACAAGACACGTGAAGGACCTGTGTGTTGCAAGCTGCAACGTGCTGATGGAGAAATCCCAAGCACCCTGACATTGACCATTTACAGAATCGACTCCTCTTTTGCTTCCCATACCTCTTCATTCTCCTTCTGGGGCACCAGGCTTACCCGGTGGCCTTCACGTTTCACCCCGTCCAGTTCATCGCCAGCCCTACTGATAGCTCTCCCTAGACACGTGATTCATTCCCGAATAGTTTCATGCATTCCCCAAGGCCCAGCACCCAGCAAGGGCTTAGTGCAGGGGTGATCGCTGTCAGTCGGTGAAAGGACAGCTGTCCTGCAGATGCGTCGGATTCCCTGCATTCCCGACACTTCTCTCGGGGTCAGGCCACCGTCACCGAGCTCCTGAAACCCCCTTGGCTTCGCCATGAGCCGTTCTCTTCCCCTTGCCAGTCCATTTCCCACACTTCAAATGGACCGACTGGGTCGTGTTAGACCCCTTTAAAAAAAAAAAGGACCTTCACTGATTCTTCCATTGCTCTCAGGCTAGAAAGCGCAGACTTAACCTTGGCTTTGAAGGCAGTTTTCTCTGGCTCTCGCCTGCCTCCCGCCCTCCCCGTGTTGTCCCCCTTTTCCATCACGCAGGACTCAGTCCCATGACAGCTCCCTGTGGCTTCCCTGCCCTCCGAGCCTTTACACTCAGCACTGCCTCTGCTCTGGAGCCCCTGCCCTTCCTCCTCAGGAGGGACTGCGCCCTGCCCTCCCGCTGCAGCTTGGCTCTCCTGTCCTCTGGGCAGGCGCCCTTCCCCCATCAGCGTGGCACTGTCAGGGTGAAGTGCCCTTGCCCGCTTCCTTGTCCACCCCGGCACTGTGCCAGGGGTCCCTGGCAGCCTGCACATGCCTGGCACGTGGCGCGCATTCCGTGAACATCCAAGTAAGGGACGGATGGACAGCCCACACCATGCCGTTAACTGTGCTCCACAGTGAGAACGCGCTTTATTTCTGTTTGATATGAGCAGTGTTTTTTTAATGCTATAATGGATGTAATGTGGTGTTCTATTTAAAATATTTTATTTGCTCCTATTTCAGATTGAAGCGGAAATAAAGGGCTGTTTGCAGTTTTTGCAGTCTGTATACTCCACCTTCGGCTTCTCCTTTCAATTAAATTTGTCCACAAGGCCTGAGACCTTCTTAGGAGAGAGTGTGCTTTGGGACGAAGCTGAAAAGGTAGGAGGGACAGAGCGCTTCCCCTCCATTTTTGTGAGCAGGGCCACCGCCCAAGTGGCTGCAGTCCCTTGTGTGGCGATGCCGTGGAATCCTGAATGGGCAGTTCTGGGAGAGCGATGCCCGTTGTAGAATGTGGTTACCCAGGTCGCTTCCTAACAATGGTAACAGCAGTACCATACGTTTCTTTCACACTTTAAGGTTTATATCAAGGTTTGTTTATACTTTTTTTTTAAGGATTTTGTTTATTTTTAGAGGGGGGAAGGGAAGGAGAAGGAGAGGGAGAGAAACATCAATGTGTGGTTGCCTCTCGTGCGCCCCCCACTGGGCACCTGGCCTACAACCCAGGCATGTGCCCTGACTGGGAATCGAACCGGCGACCCTTTGGTTTGCAGGCCAGTGCTCAATCCACTGAGCCACACCAGCCAGGGCTGTTTATGTTCTTTTCAGTGCCAGTCACTAATGATAACCAATGTCATCGTTTTTAAAGAAATCCTCCTTTCTTCAGCAGCTCTGGTCTGTCCCTCTGGAACCAGTGTAAATCCCTCAGCTCCCTGGAGCTGCATCTGTTAGCCCCACCCCAAATCTCCCCTGTGCCCCACCTTTCCAGAGTTGCGATGACTCTCTAAGATCTCTTAACACCACAGCCACATGCCCACACCAGTCCAAGCAAGTTGATGTGTCTGAGCCAGGCCACACACAGTCGAGGCCTCTGGGGCTATTGGGAGCCAAAGCCTTGGTGTACCTGGGGAAGGACAGACAGACAGCAGGGGAGAAATGAGCCCTTGATCTCTCCTTCACCAGGGTGCAGGGCAGTGTCTATGGTCAAGGCCTGCAAAGTGGGTGGTTCAGGCTCGCCTCCCACCTGCACTTGCTGCCCCCGCCCCCTTGCCTGAATCAAGAGCTGTCTTAGCCTTCCCTGGCTACCCCTATTGGGCCTTGCTATCCCTGTGTCCTCAGAGGCCCCGTGACAAGCAGTGACCTCTGCCTTATGCTCTTCCCCCAAACCTGGCTTCTGTGTGGCCTTTAGTTCCCCGAGAGCCCCAGATTGCTTCTGTGACTTAGGTGTCTTGTCGCAAGGCCTCATTTTCCCTGCAGACACGTGCGCGTGTCTCTCTTTCAAAGACAGAGTAAAGGGAGGAAGTGCATCCATGGTGGTGGCCTTTGCTGGTCCTAAGTAGGAGGGACACCACTTCCCCAGGCTCCCAGCCAGCACCAGCTCCCAGCCCACTCTGACTGAGGTCCCTGGGACCCCAGGAGTCAGCTTGCTCTGTAATTCTGGCTTCCACCCGAGACACCACCGCTGTTGGACTTCCTGTTGGGCCCTTTACTCCCAGATGTCAGCCTCTTAGTGGGCATCCATGTGTCTGGTGACGGCAGGGATTTGGATGGCGTTTGGCAGTGTTATGGCCACGGATGTGCTTCCCAAAGAATCTGTATTCACAGGGAGTAGCCCAAGCTCAAAGAACCCTTTTATTATTAATACTTCTGTGCATACCAGCCACCTGCGGCGTAAGCATCTTCATACAGCTTAACTGAAAGAGCGTGTGTGGCTTAGGCCGCAGACCAAAGTGGCCTTCCTGCTCCCACACCTGTCCTTATCAACCCCCACCCCACCCACCTGTGCAGGGGCAGAGGCAATGCAAGAGAGGCGCCCCCTTGGTCTCCTCCACCTTACACAGAGTAGAGGCGGCAGCAAGATCAACTATCTCGCGCCTTTAATGTGGGGGGACCCACCTTCAAGAGTTGTCCGGGAGCTGTCACCCAGAGATGGGAGCTGAGACGTGTGTCAGGCCAAGGAGGCCTGCCTTGGCCCAAGGGCCAGAGCATCCCTCTGGAACAGTTTAGTAAATTATCTTCTTTTCCCACCAAATAAACGGTGTATGTTTCCTGCAAGCAAGTACCATCTTAATCATCTTTATGTAGTCCTCGCTCAGTAGTTTATTGGATGCAAAAGATGTGCAATAAATATATGTTGAACTAAAATAGAACGTAATTAAGATTTATAGGAGCTTCATTTTCCGAGCCAGTGACAAAAGAGATAAAATGTACAGGGCAGTAGATGTTTTCAACAATCTCATCTTTTTTTAAAAAAACAGCAATTGCAGAAGAGCCTCATGGACTTTGGAAAACCCTGGAAGGTGAACCCGGGAGATGGAGCCTTTTATGGCCCTAAAGTAAGTAGGCCATCTGCTTCAGAAAGAGTCCAGTTTACGAGAAAAACAGAAACCGTGTCTAAGCAGACGTTGCTTAATTTGCAGATTGATATAAAAATCAAGGACGCTATTGGCAGATCCCATCAGTGCGCTACCATCCAGCTGGACTTCCAGCTGCCTATCCGATTCAACCTCACCTACGTCAGGTGAGTGACTGGAGGTGACACGGGATGCGGAACTCAAAGCCTGACTTCCTGTCACCATTGAGTTTTGAGAATTCCTTATAAATTCTACATATAAGCCCTTCGATGTATACACGCTTTGCAAATATCTTCTGCTCATCTGTGGCTTCTTTCGTTTTGTCATTTTTTAATCGTGCCTTAATTGCTCTTTAATCTCGCGGTTTTTACTTCAGCGATGTCTAATTTACATAGTTTTTTTTTTTTTATGGATGATGCTTTTAGCCCATGACTACAAACGCTTTGCCTAAGCGCAGGTAATAGAGATTTTTTCTCTGCTTAATTTTAGAACTTCCCTAGCATTAAGCTTTGTGTTTCCATCTAAGATCCATTTTGAGTTGATTTTTGTCTAAGATGCGAAGTTTAGGTCAGTTCGTTGGTTACATCGGGGTGTCTGGTTGTTCTGTGTCTAATCATTTGTTGTTGGGGGCAGCCCTTCCCCGTTGACTTGCCACTGTACCCTTATCAAAAACCAGTCAATAAATATTCCTGTGGGTGTCTTTCTAGATTTCCAGTTCTGTCCCACTGATCCATCGATGATCACTTTGTCAGTACCATGCTGTTGTGAATACTGTAGCTTTACAGTCAGTCTTAAATGACATGATATGAATCCTTTGTTCTTTTACAGAATTCTTTTGGCCCTGGCTGGTGGGGCTCAGTGGATTGAGTGCTGACCTGCGAACCAAAGGGTCGCCAGTTCAATTCCCAGTCAGGGCACATGCCTGGGGTGCAGGCCAGGTCCCCAGTAGGGGGTGCGCAAGAGGCAACCACACATGGATGTTTCCCTCATTCTCCTTTCCTTCCTCTCTCTAAAAACAAATAAATACAATCTTTAAAACAACAAACAAACAAAAGAATTGTTTTGGTTCTTCTTATTCTTTTGCTTTTAATAGATCTACAAAACTTCCTGGTGGGAATTTGTATTGGAATTTTATTGAATCTAGAGATCAATTTGGAGAGATTTTACTTAACTGTATTTGCATCTTCCAATCCATGAACTACTTTGGTTGCTTTCATCAGTTTTTATAGATTTCAATGTACAAGGCTTGTACGTGTCTTGTTAGATTTATACCTGAGTCTTTGCTTTGGAGGGAGCAACTGTAAATGGCACTGTATCTCTCTCTACCTCTGGCATTCACGTGCTCATTGCTGCTGTTGAGATCTGCGACCTATTTTTTATGTTGGTGTTGTAGCCTGAGACTTTGCCGAACTTGCTAGTTCTAGGAGTTTTTTTGGTCCTAGTAAAATTTTGAGGATTTTCTATGCAGACAAGTAAGCCATCTGCAAATAGGGGTGTTTTCTTCTTGTCTGCATGCCTCCTCTTGCCTTCTCTTGCCTGTGGCACTGGCTAGAGCTCCCCGTGCCGTGCCGAATGAGCTGGATGAGGGTGGGCACATTTTCCTTGTTCTCGGTCTTAGGAAAACAGACAGTTGTTCACCCTCGAGCACAGCGTCACCCGCGGGTCTTTGTTCATGCTGTGTATCAAGGTGAGGACGCCCTCCTCTGTCCCAGGCTTTCTGAGGGTTTTTAAAATCACGAGTGGGGGTTGAATTTTGTCACGTCCTTTTGCTGCATCAGTGGGTGTGGCCGCGTGATTTCTTCTGTGGCCTGTTCAGCCGGTGCATCACGCCGAGAATGCTGCGCCTTGTGCTGCTGGAGTGAAATCGCACATGGCCGTGCACTGTTCTGATGCACACCGGATTCCATCTCCTAACAGCTGGTTGACAACTTTTGCGTGTGTGTCCACGTGGGATATTGGTTTGTGGTTCTTTTGTCTTTCTCTGGTTCTAGTGTCTGGGTGATGCTGGCCTCGTAAAAGGAGTCGGGAAGCGGTTCCCTCTCTCCTGTTTCTCGCAGGGATTGGTGCTGTTTGGAGTTCTGGAAGGACGGTCTGCCTCTTCTTCATTTGTCTGCTTTTCCGGTTATTTCTACCAGGGTGGACTTGTGAATATTAATGTTATACTTTGGGTTATAATAAAATGCAGCATTTTCAAGTTTTTCTCGCCCCAATCATGCCAGCCTTTGCCAGTGGTAGTTCTTTGGTGTTGGCTCCTGTGTCCCTTTTATGTGCTCCATCTTTTCTCTTTCTTTATTTACAGAAAAACTTAGCATGTCTTTGCTCACTGGCACTGTGAGATGCTGCAGGCTCATTTGCATTTTCCCTGGCCCAGCTTTTGAGTCAGCCATTTCTCCAGTGGGAAATGGAATTTTTAGAACGGAAGACTACGGTGAATATAATACCGCAGGAGGATACATAGAAATCAGGATCTGAGTCCCGCTGAGACCTGCCTCGCTTTCTACTGGTTTATAAAAGATATTCTAATTAGGAGAAAACTTTACTTAAAAAAAAAAAAAAGTATTGATTGATTTTAGAGAGAGAGGAAGGGTCTGAAAGAGAGAGAGAAAGAAACAGAGACAGAAGCAATGATGTGTTGCTGTTCCACGTCCCGATGCGCTCATTGGCTGATGCTTGCATGTGCCCTGACCGGGGATCCAACCCACAACCTGGGCGTATCGGGACGACGCTCCAACCCACTGAGCTACCCAGCCAGGGCAGAAACATTTACTTCCAGTAAAGACCACCCGGTGTGCTTAAAGATTTAAGAGGAAACCGTTGCTTTACATAGTTTGGGAAAACAACTCTTTTAAAGTAAGAGGATAAAGGCCTTCCTGAGTCTTAAGAAAAACTTCGATGTGTAATTTTTATTTTTTCAGCAAGGAAGGAGACGATAAGAAGAACCCTGTGATCATCCATCGGGCCGTTTTGGGGTCGGTGGAAAGGATGATAGCCGTTCTGTCAGAAAGCTACGGGGGGAAATGGTACGTGCTGGGGAGAAGAAAATCCCTGTCTCTTATTCCTAAAACTCATGTCTAGAAGATCAAAATAATATGAAAAAATTGGTGGCCCCCGCCTTTTAATGAGCAAGTGTCCAAACAGCAAATAAAAGAAACCTCGTTACTTCTGCCCAATCAGAAAACAACGGCCAGTGACGGGACACGCTCCCTTCCCTCTCGGGGAGCTTGGTAGCATCACGGTCATCTTCTCGCCAGGTCAAGCCCCTCACAGATGCTGTCCCAAAAACACAAGGCCCACGCTCCCACGGTCCCACCTCTTGCCCACCTGCCATCCCTCCTTCAACCCGTGCTGGTTACCTCTGGCGGTACCAGGTGACCTCTGACTTTGGAGGAAACCCTGGTTCACAAAAGTGGCCCTGAACAGTGCGTCGGCACAAATCCAAACAGAACTGCTACCGTAGCCCGGCCCTGTTTGGGGGCGAAGCGGGGCAGGTAAATGCCGGAAGCGCAGGAGTTTGAGGAGTGCATCCTGTCGTCCACTTTGCCTGGAGGGGAAATGGCCGAGGGTGGGGTGACGCTGGTGCGCCGGCTGTGGTTGTGGCTTTGGCTACAAGGTCAGAGACTGAGAAGTAATTGGATTGGAAAATAGATGAGGAGTTTATTTGCAGGACGGAATAAGGGTGGTGGCTCAGAATGGGCCACAAGGGTGGTGGCGTTGCCCAACCAAAGGCCCCCACGGTGAGGTGATTTTCCATATTGACATGCAAGAGGCCGATTCTGTAATGGGCAGCTTCTTTCTCCTGGTATTGGTAGCTCAGTGACTGATGACCAGAGGGGCCCCCGGGACAAGCATGATACACTCAGCAACTCGGACCCCACCCAGTGCCATCTGCTAGGCCTCTCCTGAAGACTTCATCTGCCTTCATTTGTGATCGGCCCTGATCCCTGACATGCCACCATAACCCCGAGGGAACAGCCAGCTGTTTTGTGGCCGGCTGATGACGTTTCGTCCCTTTGGCCGTGTGAGGGCCAGTGACGTGTCCTCCCTGGAGAAGACACCCACTCTATTTGCTTTGCTCTTCTCTGCCCTGTCCCTGCCAGGGCCCCACCCACATTGCCCTGAGCTAAGCCCTTCTGGGAAGCACACGGTCCTTGTGACCAGGGAAGTAATTTTGTAGCAAAAGAAAGGGGGTACCAGGCTGACATGGGGGGGTTCCCAGTGTGGTTATGGGGTGTTTAGCCTTTCTACCTAGCTGCCAACTCCCGCTTCCCTCCCCTTCCTCGCAAAATGCCCAATTTCCCCTCTCGTCCACTCTCCAGCTTTTTCCCTCGTGATATAATCTGCTTTACTCCCACACCACTCTGCGGAAGCTGCTCTCTTATAAGCCTCACTTTAAATAAATCTTGGGTTATTTTTTGATCGTGTGATAGATGGTCATTCTGAAAATACGTATTTCTACATGTTTTTCAGGCCTCTCTGGTTGTCTCCCCGTCAAGTAATGGTCATCCCCGTGGGGCCGACTTGTGAAAACTACGCACTTCAGGTAAAATCAGAGGCATTTAAAGAACATAATAATCTCAGCACCTGTCGTGGGTTATTGACTTGAAATGTATTCATGCTGTAAAGTACTGCCTCACCGACCCCTTCACTTAGCAACCACGTTTTCAGTGATTGGGAGCATCCCCTGAATCACGTCTCTGTGCTCCATCAGAACTACCACCCTTCTTAATGCTTTCGAGAAGTTGGTATTTGAAAACTTCTCACATTGAAGTTATTCTTCTTCACGTGGCTCTCTTAGAGAATAATACTTATATTATCCGTTGCTTTGGAACAAATGATCCCAAAACTTAGCAGCTTAGAACAACCAACCTCTATTGGCTCAGAGTTTCTGGGAGTCAGAATCTGGGAGCGGTCTGGCCGCGTGGTCCTGGCTCGGGGCACCCATGGGGTGCAAGGGGTGCCAGCCACCTGGGCCACAGCCCCTGGGCTCTCTCCCATCTTCGGAGGCCCCCCGCAGAGGTGGCCTGAATGTCCTCCCCACGTGGCAGCTTCTTTCCCCCCGAGGGAGTGATCTGAAGGAGCTGGAGGCCGAAGGGGGACTTGCTATCCCTCCCACCCGTCTCTATGGTCACGCAGACCCAGCTGGTACAGGGTCAGGGGAACGATGCCAGGGTGTGGCCACCATAATGTCATAATACGGCGCTTTATTTTCTTGTAGGTATCCAGTGCCTTTTCTGAAGAAGGATTCATGGCCGACGTTGATTTGGATGACAGCTGCACACTAAATAAGAAAATCCGAAATGCACAGCTGGCTCAGTATAATTTTATTTTGGGTAATTTAAATTTCTATCTCTCTTCCTAAATGCTCATTTTTTGCACTTTGAATTCCAAAAGCCGAAATAAAGAATGTAGTGTAACTACTTCATTATACGGTATCACCAGTTCAAGTGTTGAATTACTCACACACAAGATTCCGTGGTGTCATGGTTGGCACTCGGACTCCGAGTTACTTCTACACGAGTCAGAGTGTGCGGTGGTCCTGGGAAGGCTGTCCCTTGGCACTGTTTGTTCTTTGCTGGAAGAACAGTTACAAAGTTTCACGTGGATCCTGTGGTCTAACAACACCAGCACGAATTAATACCTCAGACGAAGAATGGGAAAAAACAATACAAACATGATCTCATCCGTGGAACTGTACCTCTTACATTTCAGCCGTACAACAGGCCTCAAATCTCCTCTGCTTTTCCGGGTTATTAGAAATCTTCAGGGTTGAGCTAACGCGTGAACAAGGTTCCAGATTCACGATGATCCAAAGAAAAGAACTAAGTGAAAACAATGTCCTTGTAGGCACATGGCCAAGTGAACGCAGAAACCAAAAGTTTGACTTTGCAAGTGATTCACAGTCAAGAGAGATTGACACTGATATGCCTGCAGGCATGAAATGAGCTCCTGCACGTTGAAAGATTCTGCAGACGGCAAAATAAATATGCATAGAATTTTCCTATCAACAATTTGTCAGCAAAGGTGTTTGACTCTGTCGTAGGCATGGTGGTGTTCCGATCAGGCTTCTGGTGGTGACAGATGTTTCACATAGCTTAGACAAAGATGGAATTTACCGGACGGGCACTGGAGTGTCCATTCACAGGGAAAGCAGAATTAAATAGCCAAACCAGTAGAAGAGGGACTGGACGGAGGAACGTAACTCTTACTGGAACTGTTTCTACCCATTTCTGGTCCCCATTCTGCTCTGGTTCATTCTGCTTCTCTTGGAGTTTTACTTTATTCCCCTTGCTTGATGACTAAGTCCCTCCTTCCAGATGGCAAGAAACATGGTGGCAGGTTCCTGTGGCATCTCACAATATGGGTCACTAGAGAACACACATTTTTTTTTAAGCTACATTCCAGAAAACTGTGGTTGGCTGGTTGGGCCACCCCTTGATGTACCAGGGGGTGGAGTCAGGGTGTCTGTAAGAGCTCCCCGCTCCCGTGTGCACCCCGAGACCACAGTAGACCATAATAGTTCTCTCAAGTGGATGAGAAATAGAATCAGAAGTCATTCCTTCCCTCAAGAAACTAATGGCCGTCAGATGGATGTTGAGTGATTAATAAATACTGAAGAAACACTAAGAAAGACACCTGTCATGTGACTACTCAGTATTTCATAAATGGTTGACTTAAAATGTTATTCCCTTTCTTTCCCACAGTGGTTGGAGAAAAGGAAAAAGCAGATAACACGGTAAACGTTCGAACAAGGGACAACAAAATTCACGGAGAGATTTCCCTCACTTCGGCCATTGATAAACTGAAGAATCTCAAGAAGTCACGCAGTCTTAATGCTGAGGGAGAATTTTGAAGTCCTTGTACTCCTGTCTGCGTAACCCTGTTTTGACCCCCGAAAGTGCTTTTTTCTTAATTACTGTTAGTACCTCTTCTGGGCAGTTTGGACCCATTAACAGTCAGTTCCCTGCTGGGCGCAGTTGGAGAGGAGACAGTGGCTGAGTAGCTGCTAAGAACAAAGTGTAATTCACTAATGTGTCTGAGAACGGTTAAGATGACAAGCTTGGGAAGTGTTTCAGTTCCCGAATGTCTGAGAGACTTAAATGGGAAAAGGTTATTCATTGAAAAAGGGAAATACCAGGAAATGAGGATTATGAGATGCTATTGCTAAGATGTGTGATTTTTCAAAAAAGAGGTTTCAAATAAAAGTCTGCAAAGCTTTTTGGGAATATAGCAGGAAATCTTATTTCCTAATAACAGTATGCCGTCCGTTGTTTTACCAAAGTTCACGCTGAAACTTTATCTCCACAATTGGAATCATTACTTAATTTGTCTTAACTAAGCAGGAACCGCAAGAGAAGCAGCTCTACTCAATATTGGATCATAGGACTCAACTCATATCCAGCATCGTAGAATCTGCTGTAGTTTGCATTGTAATTTAAGAGTTGCTGTTTTAATCTAACGAACAATTGAGCCTTGTTCATCTTTAGAAAAAGACAAATTTCCAAATAAAATGCACCACAGTGTTTTAGCCATGGGTTTATAACAAAATATCTGCCTCCCTACAGTTAAATTACCTTTTTGATGTGAAAACGACGGTCCACTGCTCTATATACTCAAGTAGATTTCCGATTTTAATTAAGAGGAGTACCTCATTGGTCAGAACAGAATTAACGGGCTTTATGCCAACAAAATTTAGCTTCCAACCAAGAAGTATTTTTTGTGTGTGTTTGGCTGTGTACTATGGAATGCAAAATAAATTTAGGACATGTTCTCTGAATACACACACATTTAGTTTCCTGAACACTTGGTAACCAAAACAGTATGACATGTCAGATCTTACAGTGCTATAAGGTGCAAACTATAATTTTCAAGCTAATATTTATTGAGGCCAAGCGCGACTTGCTATCTTTATTCTTTTCATTCATCAAATGAGCTGGTGAGGGAGTGGGGAGTCAGAAGCCACCCCACTCCTTAGCCACCTTCCCCCCCCCCCCATGATCTTGTGACAGGTGGGTGGGAAGAGCATGACCATCGCCCAGCACAAAGAATGCTGCTAGAAACAAGTGCAGACTGCTTTGTGAGTGTGCAGAAAGCCTGCGGCGTGGGGTGCATCTCCCCTCCCCACAGCTGGCCTCCAGGGAGGGGCCCATACTCGGACCCTCACCTCCTAGCAGGGTTCTTGCCCAGTGCCCAGGAGCCTGAAGACCTGCTGGCTATACTTAATGTCCGGTCTCTCTCTCGGTCTTAGAGGAACTTTTCTAAGCGTGTCCTGAAGGAGCTGGCCAGCGAAACCAGGGCAGGCTGCGGAGAGACGCGAGCTGGGCACTGACTGGGCCAGCCCCAGGCCCGCGGGGCCACCTGGCACACCAGGAATGTGCTTCCCGCACAGTTTGGGCCAGTTTCTTCATATGTAAACAAGACCTTTTTGGTATGAAATTAAAGGTAATGTCATCAAAATCTTCGCACAGGACCTAGCATGTATAGTAGCGGTTTTTCTCCAAACATAAATAGTGGCCAACTCTCCAATTTGTCCGTCTCTGTTTTCAGTCACTTTAGGTGTGCATTTCGGCCTCGGATGACCTTTCCCGGTCTCCAGCCGTGTAAGGCGGGGTGAGCGTCACGTCCAGGGGCGTGGGCAGCGCTTGGAAACCCAGGAACCAGTCTGCGTCGCGGGGTCCCATCCTCATCCCCGCTCCGGGCAAGCTTCCGGACCGGTGCCGCAACGCGCCTGCGCCCTGGGTTTCCTGGTTGGGGGGGGCTGGGGAGTGGGAAATGTGCCTGGCTCCGCCCCGCCCCTTCCGGCACCTCCGCCCCTGGAAAGAACTCTAGCCCGCCGCCCGGAAGTCCGTCGCGCCGGCAAGATGGCGGCTGTGGCGGGCCCTTTGGGGGCCGTGGCCCGCCTCTGCCGTGTGCTCCTCTTCCTCTCACAGTTTTATATCTTGTCGGGCGGTGGTGAGTTCGAGGCCGGGAGCCACGCCGGGTCTGGCTGGGGGGCAGGGGTCCCCGGGACCTGCAGGAAGCGTCCAGGAGGCTGGACACTGAGAGCCGGGCGGAGGGGCGGCGGGGCGCTGCAGCCCAAGTCTAGCGCGTCCTGGCCGAGGGTCTGGGGCCGCCCTTCCGCGCGGGGGACACTGGAGCTGCAAGTTGAGCTACGCAGTCCTGGGGCTGCGGGTTCGGGGTGGGCGGGGCGCGACCCGCGCCGCGGGACTGACCCCGACACCACGCTTTGTTCCCTAGTTGCTCTGGCTGTAAATGGGTGTCGACCCCGTGGGCGTTTCATTCTTTAGTTTTTCTGGGCAGTGGAGCGGTGAGGTTCTCCCGAGCAGTCATTGCGTGGTGTCGACCCTGCTTGGTAAGCACACGCCGAGATTTTCATCACCCAGGATAACATGTTTCTCTAATTGTAGGATCCTTAAATTTAGAGCATTCGCAGCCGCTGGCTCAGTCAATAAGGGACCCGGGCCCAACACGTACTTTCACAGTAGTTCCCAGGGCAGCAGGTACTAGACGTTTTCTATTCTAGTAAATGTGTGCTTATATCTAGTGGGTAGCCCTCTCTTTTTTGGGTTAAGATTTCTTTGAGTATATGAAATCACTTTCCATTTTTTTTTGAGTGCTTTATTGTGTTTTAGATTACATAAACTAAGAGCAGATAATCTTCTGCAGGCAGTTGCTATTTTCGATACCTTTTGACAGTCCGACGCTCTTCATTTCCATCTCTTTATTTTTATTGTTTTTTCACTCCATCAAGATAACCCTCAAGCAGCACTTCTTTCTCTTCAGAAAGTTTCTTCTAATTCTGAACATCTGTTCCTGATGTTGGGTGTTAAAAGGCGCCCTCAAGGCTGTTTGAAATGGAAGGATCGTAGAGGGACAGGTGGGGACTGGGAGTCTAGGTCCCAGGGGTGTTCCTGGGAACTTGCACAAATTATTCACACCTTTGGGCTTTGTTTTTCTCACCATTAAGGTGCTGGGGTTATCCTGGCTTTGTGATTCTAAGTGTCCCATCTTCCAGCCTCAATAGTCACGGGAACAAAAGAAAAGGAAAATGGTATTTTCTAAAATTGCCCACCTGCTACAATGACTTAAAGACAGACCGGTTTACAATGAGTATGAGTGTGTTTTGCTCAATTTAACCTTTGTTTCTACAGCTTCATCCCTTTAGAGGTATTTGGTGGATTGTAATTTGGATGTAAGACAGCAGCATACTTGAATTTAAAACATAGTTGTTTTTTTTTTGTATAGTGAAAGTGCAAGAGTTTTTTACCCTTTTGGGCCTTTTTGAAAGTTTCTCAAAACAAAACAAAAAACTTCTCTTCCTCCTAAGAATACTTGCAATTTTGATCCCCTCTCAAGTGACCAAAATGCATTGTACTCCTGGCTGGGTTGGCTGGGAAAAAACCTGCAACCCCCTGAACAAGTTGTTAATGTAGAAAAACTGTTGTGAACTTCTTCTGGGAGTATAAAGCTGTAAATGTGATTAGCAAAGTACGGCTTATTGAAGGAGCAGTTCGGAGTCATGACCATGAACCGCTCGAGGGTCACTGGGTTTGTTTCCAGATTAGTGAGTTCAAGTGAAGAGAATGTGGGACTGGAACCGTGAGAGACTGGGTTTCTGGGTGCAGTTTGCCCCTCCCTCTGTGATCTTGAACAAACCCCCCATCCCCAAGTTCTAGTTTTTTCATTTGGTAACACGGGAGATTGTTGGAGGCCCTAATGTATCCCGAGCATTAGGTATACATTATATATATAAGCACCTTTGAGTTTTACGGTCATTTGGGGACAGTTATGAAATGCTTTTTTCTCAGCTGCGGAGCTCTTCGTGAAGTCCCACAGCTGGCTGGTGGCTGAGCTCTGTCTGAGCTGCAGGCGTCGGGCTCCAGCTCTACCATTGCCCTTCCAGCGCCGCATCTCACTGCTAGTGATCATGCCCTGTATCTTTAGAAAATTGGGGTTTTTTTAATCAGTATTTTAAGAGAATGAGCTTCTCTCTGACTTCTCGCAGAAAGCACCGACATCCCCCCTTACATGATGAAGTGTCCCAGCAACGGCTTGTGCGGCAGACTCCCCGCAGACTGCATAGAGTGCAGGACGAACCTCTCCTGTGTCTACGGGAAGCCTGCCACTTTCGACTGCACGGTCAAGCCTTCTGTTACCTGTGTTGTAAGTACCACACCTTAACTTACCCGAAATAAGCTCCTGGTGAACCTCGAGTTACCTGGAGAGCCTGCGCTTGACTGTGGGGGAAATTTGGAAAGAAAGTGCCTGTGTTTTATAAGTAATATTTTAGGATTAAAGTCACTTCTATCCAGAGACTGGAGATTCCATTTCCAAGTGAGGTTTGGTCTCAGGGTTGAGATGGGAATTTTCTGATACACGGATAAACCGATGCAACTCTCAGACCTCTTAACAGAAAGCTGGACAGAGGGAAAGCTCAAGTGCATGGACTTGCCCGTTAGAGACGACCCCGTCACCACCATCCTGCCTGCATCCCATCTCTGATGCTTTGGCAGAGAGGAAGGAGCGTGGATGGCTTCCGTGGTTGGCGTTTCTGACAGCGGGCTCTAGGGACACCTACTGCGGAGCTACTTGCCCTGGGCTTCTGGTAGAATGGCAGACTCTGCAGGCAGCAGAGGAGGTGTAGGCACCACACTTTCCAACAAGTGGGCCCGGTGGCAATTGCACACACGTTCAAGGACGCTGTCCAAGCTCCTAACGTGGTTTTCGTAAACTTAAGGGTTTACTGTTTCCATATATTGATGCTACCCTTCATTCTGTGCTGCAACCTCCCGCTAATTGCCAGATAGGCTTTGCAACCTCCCAGGAATTACCTGTCCGTCTTTATTGCTGTCTTAAACAGACTTTTCTCCCTGCCAACCTAATGGCCGAACCCGTTCGAAGGCTTGGGCAGTGAAGTGCACTGTGGGTCTGGCACATCGAAGGTACTTAGTGAAAATGGGAAGACTTGCTGCCTAAGGGGACCGTTTCCAGAAATAGCTTCCTTTGTTCGCCTCAGCTTCTTTGACGTTCCTCTCCCCAAACTGGCTGTTGAGCAAGACGGGGCTCTCAGTTTATTTCTTCTTTAGGTGCTCCAAACACTAGCAGTTTGATTTGGTGGAAATAGCAGAGGAGAAGACAAGTAACAAAAGGTCGAGGGATTACTAAGCTCAGGGGAGTTTCTGAACTCGTAGCTCGGTCCGTGGTTGAGTCCCCACCCCGGGCTGCAATGGGCCCCAGGTTGGATTCTTCCTGTCCTGCAGGCCCTTCCTCTCACCTGCGCCTTGTACCCACTAGGAATAGGGAGGCCTCTAAAGTAGCAGGTGCCCGTCCTCAGGGGTGGGATTTGAATTCTGCCCCAAGAGGGTCTGGCGGATGTGCCGTGTTCAGGAATGGCAGCAGTGAAACACATGAACTGACTCTAAAGAGCCAGAGGCCCTAGGACCGCTGTTGCCAGGTGATCCGGGGCACGCCACGCTTTCCTTTGTGTTACGTGGCAGTCTCTCGGGTCCCTTCTCAGTGAGTTAGCCTTTCAGGAAGAAATAATCCGCGGCCATCACGTGCACACACACACAGATGCTCTCTCCCTTGCGCCCCACCCCCACCCTTTGAACTTCAGATTCGTGGAAAGAAGTAAACTGTCCAATTCTCCTCTGTGCACACTGCTGGGGACTCATAGACCGGGGCCTCTCCCCCGGGTGACACCAGTCAAGGGCATTATTGTGTAAGGACCCTGTTACATATATACAGAGAAATAAATGTGGACATCCCGCAGCCCCTTCCGCGTCACAAGAGTGAGTTTAGGATCACTCTTTGCTTTGCGTACATAACAGTTTGGTGCCTCTTTCCATGCCATGTCCTGCCAGATCACCAAGTATTTTACAGACTCAACACCGTATGACCGTGTGCTTTCCTTGACACGTCGATGAGCTGCCACTCAGCTGTGATGGATGAGTTCTGTGTCCTTTGCTCCACAGGATCAGGACTTCAGGTCCCAGAAGAACTTCGTCATCAACATGACCTGCAGGTTCTGCTGGCAGCTCCCCGAAACCGAGTACGAGTGCTCCAACTCCACCACCTGCATGACGGTGTCCTGTCCCCGGCAGCGCTACACAGCCAACTGCACCGTGCGTGACCACGTGCACTGTCTGGGTGAGCCCTGGTTCACTGTTCAGTCTGTGCTTAGAGATGGGCGGTGGCGGTCTTTGTTCTCAGCCTTCACTCTGGTGAACACTGTTGTAAGCAGAGCGGACTTTGTAGATTTTTAATTACAAGGCCAATGCTGTCAGTTAAGTCCCTGTGTACGAGTATTTTTGTAAAGATTTTTACTTATTTGTATTTAGAGAGGGGGGAGGGAGGAAGAGAGGGAGAGAAACATTGATGTGTGGTTGCCTCTCGCACGCCCCTCGCTAGGGACCTAGCCCACAACCCAGGCATGTGCCCCGAGTGGGAATTGAACCGGCGACCCTTTGGTTTACAGGCTGGCGCTCCGTCCACTGAGCCCCACCAGCCAGGGCTGTGTAAGAGTATTTTCATACCCATGTTTCTAATGGAGCATTTTCCCTTTTTTAAAGGTAACCGGACTTTCCCAAAAATGCTGTACTGCAACTGGACCGGAGGTTACAAGTGGTCTACGGCCCTGGCTCTGAGGTGAGCTTTGTCACTGAGTAGCTAAAGGTGCCGTTTGGACCTTGTTGGGATGAGTGGAATCTTCCAGATGTTGAGCTCAGACCCCGCCACGTGTCCGACAGACCTGAGGGCACAGCTGTGGGAGTGCCTCAGGTCCTCAGACCAGTTCTTTTATGGGGCCTAATGGCAGGAAGTGAGCTTTTTCTCCGAAGAAGCCTGCCCACGACCTAACCGAGTCATGATTAAGGTGATCAGAACCAGTCTGAGTTCCCATCCTGAACGTACCATGAATCAGAAAATACTGCATACTATTTGGAGCACCGTATTTTGCTGTGTATAATGCACCTCCGTATATAAGGCACAGCCGTGGTTCTGTGCATGTCATACACGGGATTGTTGTACCCACAGTAAGTAACCGCTATACCCATGTACAGTGCACGTCCTTATTTCCCCCTCAGAAATTTGGGCAAAAAAAGTGCGCATTATACACGGCAAAATATGGTAGGTAGATTTGTGCTGTGTATTTTAATTTTAGTAACTTCTTTATTATATAAAATAACACATGCACAATATTGAACACAGGAAAAAGTGAAAATGACAAAGAAACACATTCAAAGTCACCTAGAATTCCACCATCCAGAAATAATTATGGACTTAGAATTTTTACCTAGAAATGTGCTTGGATTTTTTAAACTTCTCAACGGTTTGAGGGGGTGGGCGGAATTGGGCCCATTCTTCCCAGCAGAGGGGAGCGCGGGTGGGGTGCTGGTGAACTACAGAGTCGTGCCGTCTCCAGTCGAAGGTGCAGCGTCAGAGCCTGAGACCCCGTGGCCTGCAGCATGACCCGGGGCAGGGGTTCTGAGCCCCGTCACCAATGGCATTGGGGCCAAGTGATTCTTTGTTGGGGGCGCGCCCTGTGCAGAGGAGGGTGTTCAGCAGCATCTGTGGACTCCCCTTACTAGATGCCGGTAGCCTCTCCTCCCCTCCAGATATGGCCGGGTGTCCCCTTGTTGAGAATCTCTGTGCTGGGCTCGGGGTCGGGTAAGGAGGAGGCTGCCCAGCATAACGGGGAAGTAAACACAGAGTTCAGGACGGGAGGTGACATCCAGCAACAGTGCCATTTCATAACTGGCCACCATCTTCATCAGCCACAGTTCCAGTGAACACTGACACCCTTTTTTAAGTAAACTTTTATTTTGAAATCATTGAGACTACAGAAAACTGGCAAAGATCAAGAGCTCCTATCTGTCCCTCCCCCAGTTCCCCACACGTTGCTGATATCTTAAACTTCCATGGTACAGTTAACAGCTGACTTCCAAAAAGCAAGAGTAGTTTGCCACCCAGGACTCACCGTCGTTTCTTTCGGAATCTTCCACGAATGTGATAGTGTCCAGGGTTTGTTCCAGAACGCCCTGGGGGTGGGGTTTGGGGGGAACAGGTGAGCCAGGGCTGGCCGAGTGGTGATATTGTTGGAGCTGGCTCATGGGTACTGTTCTCTTTACTTTTTAGTTATGTGTTCTGAAATTTTCCATCACAAAACTTTAAAAGAAATCCAATGAGAACTTATCCAAACAGCGTTAGATCTTACCATTGGAAGGAACCTTAGAAGTCATTTATTCCCGACACTAAGTTTTTGGACACGAGGGACAGAAACAGTCTGACAGCTTGATCTGGGGTGGCCCGGTGCAGGAGCTGCCTTACGACGCCAGCTCCTGACTCTGCTCGTAATTTGTCTCAGGAATGGGCCATGTTCAAGGTTAAAATGCAAAGAGTCCGTTACTTTTCTTTGAAAGAGAAACCTCAGCTTTCAGTCCAGCTAAAGACTGCATGCTTGCTTTGGACATGTAAGCAGTCTCCTTGCCTGTGATTACAGTGGACCCTTGAACGACTCGGGGGTCAGGGCGCCGACCACCACTGACCGCACAGTTGAAAATCCGCATGTCACTTCAAGTCGACCCTTAGCGCACGCAGTCCCCCACCAGGGACCAGACATACACGTTTGGTGTTGTGACGTGGGAAATAATCCCTGTCCCCTACCAGACACCTAGGGTCATTTGAGAGCCTTCCTGGGTGTTGACTGAGTGGTGTTACGGGGTCACCCCCCCGGCTGTGGGAGGTCGGGGGCGTCAGGTGGATTCCCGTCCTGTTTGGTGTTGCAGCATCACCCTCGGTGGGTTCGGAGCGGACCGCTTCTACCTGGGCCAGTGGAGAGAAGGCCTCGGCAAGCTCTTCAGCTTCGGCGGCCTGGGAATATGGACGCTGATAGATGTCCTGTTGATTGGAGTCGGCTACGTGGGCCCGGCAGACGGCTCTCTGTACATTTAGCTGCGGTTATGCGCTTCAGAGAGGAGCAGCGCTTAGAACAAGTCCTTTTGCCTGTAGGGGTTGATGTGCCGTGCGTGATATATTTGTGTTTTTAATGTACAGCATCTGTACTTTGCCTGCCTTGATGAAGGTCAAATTTTAAAAAAAAAACAACCCTGATCGATGCTAATCCGGAACTTGGTTTTATTTGCCTTACATATATTTTTTTTTCTGTGAAAAAATGTAAAAGTCATTAAACTGGAGGCACAAACTCTGCAGTGGTTGAAAATCGACTTAATTCCTCTGACTTTAGTTTTGTGTTGCGTAAATCAAAGTGTCTCCTTCCAAAGTGTCGGCCTGGATGTGACCTGACTCGAAAGCCGCTCAGCTGCGACCGCAGCAGGCGGGACGTGTGTCCCGTCTTCAGCGAAATAAGGTCACCTCCCTGCACCCGGTGCTCTGTGCGTCCTGGTGTCACGTGTGTGGTCTGGTCTTTACCTGTGACTTTGAACCGTCGAACTTCCATGTCTGGTTGCTGTGGTTTGAATTTTGTTAGTAACAGAAAAGGTGGTAAGGATACTGAAAAGTGAATAAAGCTATAACTTGCTTTAAGAAACATTGTAGACTTGTTTTCTGTATTAAAAGATAACCCTGAGCAAGCGTAACAGCTGTTACTAAGGGGTAAAGTGTTTATTTCGGGACATGACTCCATGCCCCGGGAGGCATAGTTGGCCCCAACGACATGGGGTTAGGGCGCTGGTCCCCAAGCCAGCGACAACCCACGTGTGCATTAGGTCGGCCCTGCACACGTGGGGAGTCCCCGATGACCCTTGAACAGCACAAGTTAGAGCTGCGGGGCCCCCTTAAAATCTGCATGGAGGTGAGCCCGCAGCGCCGAAGACTTCCCTCAAGGGCCAGCGGCGTTCAGAGCTGACTGGTTTGTGAGCGGGCTGTGAAGTGTTCTGTGTGCTCCAGTGTGAGGAACATCTTTGAGTCTCCAGATCCTGTTTTGGAAAGAGAGACCGTGATCAACCCAAAGTGGGCTGGGCGGAAGTTTCTGTGAAACGTTACAACGCTTAGCATTTTCCTTTCAAATTGGGCATCTGTTGATAGAGGATTGAACCAGCCTATCAGATCTAGTAGCTATGAGATATATTTTTCAAGAATGTCTCCATAAATCTCATGGAACAAAAGCCACATTTTCTTCACCTGATTATTAATGACAGTTTACCTGAAAGGGGACTTGAATCACCCCGGTGACACCTTGCTGTTTGAGATCTGCCCAGGTGTGTGGGTGTAGCTGGGTAGCAGTTCCAGCTCTGGCCACTAGGTGGTGCTTCCCCTTTGCGTTGCTTTCCCGGTACGTTTCCAGGCTGCCGGCCTTCGAAGCGCTTTTCCTCTGTCCTTGAGCAGGGCCCCTGGCATGCTAGCGCTTCCGGCTAGGAGTAGCCCGGTCTGCATGGACCTCTCTTCAGGGCAAACGCTTTCTTATCCTGCATGGGTACGTGACGCTCGGTGCAGCAGGCATTGCTTTTGATGCAGACCTGTTCCCGCAAGGAAGCGGCCCCTTCACTACCTTTAACAGAGTTTTCTCTGGACTCTCCATAGTTAGCCCTATGCAGAAGGGACTCTGCAGCATGGCCCGTGGAGCTACCACGCGAGGAGGAGCCCAGGAAGCCAAGGGAGCTACTGGCTGTGCACTGCTCACAGGGGAAGTAGGTAGCAGCCTTGGCAACAGACCGCCTTAATTACGGCTTTGGCGTCTGAGTGAAATACTGAAGCCCCAGCATTTGGAAGGCGAAAGCCAAAAGATTCTGAATCCATGAAAGGAGACGAATCCCTGAATTTGTTCCTCCTTCCAAAAAACCCTTCACAAGGGGACACTAGCCTTTGGGATGAAAAGCATCTTGAGTGAATCAGGGATGCTTACTGTCGAGGGTGTGATGGAGCTGGGGGCCTCGGAGGTTTCCAGTTACAGTTCAAACGAACTTATGAATGATGAACTCCTACGTGAGCCCCTGAAAGAAACAGTATTTAAACTACACTCAAAAGGCCCCAGAAAGTGCGTGTGATCTCTCTAGCAAATTCCGTGGGCCTCTGCCAGTAGCAGAATGTCATGTGTGGCTCTGACCTTTAGATGAGCTGTTAGCTCTGACCAGGGGCTGTTAGATAGGGGACTCCTTCCAGGTGGGGGAGCATGGCAGTCCCCAGCCTCTCGCTGGCTCTGGAAATTCAGAACGGGTCATGGCAGCGTGCCATACGTCATCACTGCATCTTCAGAACGTGTGCCTTGCTTTGTGCTGTTCCACTTGCCCCGGTAATTCCTCCTGGGTGGGTGCTGTACTGTTTGTTTCTAGCCCCCCTGTCCCCAGCGTCCCTCGCGCACTGTCTCGCACACCGTGGCTCATGTATTTGCTGAGCGAGCTAATGTCACGGTGCCTTGGAAGGGTTGAAGCACTTGAGTGGAACTCGGGAAACGCAGCTGAGGTGGCTGCAGGGAGATAATGCAAAGCAATTGGCTTGGAGTAAATGTTGGCTGTAGTGCTGTGTTCATCAGATTCCCGCAAATTGCTGAGGAACACCTCTGGTTAATGGGCTTAGAAAAAGAGATTCTTGAAAGATCTTACGCTTCCAGATTTAAAAACGCCTTCTCTGTGCCACACAGCTTGGTTTCCCTGTATGTTTTAAAATACTTTTCTGCCAGAATTGCATTTGCTTTGGGCCCATCATCAGCTAAGCATCTTACAAAGGATTTTAATTCACCCACAGCGATGGGCGGAAAGCAGACTGTCTGCAGCAGCTCTTCAGATGCAGCAGGAGAGCGTAAAGTGAGAGCTTGCTTCTCTCCACACCCTTCCCCTCTGGCCACGCCACGGCTAATGACAGCACTTTTGCTAGTGTGAGGAGTCACAGGGATGTGAGTTCACGCGATAGGCAACTTGGGTATAAACTCTCAGATTTGAAGTATTGCAATTGTCTTCTAACGGTTTTACACAAACTAAGGAAGCTTTGATGGACACACTCGGACGTTAAGTAAGGCTCCGTGAGAGTAAGATTAGTTCAGCGCTGCAGCATGGCTTTGAGAGCTCTACCTGGCACACAATGGCCATCTGTTGAATGAATGAATGATGGGGACTCCCCAGGCCTAAGCTAAACACCTAAAAGTATGACCAGGAGTTTTTGGGTGGAATGGTAGAGTGCAGCTGGATCACATCTTTTTTTTCAAATACTTAATGACAGATGAACGCAATGTAGTAAAAACTGGCGCCTCCTTCCCACTAAAAACAAACAAAAAAACTGAGCGGCAAACACGGAAAACGACGATGAAATGTCAAAAACATCCAAACATGGTAAGAGAAGAAAAATAGCGGTCAGGTGCGCAAGGCGATTCCTGGGGAGTCCGCAAAATCCGGGAAAACTCCAGGAACCCTCAGTTGCAAGAGCAGCACAAGCGACTGGGAGGAGGGTGACAGCTTCGTGCCTTCCCTGTGACTGCAGGGGAAGAGACCGCGGAGAGGCCGGCGAACGACAGCACGGATTCTTGGATGGATGTGTGTGGGAGGGGAGGGCGGCCCCACGCCGAACCAGGGAAAGGACCCAAAGCCCAAGATGACCCCCATGGGTTATAAGATCCACTCCCTAACCAGGGGGAAGAAAGAAACATTAGTTGGCATTGAGAAAAATCCCAGTAAAGAGCCCAGACACTTCTCAGAAAGGTAGTCACATCTGAGTTCTTCCCTGCCTCATCCTGGCTCTCAGGCTACTAAGCATTGAATAGGACACAAAACACAACTTCCAAACTGTCCAGAGAGAGAAAGTAAATGGGGATTTATTCACAGAGTTATCACAAAGGTGCCCACACTACACAGAACACGGTACTTCGCACCGTTTAGAACGACTATAATGAAATAACAGACGACAGCAAGCATCAGTGAGGAGGTGACAACTTGGGACCCTCGCCTGGGACCATCCCTTGTTCTGAAGTCTACTCACTCTGATATTAGTGTAATCCCACTTTTGTTTTACGAGTGTTTGCTTGGTATATCTTTTTCCACTCTTGTATTTTCTTTATATTAAATTCTCACCTGAGGACATGCTCATTGATTTTTAGAGAGAGGGGAAGGGAAGATGAGAGAGGGAGAGAAACATCGATGTGAGAGAGAACATTCACTGGTTGCCTCTGGTACGCTCCCTGACCGAGGCTGAACCCGCAACCTAGGCATGTGTCCTGACTGGGGTTCGAACCTGTGACCTTTCAGTTTCCAGGATGACACTCCAGCCATCTGAGCCACACCAACCAGCATTCCACGCTTTTAACTTTATAACCTATCTACGTCTTTATATTTAAACTGCATTTATTTTAGACAGTATGTATTGGGTCTTGGTTTCTTATCCAATCTGATCATCTCTGCCTTTTCATTGGGAATTTTACACCGTTTACATTTAATGTCCCTCGGTGCTGTGGTTAGATTTAAATCTGCTATCTTGTTGTCTGTGGTACCTCTGTTTCTGTTCTTTTTCCTTTTTTTACCGCCTCAGTTGAATGTTAAAAATGATTTTCAGTCATTTTTTTTTTCAGAAACTTTTCTTCAGCCCCCACACTTTTCCCTTTCTTCTCAAAGGTACAAATGGACAGATTCAAATGTACAAACGTGAAATTTTTTTGGTTATTGTCCCGCAGTTCCTGAGCCACTATTCTTTTTTATGTTTTTTAGTCTTTTTCATCTCAGTCGTTCAGTTGGAAATTTCTATCGATCTCTACTTGAGTTCACTGGTTCTTTCCTTTTTTCCTTTCTCATGTCCAATGGACTACTGAGCCTGTCCACTGAGTTTTAAATTTCAATTATGCTTTTAGTCATATTGCTTCGCCTTGGTTCTTTTTTATATCTTCCATTTATTTGCTGAGATTTTTTTAAAAAATTATTTATATATTTATTTTTAGAGAGAGGGGAAGGGAGGGAGAAAGAGAGAAAGAGAAACATGAGTGTGTGGTTGCCTCTTGCACGCCCCCTACTGGGGACCTGACCAGCAACCCAGGAATGTGCCCTGACTGGGAATCGAACCTGCGACCCTTTGGTTTACAGGCCAGCACTCGATCCACTGAGCCACACCAGCCAGGGCAAGATTTTTAACTGTTTGAAGAGTGTTCATAATTGCTCAGGGAAGCGTTTATACCATTGTTTACACCATTGCTGCTACGGTCAGATAATCCCACATCTGAGTGATCACACTGGTGGCAGCTTGTCTTGTCTTTTCTCATTCAAGTTGTGATTGCCCTAGTTCTTGGTATGACAACCGTTTATTATTATTATTATTATTATTATTATTATTATTATTATTATTGTTGTTGTTGTTATTTCCTGGACATTTGCAGTATTGTGAGACCTGCTTGATCTTTTTTCTCCTTTTTAAATCCTGCTCAGGAGTAGTGTGCAGTTGTGTTCATGCTAAGCTTTCTGTTGGGCTTCATGGTGCCCTGCATCCGGGAGGATTTGATGCCCCTCTCTGAGCATCTCAGGCCTTTGCTTTGCAGGAGGGGTGGGTCCAGGGAAGGGGTGGGGCCTCGCATCTGTCCTCCAACCGCAGCTGGTCTCTTCCTGCGCGTGCGCAGGCCCGCCCCTGCCCGCTCCCACGGCTGGTCCTGCTGTTTCTCTTCGGAGCTCTCAGAAATCTTGTGAGTGCAGACTCCCTGCATCTCGATTCCTCAGCTGTTCTAAAATTGCATCCTGGCCCACACTTGACCTCTAATGATTCGGTAAAATCACAGCTGGTGCCTTCATACCTCTCGGTGGCCACGCGTTTCTCCTGTGTCTGCCAAAGGGCAGATAGGCTGTGCGGAGAGTTTCCCCGCAGAGGGTCTGCTCCTTCGCGTTTCAGCTGATGTGGCCGCCCTGCAAACTCGTGTCTCCGATAGACTCAGGGAAAATGATAGAGCTTTTATAGACCATCCAGATTTTTCTCACTGTTCAATGCAGCTTTCTACATCCTGCACGGAAGCAGAAATGCGATGTTTTAAATCACGGTTACTAACTCACTTTCATTTGCCTGCAGCCATCCATCAAGAACATTACATGAATTTTTTTTTCTTCAAATGACTTTAAAAAGCGTCTTCCAGCTGTATTTAAAAGCTAAAAAGCTGTGAATGATCTTCTTCTCCTTTTGTAACCTAGTAACCAAGGTCATAAAGGAATATCACAGTTAAAGGTCTTGCCTTTGAAAAAATGGAGGTGTCAGCCCACAATCAGAAAGTTAACATTTTTCTCTTTCCTTTGGAAGTTCTTGAATTAGCATTTAAAGGTGTATTCCGAGCTCTCTCTAGCCGATTAGAGTGGCATCTCCTGTGGATTCTAAGAGACCAGAGAGTCTGATTTCTTTTTCCTGTGCGTTGGGTCTGTCTGTCTGGCCTTGTTAGTTCTGCAGTGTGGGCAGAATGACAGAACATGTTTGCAGTTACTTACGTTCTGATGGCTGTGTAACAGGCCACCTCGGAGCTTAGTGGTGTGCAATAATCACTCTTTTTCACAGACGCGGTGGGTCAGAAATTTAGACAGGGCCGAGCAGAATGGTTTGTTCTCGTTCTGTAATGCCTGTGATCACAGCTGGGAGACTCAGAGGACAGGGGCCAGAGTCACCTGAAGGCTCTCCGTGAGCCTCTCCATGTGGTCTGTCTGCACCGGGCGGCTTGGGCTTCCTGACAACATGGCAGCTGGCCTGTTCTCACCTAGCTCCGGAAGTTGTGCAGCATCACCTCTGTCACGATCTACTAATCAAATCTGTTACAAAGGCCCAGTCAAGTTCAGGGGGGATGGACATGAGCTCTATCTCTCACTGGGGGAGTAGGAAGACTCAGGAAGAGCATATGACCCCAGAAATGTTGCAGTGGCCATTTTTAGAAAACAAGCTGCAGTTAATCTCCGAAGTCCTTCAAGAGATGGGGAAAGAGGGATTGGAGGGGAACAGGAGACATGAGGGAGCTGACCAGTGTCCCTTGGAGTCCTTTTAGGGCACCTCAGAACTTTCCAGTTCCTATGTCCTTAAGGCGAGGAGAGGACAGTTTTGAGTTATTCTTTGGTATGCAATATCAGTAAGTGTCCCTGTTGAAAAAGTTTCTGTACTTTGTGTTTTTAAGGATCTGTCAGCTCTGTGTCTCTTTGGGGGTCATGCTGATTAGCTTTTCTCATCCAAGGCCGTGCATTTCCTGGCCCCACCACATGCGGGCTGGTTGAAGGAGGTCGGACAAGCCCAGAGTGCATCTGCTGAGTACAAGTCGGAATTCATCACTCAGCTTTTTCCTTTCTGACCCGGGATTTGGGGAACATTCTAAGCCAACAATTTCAGAATTCGAATTGAGTTTGGAGGTCTTTTCATGGCACGTGAAAAGTATAATCCATTGGGTTCTCAGGATTTCTTTTTCTGATTGTGGCCAGATGCCCATCAGAATACCAACCTTGTCTGCGTCAGAAGTTACCCAAAGTGGCTGTTAGGGCTTCGAGTTGTCCTGGGTGCAATGAGGTCATTGACGTGAGTTAGGCGTGCAACGTGGAACCACGGAGTAAGCAGGCCTTTGGCTTGGTGGGGTGCAGACTCGGACCTAGGCGATCTCCCGGGGACTGTGGTGCTTGGTGGAACAGTGCAGCCACAAGCCCTCATCTCCAGAACCCAGCCCAGAACCATCTGTGCTCAACTGTGAGGCCGAGAGCCCTCCTCTGCCTTCTACATCTTGGGCCGTTGCTCATCTGTAAGAACCCTACAGGGAGAGCACAGGCATAGCCAGCCCTTGCAGCTGGCTCCAGGAGGGACTGGCTGGATCTCTACCTGCCTTCTTCCTGGAGACAGCCTCTTAGAGACAAACCACATTCATTCCCTGAAGGGCTTTAGAGATATATTCGGAGCCCAGACTCAAAAGCACACTTATCATTGCAGGCCCGGTGGCCTCCAAGAGATGGTGACTCCAGGGGTGTCAGATGCACACGCGACCGCCAAGTCAGGGGCCCCATCTGCGGGACCTAGAGTCCCCACTCACGCATGGTGACCTCAGACTACCAGGAATACATCCGTCACCGGAAAAGGTAAGCTTATTCGCTGACGGCAGCGAAGGAGGAACTTCATCCCTGATGTGGCCGTGACACTTCGGGTTGCCGTGACCGTGCAGTAACTGCACGGGATTCTCGGTGGCGGGTGTACAGGCCCTGCTGCTCTGAGGACAGCCACAACCTCTGCTCCTTGGGGAGCCAGCCGCGGCCACGCCGCCCTGTCTTCTGAGCTGCTAGCTGTGGCCACGCCTCCTCTTCCCTCTGGTCCCCAGCCCTGGGTCTCCAGGCTGCAGGTACACCCCCCAGTTACCTGGAAGTTTGCACTTTCCCCTCTCTCCGCCTTCCAGCTGCCCTCCAGTGTGCACCTCCTTTTGTTTGATACCCCGAGGGGGGTTTCTGGGTGTTGGGCTTTCTGGCCTGGACCCTGAGAGGCACAGCTCTTGAAGGAGTTCCATCTTCCCTCCTTCCTCTGGCTGGAATGGGGAGGCAGTGACCTCCGTGACAGAGCCACACGCAGAGGCCTGCAGGGCAGAAAGGTGCCCCTCCCCCCAGCTCTGCCCTTATGCAGGGCCATGCCTAGTGGCTGCTGCCACTCCCAACTGTCCTGCCCCCGCGTCTATTGGAGAGGGGACCACTGATGCCCCAGGTGTGCAAGGAATCCTTTGAGGAAGGAAATAACTCAGCTAAGTTTTTATCTGATAATCACTTTGTAAACAGATAATGGAACCAGACATTAAAAGTCATTGCTGGTTTGTGGCACTCACATGGGAGGCCGCAGGTTGCGGACGAGGTCCAGCGGGCCAGCTGTCACTCTGCCCCCAGTGTGACAGATGCGGGACAGTTAGGCTTGACGAGGCGTACGTAATACGCCGTCTCCACTTACACACATCCTTATCACCCGCTCTAATTTGCACGTGGAAATCGCGAGCTTTGTGTTTCACTGCTCTCCGTGGCGGTGACCGGTGCCTGTTCTCAGCAGCTTGCACTGCCCTGCGGGTGACAGTCACCCCTGCATTTGGGCCTCGGCTTTGCAGCTTTGGGCCCTCGGTTCAACCGAAGCCACTACTGGGGAGGCAGGGGCTGGAGAGCCAACCCAGGAAACTCACAGAGAAGGAACCATGCTGGGGACAACGGCCTGCCCGCTGCAGGTGGCGGGCAGAGGCTGCCTGCCGGGCAAGGGGTTCCAGCACAGGGTGGCGAGTCTGTGCGCCTCAAGCCCTTCATGGAATATGGCCGCCTGGTAACTAGGAGGCCAGGGGGTCTCGCGGCCACGATGTGTAGATTGTGCCAGAGCTCAAAGGTCCGCCCCAACGACACAGACCTGCTCCCCAGGGTGTGCCAGGTTCTGACCCCCAACTCCCCGGGGCTACGGGATGGGTGCGTATTCCAGTGTCCCTGAACCCCAACTCCGGCCCTCTCCCCCTTTCTTCAGACTCTAACTTCATTGGCTCACGATGCAATTGATTATGTGTTGGCTCAGCCCAAGCATTTCAATGGGCAATCATGGTGTTAACCTGGGCCATTTTGCTGTAATCCATCCTCATAAGCCTTTGTAAGTCGCTCCAGCCACATGCTAGGCGGGAGGCTCCGAGATGCGGTCCCCTGGGGCCGCTCTCTGTAGGGACCTCACGGCCGCCCTTACTGCTGACGTCCTTCCGATGGCAGCCCGCGGGGTGGCCCCTGCTCCGCAGGCAGGCCACGAGTTACCAGAGGAAAATTAAACTGTTTGGAGTGCTTTGGTTAAGGATGAAATTGTTTCTGATGCAGTGTTAATTTGCGAGTCTGAGTGATCGCAGTCATCTGGGAAAATTAGATTCTGTCGTTTCCTGCCAGGGCCGGATTAATGAGATGTCACCTCAGTGAACTGACTCTTTCATCAGGATCTCCTTTATGATGTGTGATCTGTGCCTGATGGACCCACAGCGCCCAGGGCCGTTTATCTTGCAATTAACACGTCTGTCTGTTTCCACAAATCACGCGTCCTCTTGTGGGCACAGGACAAGAGGCCACCGCCTCACCCCGTGTCATCGCCGAAACACGCTCACGCACTCAGTCACACACACGCACACTCACACTCACACGGCGCTGCTCCCAGGTTGTAAGCTACATGTTACCGTGTCTGCCTCGTGGTGACGGAGGGGACACACCAGTCTCCGATCGTGTTGTGCCTACGCCAGACGTGCTCCTTTTCCACACCCTGCCTTGCCATTTGGACAGTGACAATGACGGAAATTCATAAAGGGCAGGGAAGGAGCAGACAGCGTGTGGGGAAAGCCTTTACAGAAGAGCCGATCGCAGATGGGACCGAGGATCTATTGTTCTTTTCTGAGTGGGTTGACTTAAAGGTCCTCTGGTGTCGCACACGGGACATTTGATCACGTGCTCTGAGGGTAACTGGATGGGAGTGGGGTGCCGCCCAGTTCTGACTCTGCTGGCTCTTGGAGGTGCTTGCCCCACTGGGGGACCCCGGCTCACGTTCCTCTGCCGTGTGAGCGGCTCAAGACCAGGTGAGCCACACCCTGTTCCTGTCCCGTGTCATCACTCAAAATCTTTCAAAGAGGAAGAGGCAGACAAACAATATCAGATTAGTTTCAGGAGTACAGCATTGTGGGTAGACATTGTAACTCCCCAAGTGACACCCTGCCCTACCCCCGCCCAGTGAGTCCAGTCCCATCTGGCCCCATATATAATTATCACAAGATTATTGACCATTGACTTGTGAGACCAACACTAGGAGCAGGTGCGTGTCAGGTGCTAGACCTGCCTGTGACTTAGCGATGCTCCATAGATGCAAAGGGAGATGCCGGGCCAGCCACGTGGGTGGAGAACTGTGGACCAGGCTCCTTGGACACAGATACATGCATCCTGGGCTGTCCTGCCTGTTGGTTGGAAGCTTTTTTGGTCTGGGTCAGATTTTAGAAGCTGTTTGTGGGGGAAAGAGGTAACCTGAAGGAGGGACCTTCCAGGGAGGTCTGGGAGAAAGGGGTGTAGGGCCCACGGGTGGAAAGGAGCAAGTGAGGGAGGGAATGGGGGAGACGGAAGGGCTTGATGGGTGTGGCTGCTGAGGGTGTTGGAGCCATCAGCTCAGAGAAGAGCCTCTTCTAAGCGAACCCCCTCTGGGCACTCGTCCTGAGTTGGCCAGTGTAAAAACCTCTTTAGGAATATATATATAATGTGGAGCTTAGCCAAGGCCTCCTTGCTTAGAGCTGGGGCGCTGGCCTGGACAAGAAGGCAGGCTTGGAGAGGGAATGAGCCGGGGCTTGACAGCCTGCTGGGGCAGGAAGGCAAGGACAGGAGGCTGGAGAAGGTCACGGTCATCGGCCCGGTGCCCTGCAGGCTGGGTCCTGGGCCAGGGGAACCGCGTGCCACACACCCGTCTGTGTCAGCTCTTCGGTTCTTTGAGGCACTCAGTGTTGCTTCAACACATTTATGTCCTCAAATCACTCTTTGGGGACTTCCATGTGGCACCTTAATCATGGGGGACGTTGGTCCTCTCTGCACACTGCCCCATGAGGCTGTTCCTCATGCTGACCCCCGCCCCCCAGTGTCTTCCCGCTGCAGTGAAGGGCCTCAAAGGAGAGTGCAGCCCTGTTCCGTCGTCAGCATGGGTCCCAGGTGGCCAGGAGGCCCGGGGCCTTGACTTAGCCTGTCCGAGAGAGAGGAGGCTCTCTCCCCAAGCCTGCCCCTCGGGGAGAGCTCTCGGGACTCCCTGTCAACACTCGGCTTTGCCCCAGAAGGCCTCGGGGGAAGGCTTTTACCCCTGGGGAGGGACTGTCCCCTTGGATCTTCTCATGCAGACTTTGGTCCCACTCTGGCCTGCCTGTGTTTCGTTTCCTCTCAACAAAGACCACGTTCTCCAATGGCAGACCCGGCACAGACGCGCGGGCCCTCTGCTCTCACCTCGCCCTGTGCATCTCTTCCTCGGGCCGCTCACTGATACTCTTTAATATCCTTTGTGATCTCGTAAGTAAGTGGTTTTCCTGCATTTTGTGAGTCTTTTGAGCCAACGATCAAAGACAAATAGAAGGTCATCGGGATCTCCTTTCTGTAGCCATTTGGTCAGAAGTACAGGCAGCCTCGACCAGTGGTTGGTATCTGAAGTGGGGTGGTCTTGTGGGGCTGCGCCCTCAGCCGGTGGGGCCTGCTGCTGTTTCCAGGGAGACTGTCGGAATTCGCCGTAGGATGCCCTGCTGGTTTCTGCCTGAGAGCTGTAGGACTGCGTGGTGCAGAAAGCCCACAGATTTAGTGGCCAGGCATGTCAGAGGAAGAAAGCAGGAGGGTCTTTTTTCTTGACAATTTCGTGTAGTGGAAAGAGAAGAGGGCCAAGTTCGGCCAGGGCACATCCTTCAGAGGTCTGAGCGCTGGGGAGTGATGCCGGAGGAGCCTGGGGAGCAGCTGAGAGTCTGGGGGTCCGCGGGACAGTGTTTCACAGTGTAGGAAGAGAAACCAGCGGGGTCCCGTGTCCCGATAGGTCACATCAGGCAAGGATGGAGACTTGAGTTTGGGAGTGGCCACCAGGGTCTCTAGTAGGGGGCGAGGAGAGGGAAGCCAGCCAGCCAGAGCTCAGGACACAATATCGGACATGAATGCTTCCTGCTCCCTAGTGCTGGGCAGCTTCACTGGCCCCGGGCACAAAGAAGTGGCAGCTGGAGGGGACTGGGCACAGAGCTTTCTAAGTTCTGAGAAATAAGTTCATGTGTGTGTCTGATGGGAATGCCAGGAGAGAGAAAATAAAGGACACAGGAGAGGAAGAGAAAGTGCCAGGTGCGTCCTCGCGCTGGGAGTGGGCAGGGTCAGGTCCTGAGCAGATGGCAGGCGTCAGAGGGACAGATGGACGGAGGCTGGGGGCTGGCACAGAGGTGGGCAGGCACTTGCAGGAGCCCTTTCCTGACTGTCTGCTGACACCCTGAGCTGTGGCCACCGCCTCCCCGAGAAGCCCAGGGGACGCCACGAGATGACTCGTGAAAGGAGATGCCCAGGTCCCGCCTCGAGTCAGGACTCAGAACTTACACAGCCACCTTCCTTACCTCCGGGTCACAGTGATTCCATGGGGCCCAGCAGGCATCCCAGCCTGCGATCCCGCACGTGGCCTTCAGGGCCCGACCGGCAAGACTGATGGGGAAAACAGAATGGCTCCGAAACATCCAGTCTCGTGATTTCCAAACAGGACGCGGCGTGGGCATCCAGCCTCTGCCACGGGTGCTGTACAACGGGCATCTTTCCCTGAGAAGCAGGTGATGCCGTATCACAACGCAAACCACCAGGAATACCCAAGTCAGCCGCGTCTTTCCCGCCCCCTCTGCCCACGGGAGTCTCTTGTGGTGGTCTTTGTATGTGAAATAGCCGCTGTTATTGCCCATCCCTGGGACATGGTGCTTCCCATCCTGGCCCACAGAACCAGAGCTGGAGGATCACACGTCAAAATACTCCTTCACGTTGTGACCCTGTAGATAAGACGCACGCAAATGTAGGAGCCAAAAGAACACCTTCATTTCTATTCTGTGACTGCTCTGTGGGTGAGGGAAGAAGGGGCTGCTGGGTATAAATCACATCTTCAGGCTTTTAAACTCCCCTCCTTTCTTCGCAAATGGGATGGAATGTAACATTTGCTGGCAGTCGACATTTCCTGAGGCCTCAGCCACGGAGCCTCTAAGCTCCAGAGGGTCTTACACAGTGCCTGAGGCCGGGCCTGCCTCTGCTCCCTCCTCATACGCCAGCTGGGGCCTGTCAATGTCAGCGGCCATCCCCCCTTAGAAAACACCCACCTTCGGAGGTCTGGACTCAAGTCTGTCACCCCACAGCCCCGGGAGCCCGGTGTTATTACTGACTGTACCTGGAACCCTACGGATTCCTGTCGGGCAGCGGGTGTAGTGGACATTAGTCCCTGGGGATGACCATATCATTACAACATCCTGCAGACATGTCCACAGCCCCCCACATGGCGAACCCCGACTTTCTTCTACCCTAAAATGCTTTTCCAGCTTTTTTTTTTTTTTGCTGATAATTTCCTAATGGCTTTTTCTGCCAAGAGAAGCAAAAGATAAATGAAGCCTTCCCTCAGCACTGTTGATTAAAATTTGATTTTCTTAGTTAGTTTAGGAAAGTTATTTTCAGCTTCACAACTTGTCATTAATGAAACGTCATGGAAAGTTCTGGGTTCTTTCCCCTCTGGGGAAACGTTTGGCAAAGGGTGTGTTGTTTGTGAGCTGCAGGATTACAAGGCACTTCAGGTTTCCCTGTCCAGGGGGCCAGTCTGAAATAGCCTCTCAGGTGATGATATTTGTTGTCCAGTTCGTCACCGGTGTCTTCTTGTCACTTGCCAGGCGTGTCCACACAGCGGGCAGTGGGCGCGTTTTTGGAAGTCACTCCTACACCAGATAATGTCCAATAACTTGGCTATGCACTGAAGGGGCCCTGCACTGCATGAATAGATCCCTCTCAGCTCAGATGAAGTGTGTCCCTGGCTCACTTCTCATCACATCTGCAGCCACCCCGGAAGCCCACAGCCATCCCAAAGTCACCTGATGCGAGGGGACAGAGAGTGGAGGGACGGCAGAGCAGAAACATAGAGTCGCCATAACCAATTACAATTAAAATCGCTTATTCCTGCACATCTTATAAAATGTGCAACCAGGTAATCACCGCCAGGGACTCAGAAGGACCCATGCAAGTCAGGGAGGGGTCCAGATATGCAGGATGGCTGAGCCTCCAGATATGCAGGATGGCTGAGCCTCCAATAATGATGATGATGAGGGAGGGGTCCAGATATGCAGGATGGCTGAGCCTCCAATAATGATGATGATGAGGGAGGGGTCCAGATATGCAGGATGGCTGAGCCTCCAATAATGATGATGATGAGGGAGGGGTCCAGATATGCAGGATGGCTGAGCCTCCAATAATGATGATGATGATGATGATGATGATGGTGGTGGTGGTGGTGACCACGACTTAGTCTCAGATGTGTGTGTAAGGGCCAAGGCAGAAAAAGTAGTAACCAGCACCCCCAAATCCTCAGTAAATTGCCTTAACATTCTCATGGGCTTTATACCGTTGTGCGGCGTCCCAGCTCTACAATAGATTTGGTGACCTTTCTGTCCTGCAGATTTTCTTTAGAAGCAAAGCGATGTACTGTGGTCTCGGAACTGTGCAGAAATCTTAAAGGGTCGCTTCTCAGTGCTGTGATAAATCAACGCGGACGCCCGATCCCGGGTAAATGAAGAAAAATTCACATCTGAGAATGCAAATTGACCAGGAAGGTGATCAAGACATACTTCTCCTGTCCCTGTCACTAGGTCCAGTTAAAACACTGGACATTACATATTAAATAGCAGAAGCAGCCTGCCAACGGTCTAAAGGAAAAAAGGCAGACTGGCTAGGGACCTCAGGACCCAAGGGACAACATGGTGACGAGTTCCCTGAAAGAGTGGGCACCAGTGAGCGCAAACACAAAAGGGTCCACCAAAAGCGTGGTTACCAGCGGACCAGGCAGGAAGTAGCCCAGGCAAGACAGAAAACTCACAGTCAGTAACTGCTCTAATCCAGCCAACCCCCCCGCAGAAAAGCCGTGGCTGCACCCCTACCTATGCAAGTAGGTGAGCCTGGACTCCTGTTCCTGCAGACGGCACGGCAAAGCACCCGCCTCCCTGATGGCCTGGCGCCAGGGAAGGCCGAGTGGGCTGCTGGGTCTGCGGGGAGGAACGTTTCCTGTCGCTTCCAGATGGCGATAGGACCGCAGTGCAAGCGGGCTCCAGTTATTTGGGGAATGCTCCACCCAGGCGTGGAGACCCTTTAAAACTGGGATTCCAAGCAAGCAGGGTGGACACTGGCCTGGCCCCCTCTCCTGGTTCTGACTCAAGCCAGCCAGGCGACTGTGAGCATAGTTGTTGGTTGCTCTGAGCAGCGAGTGACAGGATATAATACCGCCCCGTGCAAAGTTACCATCTAATCTGATGGGAAGCCGAGCGGTTGGAAGTGGCATGATGGGTCAGTGCCTCTAACTTGGCCTTTCTGAGACTCTCTGGTCTGAGATGCGTGTGGCAATTCAAAGCAGCGCTGCCTAACACCACGTGTCCAAAGCCTGAGCAAAGAGGACAGCAAAAAGGGAACTTTTCCCCTCCTATGCCCTTCTCTACTGGGGAAGGAAACCGGTTCCACCGTGTCCTAGCCGGCTTCTCCTCATACTTCATTGGCTGGAACCGATCACGTGGCCGTCTCTACCACCAATCACTGGCGAGGAGGTCTCATGGTTCGTTCCTTGTTGCCGGGCGCATTGCCATCCAGAAATAACAGAAGTTCTTTTGGATGAGTCAGTCATAGTGGGAAGTTGGCCCCTGCCCCATGGAATGTTCTGAGCCTTCTGGGTGAAGGGTCCATGCTGCCTCTGGTCTCCTTTCTGCAATCTTAGAGAGGTGCTCCATGGGAGCAGGGGTCTTCTGGGCGGTCCTAACCACGCCTGGCTCCTTTTCCATCCAGCGGAAGGAGAGTGGTTACATCAAAAAGAATGGGACATCCTAGGCAAGAACGTCCCAGATGTGTGCCGCACTGCCTGCATCTCTAAGACAGACACAGACGTCCTCTGGCATCCTCAGAACTTTTCTGTGGCAATAACGGGCCTGCGAGGTGGCCTGAAGACCCTGTAATCGATGAGCCTCCATGAGATTAGCAGAAATAAGGAAGAGATGAGCCAATTGTCCGCCAGTCTACCTTCTCTCTCTATCTCCGGCGAGATCCTTGAGACATTCTTCATCCGTTCCCTGGGGAGCTGGAAAATGACCAGACGCCCCTGCACGCGTGTGGTTACATATAAGTGCCCAGTAAATTTCTCCTGCAATTTAGGGAACCATATCTGGTTGGCTGTCTTGGTCAGCTTTAGGATATTGGTTTGAAAAAGGGTCATCAATTTTATTTTCAATTTTGTTTCTGTGGCTTTTATACTTTAATATGCCCCTGCAGACTTGCTGAGCCTGATGGTCAGGTTAAGGAGAGAAATGGGTAGCAGCGAAGAGTCTTCCACCCCAGGAGGGGATGTTCAGCCTCAGAAAGAATCCCCCTCTCTCTTTGAGGTTGCCTGGCTAGTGGGGAGTTTAAATTATGGTGTAGGGTTGAAGGTGCACCTGTTTTGTCTGACCAGCTCTTCAGAAGACGGGCATTCCTTTAGTTAGGGCTCACCCCCATCTCTGGCTACATGGTTTGATGTATCACTCAGATCCAGCCAATCAGAGAACTCCTTCCTCTGGAATGGGGAGGGTCAACTGCAGCTGGCCAATGATAGCCTGCACTAGAGTTGCTGGGCAACATGTTGCCTGTCTCCTGGATCCAGCTATGCCTGAAGCCAGATGCTCCCATGGAAGCCCCTGTTACACAAGCCATAATTCCCCTCCTGCAACCAAAGGAGTCCTGAATGATGCATGGCCTTTGGGATAGTAAGTCTAGGCTATGCATCAGGTGTTCCCCGGGACATCAATATTGAGCTGTGTGCTTCGGAAACATGTGGGGATGCATTGAGAAGCCAGAGATGGGACAAAAGTATAGCGTCAGACCATTCCTAATCTGTGTTTCCCCGAGGCCATAGAAAAGAGAGATCACGAAGCCCCACCCAAGGAGACAGTCCCGCCCAGGGAGCTGGGGAGGCCTCAGACTTGTTTAGATCAAAGAGCAGAACAGACTTAGGATAAAGGGTTGAGGAGAAAGGGAGATTATTTACTGCAGAGGAGGGCTCGTGGAAGGGTGTGGACAGGCACTGAGGGCAAGCAGCCGAGGGTGCGGGGCACCCCGAGGGGTCAGCTAGAGGCTGGAACAGGCGCATGAAGTCAAGTGGCTCCATCTGTGCCTGGAATGACACCCGCCTTTCCTTTTCTCCTCATTGCTGGCTTACAGACTCGCTGTGGGGCCGGGACAAGCCCAGCCATCCGCAGCTTGAATAAAGGGGACCTCAAACAAATGGGAATGAAAATGGCCTCGCTTGCTATGCCTCTGTGATTCATTATAGATTAAGTGGGTCCATCTTCTTCCATTTGTTGTTAATTGTTCTTTTTCCTGATGAATTTCCACTAGCCAATTTTTGAAAAAGTCTCCAGCAGGGCAGGATGTGGCAGGCAGAAATGGCATTGCTCCTTGGGCGTCTTTATTTCTCCTGTGCGCTGCTGCCCCAGTGGAGGTGTGGAGGGTGGGGACAGGGTCAGGGACCAGGACAGCGGGGACACAGCTGGGGCAGGGGCTGCTCTGCCTCTGGAGGGGGCGGCCAGGGGCTGTGTGGGAAGGGGCCACAGGGGGAAGGCCAGGTTGCCCGTTGTCCTGTCCAATGCTTATCATCCACCCCACTGGGTAGAGTCTTGGTCAGGAAGTCCTTCCCAATCCCAATATTATAAAAATATTCTTCTGTGCTTTCCTCTGAGTCTTCCATGCTCTTGACTTTTCCATTTAGATCTTTAATCTGTCTGTAATTTCCTTTTGGAGGTGTGTGTGAGGTCGGGAGCCACGTTGACTTTTTTTTCTCCAAAATTTCCAAACGCTATTTATCGATCCATTTTCCTCGCTGTGATTATTCAGTATTGGAAATCCATGAATGTGATTAACTTGGATTTATACGTAATGTAATTAACTCACATCCGCACGTAATGTGATTAACTTACATCTGTTGTGATGAACGTACAAGGGGAAGATAACATATTCATCTCCGTACATTTCTGAAGTGTAAAAGTTGACACCCAGCCTGATAAAAATGAAGACAGTAACATAAGGGAACATTTTCGTCCTAGAAAAACAAGCCGTAGTGACACTGACTCATCAGCTGTAATAAATGTCCCACGCTAATGCAAGATATTAAAAATAGGGGGCATTGGTGGGGCCGAGAGTTTATAGGAACTGTCTGTACTTTCCACTCATTTTTTTCCCTATAACCTTAAAACGGCTCAAAAACAAAAAAAAAGAGAAATAAGAACACAAGCCACAGCAAACATGATACGTACTGGCAGAATTTGTAAGCGTTCCCAGTAAAATCAGACCAGGACGTTTAGATGATGTAAGCATCTTGCCTGTTTTCGTCCCGCTCCAGCAGCTGGAGTCCCCGTTTCCCCCCCTGATTCTTTCCTCTGGGGAATGGGGACATGGCGCCTCCAGTCACACCGAGTTCTGTCGGCACATCGCTGCTCTCCCACCGTCAAGTTGCTAAAGCTTCTCTGTCGCTCGATTTGTAGACGGGGGCTCTGAGGTGGAAATCAGCAGACGAGAAAAAGCCAGGTCGATGTGACTCTGACCGTCTGTCTGTTCACCGCTGAGCCAGGTCGTGTGCTGGCGTTAGGTCTCCACCTCATGGGTCTGTCGCCAGCAAGGGTCTGTGGGAAAGAGAGTTCCACGCGGGCCGTGTTTCCTGCTGCCCCGTGCTCAAAATCATTGTTACACTTTGGCTGGTTTCACGTTTGGATCGTATCTTTTCTGTCCTGTTTGTTTTTCTCTTGGAGGGAAGAAGCATCCGCCTTATTCAACAAACACCTCCAATGTCCAGCTACTCTAGAAAATTCTCTTTTGCTTAGAATCCATTTGTGTTCCCATTCTTGAATCTCACCCAAATCTTACCCTAAGTTGAAGATTTTATTTATTTATTTATTTATTTTTAGAGAGAGGAGAAGGGAGGGAGAAAGAGAGAGAGAGAAACATCAATGTGTGGTTGCCTCTCGCGCGCCCCCTACTGGGGACCTGGCCCACAACCCAGGCATGTGCCCTGACTGGGAATTGAACCCATAACCTTTTAGTGCACAGGATGACACTCCAACCAACTGAGGCATCCTGGCCAGGACATAGCCTCATTCCTCTAAAAGGCTGAATAATATTCCATTGTATGGAAACAACATCTTGTTGGACATGAGGGTAGTTTCTACTTTTGGGCTATTTTGATTGGTGCTGCTCTGAAATCTTTGGGCAGGTTCTCACACGGACCCTGAGCCTGCTGGCTACAGACTACCCAGCCCTCTAGGGACAGCGCCTCAAGCCGCTGGGGGTGGAAGTCCAAACATGGCCATGCAGCTTCCCCTTCCTCCGTGAGAAATGGTCAGACAGTGCCCCCAGCATCCATCTGAGAAAGGACAGGCCAGGCCAAGCTCCCTGCTTCTGCAACCCTGGGTGTTTCTGGCAAAGACAAATAGATGGGTGAGGCTTCTGTTAAAGTATGAGAGCCATTGCTTCCTATACCTCCCGTTCCAAGACCTCTGTACATGGCCGTTGAACTCAAGGTCATTACTCAGCGCGTGACAGACAACCCACGTCTCCTGAATCCTGACATTGGGATTCTTCGCGAGTCTAGAGAGAACGGAGAGAAATCTTGTGCAGCTACTGTTATTTCAAACACTGATTCATTTCCTGTTTGGCTGACTCTGTGAAATGCCATCCATCTCCCGAAGACACGTGGGGAAGGAAGCAACTACTCTCGGTTTCCAGTGATTTTCCCACCACGGAGGTTTCTTTTTTGTTCTAAGCCGATGAAACTTTTGACTCACCTCTGAGTGCATTTTCAGTAGTGTCTGTACCACGAGTGGCCGCCCCTTCTGGCCAGTGGCTGATCTCCTTTTATTTTCCACCCCTCTCACCCGAGGACAATTTTTCATTTCTGTTTGAGAGAGGGGAAGGGGGAGAGAGAAACATCAGTCACCCCCTCGGCCATACCTCAACTGGGGATCGAACCCACAACCTAGGTACGTGCCCCGACCAGAATGAAACTCAATCCGGCGAGATGAAGCTCCAGCCGACGGAGCCTCACCAACCAGGGCGCTGACCCCCTTTTGTACTCAAGATCCCTAGGCGCCCAGCAGGGGCCCCAGGCCGGCTCCTCCCTGGTCCGCAGGGCTGGCCAGAGGCACCGCAGGAGGCCGGTCCATGGCTCCAGTGGTCTGCGCCTCATTCCAGCAGCGCCTCCCCTGCCGTGGCACGTATCCCCTGCCGTGGCGGTTGCTACAGACTTTCCCCTGCATTGTTTAAAAATAAAGCGCCTCTGTCGGAATGTGCCTTTGGGGAAGACTCAGAACTTCTTTCAACAGAGACTTCCTGGTCCTGTTGGATGCGCGCACGGCCACTTGTGCAGGGGACGGCGTGTGGGCGATGCGGGGATGCAGAAGAACGAGGGTTCAGCCAAACACACTGTCCCCAGATCAGTTCTGTTAGCATGGTCATAAATTTTTTCAAAATGGGGCGAGGTCATATTCTATCTCCCCCCACCCCCCACTCCCCCATTGTTTCTGGCCAAGCCAGACGCTCTGAAACTTTCGCCTCCAGTGAGTCTGCGCAGTGGTGGCCAGCCGAGACCCGCATCAAGTGATGGGACTTCTGGCCCCCATCCTGTTATTATCTGTGTGAGTTTGAGGGACACCCCGGGCCACATGTCCTTGGGACTCAAGGAGAACATTAGAACTGATCTTCCAGTTAAGAGGTGTATTTTATTTATTTATTTATTGTGCCCTGGCTGATGTAGCTCAGTGGATTGAGTGCAGGTCTTTGAACCAAAGGGTCACCGGTTCGATTCCCAGTCAGGGCACTTGCCTGGGTTGCTGGCCATGTCCCCAGTAGGGGGCAGGCCAGAGGCAACCACACACCAATGTTTCTCTCCCTCTCTTTCTCCCTCCCTTTCTTTCTCTCTAAAAAATAAATGTGCCTCTCATGCATCCCCTACTGGGAACCTGATGTGCAACCCAGGGACGTGCCCTGGCTGGGAATCGAACCAGTGACTCTTTGGTTCGCAAGCCCTCACTCAATCCACTCAGCCACACCAGCCAGGGCAAAAGGAATCTATTATTGTCACACGTATAAATTAGGATTCTTAGTAGCAGATGACAGAATACCCTGCAGTTTAAGAGTAAGGGACTTGTTACAGCATATTGTGTGTTTGACAGACTTTCTGGGCGGTCGAGGATCCAAGCTGGGATTCTGCAGCCAGGCTCGATGCCTGAGTAGACCACGCGCCTTGTCTTCTGAAAACCCCATTGCAATGTCTGTCTCTGCCCACAGCTTCCAGCCAGGACCACAGACCCTCTACCTCATCCAGTCAGGAGTGCCAGGCACCCAATCCTCTGCTTGTAGGTCTGATCTCTCCCTGAGGGTGGCCACCACCCTGGGGTACTTACTTCCAACCTCCCAGTGTCCTGCATGTGTATGTGCCTGGTAGGTCATATGTGCAATCTTTGCTGCAAGGGAGTCTGGGAAACGTAGACTCTAGATTTGTACCGTCTCGATCCCCGGGCAGGAGTTTGGGGTGGAGGGCGAGGGCTCCAGCCTGCAGAGCCTGCCGCAGCAGCATCCAGGGGACTCCGTCAGGGTCCAGCGGAAGCACGGAGCTTGGTCTCAGGAACAGAGCCTCCAGGAGCCTCTGAGTTTTTCATCCTTGAGTCCAGGCCCCAGAGGGGTCTAAGTCCCAGTTCCGGCCTCATCAGGAAAGCAATGGGTTGTCCCAGCAGGGTTAGCTGCCCTCCGGTGACAGGGGAGGGGCCACAGGGCGCCAAACAGCCATTCATTTGGAAGCAACAACAAGACAAAAAAAAAAAAATTCAGAGAAGGAGACTAACATGGAAAGTGGGTGCGGTTGCCTGGGGAAACTGGACCACGTCAGGAAGGTGAGAATTGTAGCTGAAGCAGCATTACCCCTCAGCTCTTGGTGGTTGTGTCTCGCTCTGTCCTTGCCCGTGGTTTTCTTAGACTGGGCGTACAGTCTGTGTGAGAGCCGCTGGGAGCAAGGCAGGGTGGCCACAGCAAGTCGGCAGGGTGGGGCAAGCGGAGCCCCAGCCCCTGGGTCACCCAGAGATGGGCTGTTGGGCCAGACCCTTTAGTCCTCTGTCTCCCAGTCTCTGACGTGACCTGGCGACAGCTGTTCTACAGACTCCGGGATTCAGGCTAGAGATAAGCACGCCCTTGCCCCGGCATCCTAAGTGAGACTGGTACACCAGCACCTCCCGGGGAAACAGCAATGAATACACCCAATCAAGCAAAATGGGTTAAAAATAGCGCTCCCTGCTGATGCAGCAATTCCGCTTCTGGGTGTTTGTCTGGAGAAATTCGAAACACTGACTGGAAAAGATACACACGTCTCTGCATTCACGGCGGCGTTTGCAGCAGCCACGACGTGGAGATAAGCCCAGTGCCCATCGGTACACAGTCGGATGCAGAACTGCTACATAGTCACCATGGAGCATTACTCCGCCAGGACAAGCAGCGCACCATTTGCGCCTGCACGGACGGACGTAGGGGGCGTTATGTTGAATGAAGGGAGGCAGACAGACAAACACTGTGTCGTGTCACTTGTGTGTGGCATGCCCGCAGCAAGACAAATGGATAAAGCACACAGAAACAGACTCGTAGATACAGAGAAGAGACGGAGCGTTTCCAGATGGGAGGGGGGTCAGGGGACAAGGTGAAAAAGGGGGAGGGACTGAGAAGTACAGATTGACAGTCACCAAATAGTCACGGGGATGCGACGTGCAGTCCGTAATACGGCAATAACCACGCATGGGGCCAGGCGGGTGCCAGACCTCTCAGGGGCTCACGTCGTACATTATACAAATGTCCAGCCATCGTGCTGTGCCCCTGGAACTAATCTAATATTGAATGTCAACTGGAATTGGAACGTTTTTTTAAGAGGGGATGCTGTCCCTGAGAGCTACAAACGGGGGCAGAATGGAGCGGGTAGAACAGCGCCCCCTGGTGGAGGGCTGGTCCCCACTGAACAGCAGCTTCCCTCCCGCCCCCGTCGGTCCCTGGCGCTGCCGTTCTACTTTCCGTCTCTGTAATTCTGACTGCTATTCCAGGTACCTTGTGGAGGCGGAGCTGTGCAGTATTTGTCCCAGGTCACTAGTTTTTAGCCTTTTTCACTTTGCTCACGCATCCATTGCTCTACAGCTTTGGCTGCATCTCATCGGTTTTGTTCTTTCCTATATTAATTACCCTTTAAGGCAGGTTATTTAGAAGCACATTACTGAATGTAAAATCACCTGGGGATTTCCAGTCGCTGGTTTCTGTCTTGAGTCTACAGTGGGTGGAGAATACAGGGTTTCCGTGATGGGAAATACGTGGAGATAATAGTGTGTCCCAGGAGGTGGTCGAACGTGGCCAGGGTCCTAGTGCAGTTAGAAAGAGTGTGCATTCCGCCCCTGGGGTGCAGAGTTCTGCGTGCACCAGCTAGGTTGTCTGGTGAACGTGTCATTCAATGTTGTACATGGTTACCAGCTTTTATTTTTTAGGGGGGATCAAACTGGCTTTTTTCAGTTACTGAGAGAGGTGTGCTAGTTACCAGGTGTAACAGTGGATTGATCTGTTTTTCGTGTTAGTTTCGTCAACATATGCCTCACGGCTTTGGGGCCAATTTAGAGTCGTTATGTCTTCCCGGTGGACTGATCTTTCATCATCGTGAAATGTCACACAGTGTCCCCAAAACGTCACTGTTGTTTCGTGTGGTCGGTCTCCGTTTAGCCACATTCTTTCCGTTTGTCCTTCTTGCCCGTGTCTTTGTGCTTCCGTCCAGGGATGTCTTCCTTCTGCGTAAAGAACTCTTAGTTGTCTCTTTTTTAAAAAAAATGCATAATCTTTATTACAGTTTTTCTATTACCATTTCGTCCCCTTCTGCCCCCCCCCCCAATGGTCTCTTTAACACAACTTTTCTGGTGCAAATTCTCCGAGTTTTCACTCCTCTGAAAATGTCTGCATGTGGCCTTCACCTTTGAAGGATATCCTTTCTGACATGGAATTCTAGGTTGGCAGAAATGGACCTTCCTTTCAGGAACATGTATAAAGGACACGTAAAAATTTAAGAAAATAAAAAGAAATGTACCATTAGCGCCCTGAGGATGTATTTCCGCTGTCCTCCAGCTCCCGTTGAGGCCTTCGAAGGAAATGTGGATTTTTTCTACGGCTGCTGCTAGAATTTTCTCTCTGGGTGTCAGTGTTTTTCCTGGGTGGTGTCTAGGTGTGGTTTTCTTCTCATGTATACTGCTTGGGCTTTGTAGCTCTTCCTAAATATGCGGCTTTCTGTCTTTCGTTCTTCTCGGGCAATTCTCAGTCATTGTCACTTCAAGTATTACTTCTTGTCCCCATTTTCTCTCTCTCTCTCTCTCTCTCTCCTCCTTCTAACGACATATATTTTTCTTAAATTGTCTCCTATATTTTTTCTTTTTTTTTTTTTTCTTCTTGCTTCAGTCTGTGCTTATTTCTCTAGCCCGCCTTCAGGATCGCCTGTTTTCTTCAGCCAGGTCTAATCTTTAGTTAGATGTAACTAGTGCCTCCTAGTTGAGCTGCCACACCGTTTCCAGCATTTCCTTTTGTTGTGTTTAGAATGCTGCTGAAAACACACATCTTGTCTTTTTATTTCCGGAAATTTTGAAGATTTTCAGAGCCTGACAGCACCGAGGTCGGAGTCTCTGGTGGGTCTGTTTCTATTTTCCATGTTGTTCTCTTGGTGTATCCATGTCACTTCGGAAGTGCGTATTTTTCTTTTCTTTTTTTTAAAGATTTTATTTGTTTAGAGAGAGGGGAAGGGAGGGAGAAAGAGAGGGAGAGAAACATCGATGTGTGGTTGCCCCTTGCACGCCCTCTACTGGGGACCTGGCCCACAATCCAGGCACGTGCCCTGACTGGGAATCGAACCAGCGACCGTTTGATTCGCAGTCCTCACTTAATCCACTGAGCCACACCAGCCAGGGCTGGAACTGCGTATTTTTCGTTGAGTATTGGACATTGTGCGCGACAACTGCAGGAACATCTGAGGCCCTACGTGGCATCTTTCTCCAAAGATTTCCTTTTGCTTCTGACAAGCCTCAGAGAAGGGGAAGGTCACTTGATGTGATCAGGGACCGAGCTGGCTTGGAGCTGGGCTTCAGCATCTGTCCTGGGGCGGACCAAGGGGGACCGGCCGTCCGGGTTTGCCTGAGACGGAGGGGTTCCCTGGGACAGGGGATTTCCGTTGCCAAAACAGGACAGTCCCACACAAACCGGGATGGTCAGTCCCACACAAACCGGGATGGTCAGTCACCATAAGCAGCTCTCCCGAGCCTGGGGTGTCCACCTGGACTCCTCCATCGCGTCCTCTCTATGGCACCTGCTGCCCCCCCGTCCTAAGAGGCATGCCCTGTAAGGTTGCCAAAAATTCTGCCCAGCCTGCCAGCTTCTGTGTCGGTGCTGGCTGATCAGCTTCTCAGCCTCGCAGCCACAGCTTGGGAACTGGCTGGCTGGTGCCTCGAGAGAGAAACTGGCGTCAATGGTCAGTCTTATCTCCTGTGCTCCCTTCTCTCCAGGACCCTGGCCCTTCAAGTTCTCCTGGCCCTGGGGTCACCCCAATACCTTCAAGCAAGTGTTTCATAGATTCTTGTCCAGCTTTTTCTGTTGCTCTTGAGGGGGCATTTGGAGACGGGCTGGTCCAGCACTGTCGGAAGTACAAATCAGTCGGCCTGTCTTTGAGGCTTGGAAAATATTGCCCGAAGCCCCCAGGACGGCGGCAGCCAACTTTGCTCTCCGTTGTGGACAAGAAAGCCTGTTTCTCCACATCTCACCGAGCCTGCGGGTCGCCGCCCAGACCAGCGACCCCTTATCTTTGTGCCTTTGCAATGTGCCACCTTTAGAAGGAAGCAGAGTTTTAAATGCCACCGTCCTTTGGCCCCTAGTGAGGTGGAGGCTGTTTCTTCTGATGACGGGCCCCTTGTATTTACTGAACAGAATGTTCCCAGGGGAAGCCGCCACCTGGGCCATCTGTAGTGAACGCTGGCGACCAGACCCGATGGGTGGACATTAGAAAGCCGTCGATGCGTTGACGGACAGCAGCCTCTCCGTGGCAAGTTTACCCAGTGACTAGATCAATGAACACATCTCCTGGCCATCAGTGTCCACTGCTTCTTGAGGACTCCACGCCTTCGTAAGTGACTCCAGACACCTCATACTTAAGCCTGTGGGACCCAGTGACATCCTGACTGCAAACACGGCGTCCTGGCATGCTGGAGGGACTCTCTGGTAGACGCGGCGTTTTAAGGAGCAGGGTCAGCCCTCGGAACCCGGGGAGGACAGGAAGTGAGCCAGCTCCGAGTGGGCGCCCCTCCGCGTTCCCACCATTCTTCTAACTTTTCCGGACTGGGACCACCGGGGAGGGGGCGGGGCAATGGGGAGGGCTGCTCCTGCATGCTCACTTTGACCCTGGTAGCGTCATCTTCTCCGCAGGGAAGCGCTTGCCCCTGGGCGCATTCTAGGGGTTTTGCTTTGCAGATGATTTCCTTGGCATGCGGCACAGTGGCTGTGTGTACTTGGGCCTTTAATTAGTCATTTTTAAAATAAGGGGGCGGGCCCAAGTTTTCTTCGTGCAGGAGAGGAGAGAGAAACTTCCTGTCTTCCTCAGTCCCCCCACCAGTCGCTCTAGGTCTCCTAGTGGTCCCAGAGGGGCCAGTTCTGGGGCCACATTGGGACAGCCACAACGGGAGGTGCCAAGAGGATGTTTCACAGGGACGGACCCCTTAGGGGACCCCCATACGTTCATCTAGTCAGAGTGCCACTGGGGGACCTTGCTCGGGGACTAGAGACTCTGCAAGGTCCAGCCTCCCCCTGGTTCTGAATTGGCTTTTATGGCGGAGCCCAGGTCCGGGGCTTTTTTCAAAGGCTTCCTGCAGCCGGTGGCGGCTGCGAGCAAACACCCAAACCTCCAACCCTGACCGAGCGCCAGACGCTCCGCTGCCCCAGGGAGGCTGGAACAGCGGCGTTAGTGAGGTCGCTCTAAACAGGGAATACGGGACACCCATAAATAACTGCATTTCGGGGCAGGGGGAGGGACAGGTGAGCCACAGGAAGGTATTTGTTTAGGAAGAGGAACAGCAAACTCGTTGTGCCTCCAGGTATTTCCAAGGATGCCCCATATAGTCCTGCCGGAAATACCCTGTAATTTTCCTTGCCTCCCTGCCAAGTTTCCTTGCTTTCTGCTTTAATGGAGGCAGCTTGCAGGGATGCCTGCTCTGCGCTCCTCTCTTGAACACTTTTTCCATATTGTTGTTTGGAGACCGGCTTTCCCTGCCGACTCCTCCCCACCCACACGTGGGACTGGCTGCCCCGCCGGTCTCCATGGGAAGGGCAGATGTGACACTGGGGGACCAGCCTCCAGCCTCAGGAGCCAAGACTCCTAGAGCAGCACGGAACCCCGGGTCACAGTCCCACGGACAGGTGTGGGGTGGCAGCTGAAGGTCATCAGATCCTCAGAGTCTCCTGTTATATCGTGCTGGACATGGAGAATGTCCCATGTCCCCCGTGGTCACCCTGCATGAGGGCCACTTACAGCACAGGCTGCACCGGGGCGGGGGGTGGGGATGGCATGGATGGGGAGCCGTAAAGTGACCTTTGCTGTGAAGTGAGCACTCCATCAGAAGCCCGCCTGGCTTCCAGTGCCGCCGGGGAAGCCTGTAACGCGGGCCCTGCCCCATTTCCCAGGGATGCGAGTGTGAACGTGAGCTTGCTGGCCTTGGGTCACGGCAGAACCCCTGTCCTTTGGATGCTGACTGCTGTTGGCCCAGCGCCGAGGGCTCCAGGGGCACCCAGGGCCACACGGAAATACAGAGGCTACCTGTCATCACCTCCAGACCTCTTCCTGTTTAGAGCAGAGTGAGGACTATGCGGCTCTAGGAGAACCGAGCTTTGGCCTGGAGTGTGTGCTCAAGTCCCCACCTCTGCTGGCTGCCTTACCCCCTCCCCACCCCCGTCGCCCCTGTCACCCCCGTGCCTTGTGCCTCGGCTGTCGCGCCTGTCCAGGGACAACAGCGGCCCTGACCTCCCTGTGAGGATGCAGCGAACGTGAGGAAGGGGCCTGGCCCGTGCGGCAGGCGCTCAGTAGATGTCAGCGTTGGCTGTATTCTCCTGATAAGCGTGAAGAACATGGTGCTTGATTGGGTGCATGCAGCACAGGAGGGAAACTGAGGCACAAGGGAGTGAGAGTCTGAGGGCAGGCCCGGCATGGAGGGCTCGCCTCCTCTCCAGAGGCCTAGTAACCCCGATGGAGACGCCTCAGATGCCTCTGGGCTGCTTTCGGTGGGATTTAAGCACAGGTGGCATGTGTGGCTGTGTGTCATTTGCCCACCCATCAGCAGCACCCATTCCAGACCCTGAGTCCCTCCTTGCCCACCCTGCCCGAACAAGGGTCGCATGAGCCCTGCCAGGCAGTGGGCCCTGAGCTGGGCTGGCAGGCAGTGGCACCGACCAGCAGGTCCCCATCCTCACCAAGACATCCTGGAGGGAAAACAGAAGGTAGCAGACCGGTAGACATAATATCAGCACGTGGGAAGAGCCATAAGAAGGATAAACAGAACCATAAAGAGAACACCAGGGTGGGTGGGGGGCACTGTGGCCCGAGCGTTACTGTTCCACGGCCAGGGATGTGCCGACCCCACTGTATTTGTGCTGAAGTCGGTTCGTCTCAACCTGGCAATTTGCATTCTGAAAACTCAAAACGCCCGGCGCTCGTAGGAATGCTTTAATACTGTTCTCAGGCACAGCGAGCAGCGGAGGGGAGGCCCCTAATTAACTGGATTTTGGGGAGGTGTTTGGAGAGGAGAGGTTTGGGCAGGAATGCATTCTTGGCCCGGGAGGCGCCCCGCCCACCGCCTCTACGTGCGCGGGCTTGCGCAGGCCCCTCCGCGGACGGCTCGCAGCGGTCCAGCAAACACAGGTGCGGGCGCCCCTCCCGCTGAGGCAGCTGCACGGCCTCCCCTCTTCCGGAGCTCACCTGCCCTTCTCGCCCTCCCCCGGACCTGATCCGGAGCCAGGGGGCAGCAGGGCACCCCCAAATGTACGCTGCCGCCCGGTTCCGCTTCGAGAAGTTCACCCGTATTGTTTTAGTTTTATTTTCATAACGTGAAAGATGCCAGCTTATTGTAGAACGTTGGAAAAGATGGGGAAACAGTAAAACAGCAGCTCTGATCACCGTGTTCAGATGTGGAGAGGGTTCCTCCTGTTACCCACACACACAGCAGGCATTTCTGGTTCTGGCGGCTGGGGCTGTGATCTGAATATTCGGGTCCCTGCAGATTCGCGTGCTGAAGTCTAACCCGAGCCCCAGTGTGATGGTGTTAGGAGGTGGGGCCTTGGGGCTGGTTAGGTCAGGGGGTGCAGGCCTTAGGAATGGGATTAGTGCCCCCCATCAAAGGCACCTCAGGGCACTCCCTCACCCCCCCACCCCCCACCTTGTGAGGACAGTGAGCAGGTACCCTCGGTGAACCAGGAAGCCCTCACTCAGCAGATGCTGAACCTGCTGGCACCTTGGTCTCAGACTTCCCAGCCTCCAAAACTGTAAGAAATAAACTGTTGTTTATAAGGCACACGGTTTTCATACTGTTTGTTACAGCAGCCTGAAGAGACGAGAACCGCTGCGTAACAAAACACCCGTGTAGCTTAGAGGCATACAACAACCATTTGTTATTCCGTGGGCCAGGAAAGGGATTGGGGCGGGGCACAGGGGGGCAGCTCTTCTCTGCTCCGTGATGTCTGGGGCCTCAGCCACAAGGCCGGAAGCTGGGGACTAGATGCCATCTGAAATTCCCTCCCTCGCGGTGCCGGAGGTTGGTGCTGGCCGTCAGCAGCTGCTGTCGGCTCCTTCAAGGCCCGAGGCTTCCTCACAGCGTGGCGGCCAGGCTAGATGGCACGTGTCCTGAGACAGAGAGAGCCAGGTGACCGCAGCTTCTCCGACCTGGCCTCAGGGGTCAGGCGGCCTCACTTGCAGCGCATACTCATAGTGGAAGCCGTCAGAAAGGCCTGCCGAGTTCAAGGACAGGTAAGAGGGACTCCAACTCCGGACCCGCTCTGGAAGAGTGTGCAGACCAGAAATGCTCCTGTGGCCATTTTGGGAAAAGGCACCCTGCCACGTTGCATTTAAAAATATGTTCCTACTACACGTACGGTTTTCCAGACGAGTTTGCTGCTTTTAAATGGAGAGGTAGCATTCCGATGGAGAAGGGACCTAATCTCAGGTGTGCCACTCGGCGGTTTAAGTGTAGGTTCCTGTGGACCCGCCACCGCTCCAGACAGAGAATGTCCCAGCAGTAGGAAGGTCCCAACGTCCCTTGTCCACCATCCCAACCGCTGTCACCAAAGAGGACCCTCCATGGCTTGCATTTTTCCTAAATGTATTGTCAGTGGATCCCCGTGCCAGTCTTCACTTCGGATGGCTTCCTGGCCCACAGATTTATGGAAATACCATAATTTATTTAACCAATCACCTGGGCTGGACTTCAGGGCTCCTACAAGGTCCGTTAAGGAAAATCATGTGATCCTGGCGAGGGCCTGCCTGCCAAGTGCGCCTTTAGGTCCCTGACCTGCCTCATGGGAACAGCTGGGTGCCTTCAGCCCAGCCCTGGACTTCTGGGGGGACCTTTCTGGGGCAAGCAGACAGCACCGGTTAGGAGCAGAGAGGGGGCCCCTCGGCCATGTGGGTTGACCTTCCTCAGTTGTCCCTGTCACCATCTGAACGTCCATGGCATGAGAACCAGAGCTGGAGCATATAGGGCACATGTAGGTTTATAGTCGTTCCTATGGAGAATAATGCAGTGATTAATAATAAATAACAATACGGGAGTAAATTCTGTGTTTGGCATGCGCATACCTGGAAACCTACGTCTGTCCCCTCCCCACTTGGTACGTTACACTGTACCTCGCTGTCCCTTTGTGTGCAGGCCCTGCTGTGCTCTGCCTGCTCTCCACGGGTGGCGTTCCTGCCTGCCCATGTCACTTGCGGGACGCTGGAGTTGAAACATGCTTTGCGCTGGAGTAGTATCACCTTGTTTACGGGCTCTGAGCGGCTCCTGCGAGGGGTCCTCTTGTATGTCCTCACCCCTCCAAGAAGGTCAAAAGGAGGGAAGGAGAGGGCTTGAAGCAGAGAGGGGAGAGGGAGGTGGGCCTGAGGGAGAGAGCACCTCCGTTTGCATTTTGCCAGGAGGGAAGCGCGGGGGCGTGGGGCGGTGTATCAGCGCTTTAGGGTTACAAATAAGGACACCAGAGGCCCTGCTGCTAACACAGGATGCAGACTGTCTGCAAGTCGTTTTTCCTAAGGAAAAAGAAATTCCAAAAATATTTGCACTGACTTGGGGGAAAAAAAAAAAAAAAGAGTTTCTCTTTTGCGTCTCCCGTTTGGAGCTACATTCCTCATTTGCATTGGAGTTTGAATTCCTTTTTTAAAAGTTTAACTGGGAGCGGATGCAGTTCGTGACAGCCAAGACTGGAGAAAACGTCGTACACATGGAAGAGGCTACAGGAGAAGACAGAAAAAGCGGAAAGAACAGCCAGCCCCCTTTCCTCACGTAAAGGGTATTGAAGGCAGCCCCTGCCCTTCCTGGTCACCTGGCTCCCCTGGGGGTGAGAATGGAGGGTTCTGTCTAAGGGGCACTGTCGTGGGACACAGGGATGGCCAGCACAAGGCGGGGCCCAGGGGGGTGACCCCAGGATGAAGGTCTGAGACTGAGCCTGCGGATTTCCACCCTGACCTGGCCCTGGCAGGTTTTCAAGAAGAGCATCATCAGCGGGCAGTCTTCAGGCAGCAGAGTGACAGGTCCCAGTGGCCTTCCAGGGCTGGGAATGGGAGCAGGAGGGAATGCCTTTGGGTTCCCAGGACCTGAGGGGCCCCTTGCCAGGTGGCCTTGAGCCTCAGGATGCGTGTGGGGCCACGGGGCTGTGTGGAGGCACTGTGCTGCCAGCAGATAGGACCCACCATCCCTCCCACCACCTCTGCCACCAGGGGCAGTGACTGAAGTTGGGTCTTTGCCAGACACTGAGGGCCACCGCCTCGCCGGAGACCCCAGGACATGGAGCACCTGCTGCTTCGTCCTTGGCTCAGCACAGGAACAGTTCGCCCAGGAGCCCTGGAAGTCACTGCTTTCTGCCCAGTTATGGGGCGCGGCTCCAGGAGGGGAGCTTGGGGGCTATGCAGAGCTGGCCTGCCTGCCTGCGGGGTCTGGACCCTCCCCCCGCCGCGCCAGCCCACAGACTCAGCCTCTTCCCTGTGGCTGCGGCCCTGCGGTCCATCCCTGGGCTGAGGCCAGCTCCCCCTCTTGGCCCCAAGCCCCCTTCTTGGCTGCCCCAGGCAAGCCCTCCGGGCCTCGCGCACAGCCCCAGCGATTTTTAACTCCCTGCCGGGTCGTGTCCACCAGCTCCAAATCCGTGACTGTCTCTCTTTTCCCATTTCTGAGACCAACTGCAAACAAAAAACACCACTTTGCCTCTTTCTCTCTGTAGTTACTGCCCCCTTTCTCTTTCCTTTTCCAGAAGATTCCTTGAGGAGGTGTCTACCTCCGCTTGTCTTCCCACCTCTCTGGAAGGGCAAGGTGGGCGTGTCCCCAGCGCAGCTGCCACACCGCTCAGACCTGTCCTCACCCCGTTCTCGGCGGCCTCGGGGCCGATGCACCCTGGCTGTGTCTGCAAGTGAGGGGACAAATGTCCCCAAACGAATGTCCCACCATGCCCAGCCCACCTGGGTGACACCTACTGGGTGTCAGACGCGGAAGAGCGTGCTTGGGTGGGTCACTGGAGGGAGCAGGTGCCGAGTGCCCAGAGCCCCGAGTCACATGCAAAGCCGCCCAAGCCAGGTCGGGAGGCAGGCCAGGGGGTTGTCCACGAGGAGAGAATTGACAAAATGATGGATGGCCAGTGAGCACGTCCCAAGGTGACGGTGCCACAGGCCCTTGGGGAGACCGGTGTGGTCCTCAGGGCTTTGCCAGGCTGAGCCTCTCTCCAGGACCAGCATGCAGAAGTCACAGGAAGAGAGAGGCACCCCCGAGTCCGGGAGGGGCATGCTGGGCCGTCAGTGCCCGCGGGCAGGCCTCTTCACCTCTCTGTGCCCCCTCAGCCTTCTCGTGTTCAGCACGGGGACAGCGGTGGTTCGTGTCACATGATTTGTGAGCATGTGTGAGTCGGCATGTATAGGTGTGGGTGGACGGATAGGATCCATGCATGCACACACGTGAACTGTAGGCACGGACTTCCCGTGGACACACATGTATTTGCATCCGATGGCTGTCTCTGTCCGTCTGTCTACATGTACAGCTTAGAGCAGTGCCTGGCACGTCATAAATGCCATGGAAGTGTCGGCCGTTAATGTCATACTAGCTTGTAAAAAAAAAATGCCAAAAAACTGTATTCAGCGATAGATTCCTTCATCATTTTAAGGAGCTCACAGATGCCTATAGGTAATTTTTTTAAGACCTAGGACCAAATGAACTTTTCACAAATGACTCCATACATTTTCACCATGGTTTCATCTTTTAAGAATGTTCCAGTCCAGCCGTTTTTTTCCCCACTAGTGGTGGTGAGATGTGGCTTACCTTTAAGTGGCTTTGTCCAGGTCCAGTCAGCCTTCGTCCGGCCAGGTGGCTCGGGACAGATGGGAAGGTGCGTTTTCTCAGGAGAGGGCAGAGCCAGGGGTGGGGGATGGGGAGGCCCGCTCACGGGAGGTTCTGGAATGAGTGCCGAAGGTGGGCCCCGCGGAGCGTCTGTCCACTGCTTCATTCACCCATCCAGCCACCGATGTGTGTGTGTGAGTTCACCGTGGGCTGGAAATCCAGTAGCCCTGGTGGGGGGTGCAAGGATGGACAACAACAGGCTTCTGGTTGAGGACCAGCAACGCCTGCCCTCACTGCCGCCCCACCCCCAAACCCTAGCATCAGCCTTGGAGATCTGAAGAAGGAGGGAGCACAAAACTGGGAAGTTCTGGAAAGGCCCAGGTTTGAGGGGGGGTGGGGGTGGGGTGCAGAGGGGTGGGCTCAGCCTCCAGGGCAAAGGGGCCAAGTGCAGAAGTTCTATCTGTCTCTGCCTCCCTTTGCCTAGAGGGATGTCTGTTGCTCTCGGGTAGAGACCAGCACCCAACCCACAGTCCTGTAGGGGGAGGGTCCGGTCTGGACGGGTCCCAGCCTTCAGGGTGAGGGGCTGGTGGAATCTGGGCACCATCTGACCAGCCTTCCTCAGACACCCTCTCCCGGCTGCCACCCTCTGCTCCCCAGGGCTGGTGGGCTGTGACCCGGAAAGCTCACCTCCTCCTAAGGCCACCGACACCTGTGACTTTAAGGGACATTCTGGTGGAGCAACAGCAGACGAAGGTGGTTGGCAGTCTATCTGTAGTTGTAGGGCTCATCCCTCCCTCTCGTCAGACCCTCCAGGAGGGACACAGACTCCCCCCTCCCCAGTACCCATCCCCAACCAGGGTGACGCAGCCCCCAGGGGAGCAGCAGCCACAGGCCAAAGGCAGGCAGAAGTCGAAGAAGGGCAGCATCTCCCCTGTGGAGACCATGCCCCGAGCCTCGGTCAGCCCATGGAGCGGAATTTTCAGGCAGATCCAGGATTTGAACTGAGCGTAAAGAAAATCCTCAGTCCAGGGAAGGCGGCCGTCACGCAAAGCAGGGACAGGGGGTGCAAATAAGTCTGGGAGCCGGAGGGCAATCGATGGGTGGGAGCCGCGCACAGATGTTCGGGGCAGGATGCGTGGTGGTGGGGAGGGGCTGGCACCCATCGGCGTCTGTCCAGGGGAAGAGGTGAGTCACCTATAGAGGGGGGACCAAGAGATGTGCACACGGAACAGGAGTTAATCTTAAATCACGGTGCCAAGGGAAAGCAGGAAACCAAACCAGGCCAATGGAGTCACGTTATTTATGCAAATGAAGCACAAAGCAATGCTGTGGACAGATGGATGCCAGAGTGTGGTCTGTCACACAAGGGGGTGTTCTTCAGCCCCTTAGAGGCAGGAAACCCCCACACATGCTGCAGCAGGGATGAATCCGAGGACATGGTGCTCAGTGAAATAAGCAAGTCACAGAAGGACAAGTCGTTTGAGGCTCCTAGAGGAGTCAAGTTCACAGAGACAGGAAGTAGAATGGCAGGTGTCGGGCTGGAGACGGGGACTTAGGCTTTAATGGGGACAGAGTGTCTGTTCGGGGAGACGGAAAAGTTCTGGAGGTGGGTGGTGGTGATGGTTGTATGACAGTGTGACTGTACCTAATGCCACTGAGTTGTACACTTTACAAGGTTAAGGTGGGCCCTGGCCTGGGGGGCGGGGCGTAGCTCAGTGGATTGAGCACTAGCTTGTGAACCAAAGGGTCGCCGGTTCTATTCCCAGTCAGGGCACATGCCTGGGTTGTGGGCCAGGTCCCCAGTAGGGGGTGCACAAGAGGCAACCACACACTGATGATTCCTCTCCCTCTCTTTCTCCCTCCCTTCCCCTCTGATTAAAAATAAATAAGTAAAATCTTTTTAAAAATGGTTAAGAGGGGCCCTAGTGCGGTAGCTCAGTTGGTTGGAGCATTGTCCTGACGACGTGCCAGGGTTTGAGGCACGCACAGCAAGCAACCAATGAATGTGTAAGTGGAATGAAAAGTCGATGTCTCTCTCTCTCTCTGTCTCTTCCTCTCTCCAAAATCAATCAGTAAAAAAAAAAATTAATGGTTGAGACGGTAAATTTTATGTCAGGTATACGAGTATTTTGCCACAAAAAACCAAAACTTTAAAGATTTAATATAAACCCTAACCCCCCGCCCAGTAGTAGGTGTTATACGTGGACACACACAAATCAGAGAACACGCAGCAAACACACTGGGACGTTTGGGCCTAAAAAGGAATAAACAGGCAGTGGTCTGAGGGCCGCCATGCAGGGACACAGTTGTCCCCTGTCCAGTCCAGAGATGCACCCACGTCCTCCCCAAGGAGGGCACAGCTGCGGGGTGGGGGTGGCTCGCACATGCCCCTTCTGAGCTTTAGTTCCCATGGGTGCCTTTACTGCTGCCTGATGGTGTCCTTCTCCTCTGCCCAGAGCCAGGGGCCAGCTACACCCAAAGCTCACGCCGGCCTCACCAGCCACGTGGCCACGCCTGCTCCACGCCCAGGACCACGGACAGCGCAGCCTGCTCCCGGCTGGCTGGGAGGCTGGCGGGGGCCACGTGCAGGAGGTGCTCAGGGTGCTTCTGTCGCGTGAGAATGCATGACGGACCTAGAGAAGGGGGGGGCCTCTCTTCACCTGGAATAATGACCGTGTTTCCCATTTGGGGACCCTGAACCTGGCGGGATAAACCTCACCCCAAAACTCAGGAGCACAAGAATCGCCACTTCCTTAATTTGCCCATGACTGAACTGGGTTCGCATTTTCAGCCTTGATTCTGCCTGGTGACGGGGGCCTTAAGCTCAGCCAACACAGGGCCTCAAGCTTCGGGGCTGACCTAGCCCTCTTTGGGTTGCCCCCTTCTCTGTCACAGTTCTCTGTTGTGCTGGGCTCAGCTGGGGACAGGGCCACCCCAATGGGAAACACTCAGCTAAGCCCGAGGACCACTGCTCCTGGGGGCTGTGCAGCCCTGCCTTCTGGCCCTGACTCGGCCTTCAGGAAAGAAAAGCGGAAAAACTATTCAGCCCTGGCTGGGTGGCTCCATTGGCTGGAGCATCATCCCGTGCACCAAAAGGTTGTGGGTTCAATTCCTGGTCGGGGCATGTACAGGAGGCGACTGATTGACGTTTCTCTCTCACATCGATGTTTCTCTCTCTCCCCCTCTAAAATTAATAAACATATCCTCGGGTGAGGATTTAAAAAAAGAAAAGAAAAGCTGTTGTGTACAGCGGCTAACAGGAGAGTTTGCTACAGACCTTCCAGGGTTGCAGTCCCATTTCCAACCCCGTGTGACAGACAGAAGGGGTGCTACCCACCCTTCCCAAGCACACTGCCAAATTTGGATTGATGTGTGCGATCTTTGGGACAACTGAGTCCGTCAGGATGCCCCAGCGGGAGGGGCCGTGAGGAGGCCAGGAAAGAGGTCAGAGCTGGGCCTTACTCCAGCGGGCCTGGGTGGCGTTGAGCAAAGGCAGTGCCAGGACAGGAGGGGTCTTCCCCAAGAGCAGTGTGGGCTGCACCGTGGCTGGGCAGCGCTGGGTAATCACTGGGCAAGGCATATATTCAAGGAGGTGATCCCTGGTTGGGTGACTCAGTTGGTTGGAGCATCATCCCATGCACCAAAAGGTCGTGTGTTCAATTCCCAGTCAGGGCAAATGCCTAAGTTATGGGTTCGATCCCTGGTCGGGGCGCATACAGGAGACAACCAGTCTAGGTTTCTCTCTCTCTCTCCCTTTCTCTCTCTGCAAAAATCAATGTAAATATGTCTTCAGGTGAGGATTAAAAAAATTAAGGAAGCAAAGTGGCTGGAGAATCACTTTGGGAAAATGGTCAGGAACCCAGAGTTGCTGGGTGGCCGTAACCTCAGCCCAAGCCCCAGGCCAGGACATGAGGTTGAGATGTGCTTGGTGCTGAGCACCCCGCTGCTCCCTCGGGCCCAGGGCTCTAGCTTGGCCACCCAGACACCTGGTGATGGAGGTTGGCATCCCTAACACCTGCCAGGCACCTGATGGCTGAGCCTTGCTCCTTCTCTCATGGGCCAGGGAAGCGGGCCTTACCTTCCACCTAGATGGCCGATTCCCTGGGAGAGAGAAGACCATTCGGATGCTGGGCAAATATGAAACAAGAATCGCCCACAAGAATGACCAAGTGACTGCTCAGTTTCCACGGGTATCTCTAGGCCCGGCGGGCCTCTCTGTGGCCAGGATAGCAGAATTGCTGACTGTCGCGAAGTGTGGTGTTGATGTTTTTTATTACCTTCAAGTGTTCTTTCAGATTTCTTATATTCAGAGCTACGCTGGGAGCACAAGAAAGGTCCTTCAAGTACCGTAGACAGCCTTGTGCTACTTGTTCGCAGAATATAAAGAGATACTTACGTTGTGAAACCCAGGGCGAGCTATCTACCCAAACAACGGTTCTAGTGAACGAAAAATTATTCTACCAAGGATCCACGTGCCAGGCCCCCATTCTCGGACAGATTCCTCACAGTGAGGCACTGTTCGACCTTTTTGTCCTTTATAACACACGGCCAGGTGCGCAGGCCGCTTCGGGAGAGGTGACTGTGAGTGACGGTCAATGGTGGTTTGGGCAGGATGGGTACTGACATGCCCGGAGGTGCCGGGGCTTTGGGTCTGTGGTTGGGCCACTTCACAGTCCATTTCCTGGACAGTGAAACAGGGAGTGAGATTCTTAGGGCCACTCATGGTCTCCCCTCCACCCTGCCCCGCCTGCCCTTGGCACCTTGGGGACCAGCGTCTGAATTCGAGACGGTGGCTCATCCTGGTCTTGAACTAGAAATTCACATCCAGTGGAACTCAGCAGCGACCCGCGTGCGTAGGGAGATGCTCCAGGAGGCCCGTGTGGGAGGGTGCTGAGGGAATAAGGTGAGGTTGGAGGGTTAGCCTGCACTCCCAGACTCATTTATGCAGACTAGGTAATGCCTGTCAGGTTCACCGAGACCAGGAGCACAGCAGGTGGAAGCTGTCACCAAGCAGACTCCTGTCTGCAAGTCCCCGAAAATAGGCTCGCTTGCCAATTTTCCCCCTGTCTCTGGGGACCAGTCTGTCCCGGTGTCCCTGCATGCCTCACTGTGAGCTGGAGGACTTTCAAACAAGCTTGTGACTCTTCCCACAAGTTAGAGCTGTCAGCAGCCCTCCTGGGACGGTGCAGGGGACCAGGAGGACACCCAGCCAGGGGCTGCAGGATGCAGCTGCCCCAGCTTGGGCCTGGTGGACTAGCCAGGAGCCACCTCCCAGGCCCAGCTGCAGGGCTGGGCTTCCTGCAGACCATCATCCTGATTCTGATTCCAGAGCAGGGCTGCCAAGCCCATGACCCGTGTTTATAGTTCTCGCCGACCCCCAGGACGGCTGGGGGCCTCCCTACCCCTGCGGCCTCAAGGTCTAGAGCTACTCAGACCTGGAAACAGCAGCAGCTGCTGGTCCCCGTAAAGATCCCCGCCCCCGCCCCCAGCTTTGTGCAATCTGGGATGTTTGCTAATCCGTCCAGTAAACGGTTGCTTTCCCAGTGTTAAATATTAACAACGCGAGGCCTCCACAGCCCCTCACAGCGCATCTGCTTTAAATATTTAGCCGATTGCCACTCTGTCCCTGAGCAACCGGCTCCAACTGCTCTGTGACTGCCCTCGCTTCCCGGGCTCTGCAGCAGTGACAAACCGAGGGCACCTGCTTGCTCCCAGAGCTGCAAGACACTTCCTCAGGCCCGGTCCCCCGCACACAGTGTTCCGATGACAGATGCCAGAGCCACAGCCAGGCCACGAGCTCTCGTTGGGGGACAGTGGGAGAGCTTCCAGCACGCGCACTGGGGACAGCGGTGCGGTGGGCGGCCTCCTGTGCATGCCAGCGGGAGACAGGGTCCAAAGATATGGCTGTCATAAGATTTGCAAAACAATCGGCAAGCCCAAAAAAGCAAAGGGATGGGTGTGCAGGGAAGACAAAGGCAGAGCCACAGCTCAAAGCATTGTTGGAGGTTGGCTTTCTGGGGTTTGAGGAGGGGGGCAATCCCTCCCTGACCCCCAGAGGGGCACCCCTGCGAGCTGGCAGGCTTGGAGGGCGGGGAGAGCAGTGTGACCACAGCAGGACTGGCTGGAAGTCTGTTTAGGGTTTGTCAGGCTCCCTGCCCCCTGAAGACACAGAGCAGTTAGAACCTTGGGCCCCAAATAGACTTCTTTTGTAGACAAATTGAACAAACTTTACCAAGAAGAATGAGTCTGGCGATGTGGGCCGATTTGCTCAAAAGGTGTGCTTCTCAAAATGTGTTTCCACACCTGCAGCATCGGCATTGCCCCGGGGAGTTTATCAGAAATGCAAATTCTGCCCTGGCTGGTGTGGCTCAGTGGACTGAGCGCCGGCCTGCAAACCAAGGGGTTGCCGCTGGTTCGATTCCCAGTCAGGGCGCATGCCAGCGTCAAGCAGGTCCCCAGTAGAGGGCGCCCAAGAGGCAACCACACAGTGATGTTTAAAAAAAAATGCAAATTCTCAGGCCTACCCCAGACCTGAATCAGAAGCTCTTCATACCCGTAGGTCAGGAAGCCCCCCCCCAGGAGACTCAGAGGCTGAGAGGAAGTGAGCTTAGGGCCACTGAGTAAAAAATTCTCTTTCTCTCTCTCATCCTCAGCAAGGGCATTTTGTTCATTGCCTTTTTTAGAGAGAGAGGAAGGCAGACAGAGAAATATCAATGTGTGAGAGAAGCTTGGATTGGTTGCCTCCTGTACATGCCCCAGCAGGGATCAACCCACCACCTAGGCATGTGCCCTGACCGGGAATCGAACCCACGACCTTTCGGTTGTGAGATGAATGTGCCAACCCCCTGAGCCACACCGGCCAGGGCAAAATTCTCAGTTTTCATTAGTGCAGAATCCGTAGATATCATTTAAAGATGCCAAATGGAGTGGATATATGAGCATATTACCAAGAGCTGTGCTGGTGAGTAAATGGATTGTTTCTAAGAATGGAAACGAGACCAAAAGCTACAGAGCTGTGTCACAGCTGTCACTGGGGAGAGTCCCCAGAGGGAGGGGGTGGCTGTCCCCTCACCTCTGGACGGTTTTTCATCCTCTGCCATTTGCTTCCAAAAGTATTTCCACAAGTTTTTATGTTTCCTTGAGCTGTGGGAGCTTGCTTGGGAATTTTGTGGGCCTGTTTGTCTTCCAGTAACCAGCACAAGGCCGTGCATACCGTCACAGACGAAATGCTGTTTGTTGAACTTTTCCAATGTTCGCCCGGGGCCAAAGGTGCGTCTGCCTCCCCCTTCCTGTTGCTGCGGCAGGACGGGGAGCCCAGGTGCAGCCTCCGATGCCCACAGGGGCTGTCGCTGACACCCGTGGCCGCTCTGCTAGGCTGTGGCCACGTGTGCATTGGCAGGGGGGGCACCCCCAGCAGCCAGACTCAGGGCTGACGACACAGCACAGGACAGGCGGCCATTGCCCGGGACTCGCCTCCCCGGTGGCCCACAGCCGTGTGACCCAGGGCACGTTTCTCCACCTTCCGAGTGTTCGTTTCCCAGTCCAATGGGGGTCCATGGTGCCACATCCCGCACGGGGACCCAGGGGGCAGTGGCCACCTCTCCACTCTTTCCTTGGGTGTCCTTAAGCCCCTGCCTTTACCGAGGGCCCTCCGGCAGCAACCTGGCCGTGGGGCTCCACCTCCTCCCGCCTCCAGGTCCTGCTGGCCCAGACTTGCAGGGACCTGTTTCGTCATCCGGCATCTCCAGCACATTGCACGTCCCGGTCCTTACTCTCCACATACTTCGCTGTCGGTTTTTCTTGCCCGGCTTCAATTCCTGACCTTGCTCTAACTCCAGGTCCTGGCCTGATGCTTCTAGCCCTGTGTCTGCCCACTTTGGCTTCAGTGGAGGCCATGAAGTGGCCCACAGGAGCCTCACTGTAAACATGGGGCTGGATAACGCATGAACAGATGTGGCAGCTTTGGTCCTTAGCAAGCCCTTACTGTGTGCCAGGGATTGCTCTAGGCATTTTATGTACGTTAACGTACATAAATCATTTATTCCTCCTAACAACCCAATTTTATCTCCTTTCTATAGATGAGGCGATTGAGGAACAGAGAGGTTAAGTGACTTGCCTAAGGTCACACAGCAAAGAAGGGCAAAGAAGGGGTTGTGGACTCTTCAACTGCCATGCTCTACTGCCTGTCTTTGAGTGTTGTTGGCGACCCTGACATACAGTAAAGACAAATTCCATTAGATGCTCTGATGCCCAGTGTGCAGAGAATACAGACAATGCTAAGGCCTGGCTACTTAAATCATGTCATCCGTGTTCGCTTCCTAGGGCTGCTGTAATCAAGGGCCACAAACTGGGTGGCTTAGAACAACAGAAATTTGTCACCTCCCAGTTCTGGAAGCCAGAGGCGCATAATTGAGAAGCCAGCAGGGCGGCGCTTTTAGGAGGTTCTTCGAGTGCTTTGAATCTCTGCCACCTTTGTCCCCCAGTGTGCTCCCGGGGCGTGTTTCTGTCTCCTCTTTTTCTTCTTTTTTATTTACTACCTGTCTTTTCTCCTAGGAGTTTTATGGTTTTAGATCTTACTTTTAAATCTCGTTGACTTTTAAATTTCATTGTATTTATTTGTTTTAAGGTGTTACTTATTTATTTTTGGAGAGAGGGGAAGGGAGAGAGAAAGAGAGGGAGAGAAACATCCATGTATGGTTGCCTCTCATGCGCCCCCTACTGGGGACGGGGCCTGCAACCCAGGCATGTGCCCTGCCTGGGAATCGAACCAGCGACCCTTTGGTTCGCAGGCCAATGCTCAATCCACTGAGCCACACCAGCCAGGGCTCCGTCTCCTCTTCTTACAAGAACAGGAGTCATCAGCCGCCCCCCGCCCCCCCCTAAGTGCAGTGTGGCCTCATCTCGCCCTGATCCCATCTGCAAACGCCCCACTTCTGAAGACGGTCACACTCACAGGACCGGGGGTGAGGCTAATTGAGCGCACGGTGCAGACATCTCTGTCCTGTGGCTTCTGTGTGTGACAGCTCACCGGTTTCAGAATACGCGGCAACATGTCACCTCCCGCATATGGGCCACCTTCTCAGGGAAACCCTATTATCCTCTCAAGCTTTGCCTGTCTGATGCAAGCCCGCACGGCCCCCCTGCGGCACCTCAGCCGGGGACATGGAGCAGACAGACCCGGCGGCGACGTCACGGGCTGGTTCCTCCATCCAGCTGCATCACAGCGACGACGAGGAGGGTCCGTGCTGCGGGTGACCTGCCCGAGGTCACGCAGCAAGTCCAGGGCCCCCGGCTTGTGCTTTCTCCACTGAGTGGCCCACACGGGAGGGTAACAGGCTGTCATCAGAGCCTCCAAGCCCATCTCTCAGGGGTGGTGGTGGCATCCAAGCCACTGTCATTGACGGCTCCGGGACCGAGCTGGGTAGCTGGCGGCAGATGGAGATGCATAACCGACGCTGCTGCTTCTGCCTAGCGTCCCCTCCCCCGCCCAGCCCTTTCCACCAGGGTCTGCTTTCTCTGGGGCTCTGCTCTCCCACACCACCCCCCACCCGCCATCCTAGTCGCTCCTGTCTTGTGTGGGTCTTGCATCCTCAATGCAAATACAGTGGCCCACAGTTGCACCTAGGTGACTCCATTTAATTCTGGAATGTCAGTCCCCTCTGGGAAAATATGGGAAAAAGGAGGCCCAGGGAGGGGTCACCCCTGGAAGGCGCAGGCAGTGGAGACTAATGGGACACTGTGGTGGGGGAGTGGCTGCCAACGGTCTGGGCTCGGGCCTGGTGCTGTTTATAGGGTTGGAGTCCATTTGTAAAAAGTCCTCCGACTGTGCCCAGCAGGTGTGAGCACTCTGCGGGAAGTGTGTAACACATCAGCAAGAAAACGATCACTGGTCGCCAGAGGTGGGGGCGAGGCAAATGGGTGGAGGGGGTCAAAAGACACCAGCTCCCAGCTGTAAAATCAGTAATTGGCGGGGACGTCGTGGCCTACCGCACAGCAACAACCGTCCCTGACACCGTGCTGCCCGCTTGGAAGTCGCTAAGACAGCGGATGTTCAAGGTCCTCGTCACAAGAAAGGCAGAGTTTGCGGCTCCATGTGGTGATGGTCGTCAAGCAGACTTCTGGTGGCGGCCGTATTGCGATGTGTTCAGGTGTCGAATCTGTGCTGTGCGCCTGAAGTGACATAGCAGTGCACGTCAGTCACCTCCGTTGTTAGCCAGCGTTCCGGTTTGAATGACGGGAACACCCAGATGCGCACTTGTGCTTTGGTGAGCACACAGAATGAGGTCTCACCCCCCACCCCCTTTTAATCCGTCGTGAGCATTTTCCTTGGAGCTCCCGGTCCCAGCCCCTCTTTGAAGGGTCCCCGCATCCATGTGCCAGACAGATCCAGTGGCAGTCACTGGAGGGACCTGTGGGGACCTGGATGTCTGTGCCGTTGTCCTTGCCCCTCTTCCCTGAGCACAGGACCCCTGTCCTGCCTGTCTGTGGCTCTGGCATCCCCATTTGGATGGTGTTGTGGGTGGTGCGGGGCCCCCCCGGGCAGTGGGATGCCAGTCCATCAAACACGGTGATTGATGTTTTCATCCATCCCCAGTTTAATGAAGAGAATTAAAACCAAAGCGACTGCCGTGAGAGACATTCCGACCCTTGGCTCCTGCCAGACACTCTGTTCGAACTGGAGCCTGCAGCCGCTCCCAGAAGGATAAACTTACTATTAATGATAATAATATTTTGCGCTCGGTCTAGTAAAAATATTTTGAATACAGGAGAGGCAAGGATATGAATGTTTGCTCGGCGCTATTTATCAGGAAATGCTTCTGCCTGTTTGTTATGTTGGGGCTTTGTATACAGAAACTTTCCTCTTTCCCCTCTCACCACCGGGGGCCATATTTCTTGCTGGTTGCTACACCCAGGGTTTAACAGGACACTGCCGTTCGCATTTAAATGGGATGTTTTTAGAACCTGCCTATAACTGGCGGAAGACAGAACCACTGAAGGTGCGGAGTTGCAGGACTTTCTCTTTGACAGACATTTTTTTTGCCCTGGAAATCACATCTCAGTTGCTGTGAAACAGGAAATTGCAAAGTACCAAGTCCAGTGGTGATGGGGGGTACGGTGGGTGGAGGTGGGTATAGGGGGGGTCAATGGTGATGGCAAAAATACAATTTAAAAAAAAAAAATCACAAATCCAGGAGATTGTACCATATCGCCACTTCCCCACCTTTGCATCTGCGGCAGTTCAGCGATCCACAGGGAACAAGGGTTTTTGAATAATTGGAGGGTGGATCTGAGGAATTACTCTGAGCTCCATCCACACGTAATTTACAAGAGCAGGTGAGAGTCTGGGAAACGCAAAGAGAGCATCTGTATTCTCTCCTGGCTGGCAGGGGAGGCACGGGAGCTGTCTTTCTGTAGTAATTATGAAGAGTTTTCTCGAAGAACTTTCATCTCCTCCGGGGGCCGTGCATCTGCTGTGTGATCCGTCACCGGTGAGGACTCTCTGGCAACTGGAAACAACAGGTCAGGAAGACGGGTCCGAGTGGGCGCACGGCGGAGCGACAGGTCCCCGGGCTGCCGATGGCGCATCCGGCCGCAGCCTGGGGCCGCGGATAATGTGCCATTGGCAGGGTAGGATCACCCAAGGACCAATGTGCTCGGGCTCTAACTCAGTTTAATTCCAACACGCGGGCTCAGGTTGCTTGTTGGGCTACGATGGGGTGATTCCAGATTCATTTCGGAGTCACAAATCTTGCTTCAGCAAAATTGGCCTCATTCAGATCCCTCCCCAGGGATCATGCCCCTCCACTGCCCACACAGGCAGGACCGCGGACAGAAGTTCATGCAGCCCAGACGCATGGCACCAACTGGCTCAAGAACTTGAAAGATTGGCCAACGCCTGCTTGGATATTCCTCTTAAGTTAAAAAAAAATCAATTATGTGTTTATTCTGCAGAAGCTTAAGGGCTCAGAAAAGTATGGGAAAGCAGACTTCTGGTTTGAGATGGTGGATTTTGCAAATGGATTTTCCCTTTTCCTCCAAATCCCAGTAAAGAGGTACAAAATGAAAAAGTCTCCCCAAACAGGAAGGGGGTGGACAGAGGGGGTTATAGGCCAACGAGACGCTGAGACGGATCCAGGGAGATGCAGAGCAGAGGGCACAGGTAACAGACAGGACAGAATCAGGGGCTCCCAGGGGACCTCAGGAATGGGTGACACGTAGCAGGGGCCAACCCTCCCAACAGAACACGGGCAGTGAAGGATAGCATGAAACGGGCTGTTTAACGGAAGCTTTCTTAACACAGCTGTCATGCCGGTCAATCCCTTCCCTGAATCCGTCCCCACTTCCCAGGGGGAGACCGACCATCAGCCATTTACCTCCAGGCACGCTGATGGACGAACAAACCAGTAAGTTCTTCCTGAACACACGTGACCAAGGAAACTCAAGAGTGGGCCTCCCTCTGACACAGAAGCAAACCAGCAAGGGTCGCCCAGGAAAACCCGAGGCAGGAAACATGCAGACCAAGGCAGGCAGAAGCAGAGAAGGGGGGCGGGGGGGCGAGAAATGCACCTGGAAGGAAAAGAAACAGTGTGTGATGAGCAGAGGAAATCAGTTGGAATCTCAGAAATAAGTGTGTCCACCAAACAGGACGCCTGGACTTCCCAGTCACTGACAGTGTAACCGGAAATATTGTCCCTCCCGAAACAACAGAAAATCTGGACAAAATAGATGAAAGTGACCTTCAGATACCAGACATCAGGCAACATGGGGACAGATGGCTGAGGGAGGGAAAACAGAAGGGTGCCCCAGGCTGCTGTCCGGTTGCAGCTCAGGGAGGGGGATCCAGGCACACTTGGCGGCCTCTCTGAGTGGAGGAGACAGAGCTGGGAGCTGGCAAGGCCAGGGTGGCTGGGTTCCCCGGGCAGAATACTGGAGGAGAGAGCTCTGGAGATCGTCAGATTCCCCCGGCACCTTCAGCTGGGCATGGACAAGTGCATGCTTGGGAAGTCAGAGGAAGAATCACCCGCAAGAGCAGAAGGAGCAAGCAGCTCCAGAGCTTACTGGGGGCTGGGAACAGTTCATATTGCCACCAGCCAAAGGGGAAAACCTCATGGTTCGTAGGGACGTAGGTGGAGACCTTAAACGGGTACTGCCTTAGTCAGCGGGACGCACACCAGCCTCGGATTAAAGCTTGGCCGGCTGCAGCCTCGCAAGGCTTGAACAAACCTTAAACATATCAAACTGCTTCCAAGTCATTAACCGCATCCAAGAGCACAGTTCCAGAGTATTTATACAAATATGAAACGCCCATTAGCCAATAAAACGAAATGCACAGTCTCTGGAATCGAGTAAAATGTTATCAAGCCTGCGAGGAAATATGACCCTTAATGAAAAGTCAGTATGAGAAAACCCAGGAGTGACCAGGATGCTAGCATTAGGTAACAGTTATTATAACCCTATTCCCAGCGTTCACGGAGCCAGAAGAAAGAGGTAATGGGATCAGTGGAGATATCGAAGGTGTAAGAGAGAACCAAACCAAAATCTCTAGACACGAAGAATACACCGCGTGGAACTAACAGCATATTAGACACTGAGGAAGAACAGCTCAGAAACATAGCAAAAGAAATAACTCAACGTGAAATACAGAGAGAAGAAAGACGGAAGAAAACCCGAGCAGAGCATCAGCGAGCCGTGGGACAACTGAGGGTGGCCCGTTATGCGCACTTGTCATTGGCACCCCAGAAGGAGGGGGTGGGATACGATGGGCGTACGAGGCAGAAAAAAATATTTGAAGGAGCAATGCCCAAAGTGTCCCCAGATTTTGGTGAAAATTAAACACCGGCTGATGTAAGAAACTCGATGAACTCCAACTATCAATAAAGAAAGAAACATAAAGAAAAGAGCAGCGAGGCACAAGATCATCCAATTGCTTGAAATCAGAGAGAAAGAGGAAATTAAGGACGCCCAGGAAAAACAAGGCGCATTGAGATAAAAGTGATCGACACTTCTTCTTGGCCACAAAGCCAACCACGAGACGGGAGGAACACATTTAAGTACTGAAAAGGGAAAAAATCGTCAAACTAGAATTCTGTGCCTGTTGAATAAACGCTTGGAAGACGAAGGGTAAATAGTGACTTTTTCGGACATTGCAAAGCAGAAAGGATTTATCATCACCAGCAGGCACATACAACAAGAATTATTAAAAAGAAGTCATAGACACAGGAGGAAAACGACATTAGATTTAAATCTGGATCTGCCCAGAGGAATGAGGCAGACCACGTATGATAGGTATGTGAATCTCTATGACTTCTTTTTTTTTGGTTTGAAAAAACTTTAATTTTCGCCCAGACCGGGTGGCTCAGTTGGTTAGAGCGTTGTCCCGTGCGCTGAAAGGTTGCGGGTTCGATTCCTGGTCAGGGCACCTACCTAGGTTGCTGGTTCCATCCCCAGTCAGGAGGCGTATAGGAGGCAACCAATGGGTATTTCTCTCTCACACTGATGTTTCTTTCTCTCTCTCCCCCCTTCTCTCTCTAAAATCAACATTAATCTACCCTTGGCTGAGGATTATAAAAGTTCGCAGGGATGGGGGCGCTAAGTCTTTCCTGATCAATATAATACAACAGCACGGAAGGGGTACCACTTGCTCGACCAGATTCTGGAAGCCTGAGTTTCTCTGGTTAACAGACTCTCTCCCTCACTGGCTTTGACGAAGCAAGTCCCCGTATTGGAGGGGCCCACCTGGCCAGGAACTAAGAGAGTCTCCAGCCAACAGGCGGCAAAGCACAGAGGCCCTCAGTCCAGCAACCCTTAAGGAACAAGATCCTTCCAACAGCCACAGGCGTGAGTTTAGCAGCAGGTCCTTCCTCAATGAGCCTTCCCGTGAACCCTCCGGTCTGCCGGCCAACACCTCGATCACACTCACTCAGCCAAACTGCGCTTGGCTTCCCGCCCCACAGACGTTCAGAGGTACGGAACGTGTGTTGTAAGGCTGTAAGTTTTGGGGTTGCTGGTTACACAGTAATAGATTGTGAATGCCGGCAGTTTCTTAAAGAGTTAAACACATCTACCATATGGTACGGCCATACTCCTCTTAGGTATTTTTTTAAAGATTTTATTTACTGATTTTTAGAGAGAAGGGAAGGGAGGGCGAAAGAGAGAGGGAGAGAAACATCGATGTGCAAGAGAAACATGGATCAGTTGCCTCTTGTATGTGCCCCAACTGGGGACCAGCACGTAACCTGGGCACGCGCCCTGACCGGGAATCAAACCGGCGACCAGGATGTCACCCAACCCACTGAGCCACGTAGGTCAGAGCTCTTAGGTATTTATTTACCCAAGAGAAAGGAAACTATGCATTCACATAAAGTCTGGTACCTGAGTGTTCATGGCAGCTTTCTCTGTAATAGTTCCGAACTGGAAACAACCCAAAATACCTACCAGCAGATAAACAGATACACAGGTTGTGAGGTAAGCAATGGACAATGGCATGCATGCAGCAGTGAAAAAGAGTGAATTTCTGGTGCATGGGGTGTGAGTGAATCTGAAAATCTTTATGCTGAGTGGAAGAAGCTAAACAAAAACAGAGTGCATTCTGTATGATTCCATTATACAAAGTCCTAGAAAGTGCAGACTGGTCTACAGTGACGGGAAGGTCAGTGGTCATGTGATCAGGGGAAGCAGGAAGGGAAGGTGGTGATGGATGATTAAGAAGCGTGAGAAAATGTGGGGAGGGTGGCAGATGTTATTATATCGATTGTTGTGATGGTTAAGCAGTCATAGACTTCTGTAGGGCACAGCATCCCATTGTGCACCTTAAATGTGGATAATTACATCTTAATTATACCTCAATAAGTATAAAAGATGGATATGGAAAGACTGATCAAACATTGATAAAAGACTGATAAGAGATTGCTACAGAAAGGAAAACTTAGAAAAAAAATACTTTTGGAACTTAAAAGAAAAAGTAGAAGTGAGAAATTTAGTAGAAGCCTAGGGAGAACGTTGAGGAAATCACACGATAATTAGAACAACAAAGGAATGGGGAGTAGAAGCTCAAAAGTGAGAAAATTACACTAGACAGGCAATAGAAGAGCTTAAATAATAGAACTTACAAAAAACAGAGGAGAACAAAAAGGCAGGGAGCGTTTCACCTCAGAAACAATTCAAGAAAATTTCCTGGACACAAAGGACCTCGATGTCTAGATCCAGAGTTCCGCCAGGTGCCCGGCACAATGGGTGGGAAACAAAGCCGCCAAAAACACCCCAGTGAGAAGTTTCCAAACACTGGGGACAAAGCAAAGGCACTGAAGCTCCTGGAGAGAAAGAATAGGTTCACGCAGAAAAGGTCTCGTGTTACGTCCACCATAGAATTCTCAACAGTGACGCTGGAGGTTCAGTTGGTGATCACGGAGCTGGGCGCTCAAATTTCTATTGAAAATGATTCCCGCCTCGGAATCTAACATCCTGGACCAGACTCGCAACTGGTTGTTAGGACAGAATAAAAGACGCTTAATTTGCAGGCTGCATATGCACTGTCTCAGAAAATTTTTTTAAATGCTCATCTTTTCTTTTTCGGGAAGGATATTTTCTCTTCTGTCGAGGAACCTGGGGATGCATCGGTGATGGGCACAGGAAAAAGAAAGGTAAACAAATGGGGAAAAAAAACATTGACTCCAGTGGCTGCGGGGATTGTGTAAGAAAGGAAAGGAGTCGTGATGTAGAATGTTGACATAGCCCTCATAATAGTATAAATGCTAAGTGTTGATTTGTCCAAAAGTTACACCGTTTCTATTAAAAACATGGGAAGGAAAAGAAATATGTTTAAGAGCGTGGAAGTGGACTAAGAGAGCCGAAACTTCATTGTCCATTGCCTGAAGTGAATATATTCAAAACAAACAAAGCCAATAACTAAGAGTTTAAGCACGCTACTCGGAAATACGGAGGCAAATGCCAGAACCCTAAAACCCTTGAAAGTGGGGATTTCCAGGAAATGGGGATGAAACCACTAACTTCATTGTAAGACTGCAGAACTATTTAATTTTTTAAACCACATGAACGTGCAACTTTGGTCAGAATTAAAAGAATAAAGATATGATGGAGTTCCCCAGAGCCGAAGAAAAACAGTTATCTCCAGACTAAAAGGCCACGTTCCAGGTCGGGCAAAGAATAAGAGCCTCACGCTTTGATATGGACTCAGGGTATTGCAGACCATCCACCTACAGAGTTTCCAGGAGAAAAGAAAATTTCCCCTCAAAAGAGCAAAAATAACACTGGCCTCGGACATCTTATCAGGACCATTAGCTACTAGAAGAAAAAAAAATCTGGGAAACGTCATTTAAAATCCAATATTCTATACGCAGAAAACTTAGGCCTGTGGGCAAAATAGAGTTTCACATATTACTCAGCAAACTTATCTCCAAAGTACTTTTTCTGTTACTGTAGGATATCTCCCAGCAAAACGGTCCAAGAAATAGTATGAGTAGAAGGTTTGGTAATTATGAACGTCTTGCAAAGGCGCGTTTCTTTTATTAACGTAGAAAAAGTTAAGGCAACTAAAAATCCCAAGAAAAACGTAAAGCAAGCTAAGAAACTCACGCCTGTGTCCGGTGCGAAGGAAACAAAAACGCAGCATGAATGTATCTACTGACCCTCCATGTGGCTTGGAGTTAATGACCCTGGACCCACAGAGAAGGAAATAAAACCCTAACACACTGATCGACTTGGAGGGCTTAACATTTCCAAAGTCATCGGGAAGAGACAGAGCTTGTTGATTTTGGGGAATCAGGCTGTGGGCAAAGCCTGAAAGAACTGTGTTAGTTAGCTAAAGCTTTGTGTTTCCCCCACGGGGAGTCCACAGAGCTGGTGCCCAAGTTCAATATCCAGCTAGGTAGACACAAGCATGCCATTTAGAGTCAGGATGCAAAGCCCCAGAAGAGCCAACTGCAGAAGTGGCTGGAGGCGGTGGCTCCTGGGGCTTGCTTTCCCCTGTATTGTATGCCTTCTCCTACCGTGCACGCCCAGAAAAAAGCCTTTTGAAATGCTTTAAATGGGTAAAATAAAACTCAGAACTGTGAGAACATCCACGTCCTGAGAACTGGATATGGAAATGCGTGGACAGGGAAAATTCTTGGACCATCAGGGCACGAGGGTATGGCACACCTGTCATCCACTTGTCGCCCTGGGGAGGGGTGAGTCACCAGTGAACGTCCCTTCCTCATCACCACTTCCTGCCCCACAAATTCAGGATGAGCTTACGGTGGGCGTGACGTGCTGTTTTGAGGGCTGCGGGGCGTGTGCCGGAGGGTTACGAGGAAAGTGAAGTGTCTGAGTTACGGATCAAAACGGCCAAGTTATTTTTATGCAGTGTGTCTCAGAGGATCTAAAAAAGGGATGAGTGTGAGTGACAGCCCATTATTGGGACCTTTAGTGGCAAAGCTGACTGCCAGCTGGGACCCTCCGCTCTGATGGGACTCTGCCACAACCTCTGGTCACAGTGAGAACCCCTGGGTGCCTGTCCTATCAGAGGGGCGTCCGAGGGGTCCCAGTTCAGCTCGGGGGGCTTGGAGAACCTTTTTGGTTCCTGTTCACACCACCATCTAGTCACCTCTGGGTCACAGCAGACAGACCCCCTACTGAGGTGACCAGGACTGACCACGTGGCAAGTGCCAGTGGAGTCCCATTCTCCGAGGTCTCCCCACCCTGGTTGTGAGCGGAAGTTCCTAGCCTGGTGCATGGGCACAAGCCCCCCAGAGTGATCTGACCCCTATGCTCACACCTGGCCAGATAGCCCCAGGATGGTGTGGGCAGCCTAGGGACGCCCACATTTCAGGATCGGTGAGTGCTCTACCTTTAAATCAAGTCTGGTGTTTCTGGGTGATTGCAGAACCCCATGACTGCTACCTGCCTCATGTGGAAAGGATCCCCACCTGGCCAGAAATGCACGCCTCTGGGCCATTTCCAGTGCCATTGGCTTCTCCACGAACTTAGAATTCTGCCACCATCGCACATTTCTTAGTCTTAATGACCACGTGGGTATCCGTCCCTTCGGGGCTGTGGATCAAACCCTTCACCCAGCATCGCAAAAGCTCCGCGGGAAGCGTATTTGCATGGAGGTCAAGTGCGTGACTGCATCAGAAATGAGAAGCCACATCACCTTCATGCAAAGCATGCTGGGAAGGCAAAAGCAGAATCGTGGCGGTGTGAGAATTGTTGGGAGCAAGACGGGCTACCAAACGCTCCATCTACCCGGTGCCCCGTCACTCACGGGCGTGACACTCCCGGACTGCTCCCGGGACACTTGGGATAATCTACCCTGTCCGAGTGTGGTCCACGTCCCCAGTGCCTGTCGACAGGGAGCCGCCCCCCTTGCCCGATGGAGCTGGGGATGCGGAGACGCTCACCGCACACATGCTCCGTCAGAGAAGCGTCCGTGTGATGAGCCGGTGGCAGAAGCGGGTGACATTGCCATACCTCTTTGCTTTTGCCTGTGCTCATTCGGGGACAGCCTGGACCCGTCTCCCCGGCCTCGCTCCATGATGTTTCTCTGAGCCAAAGCACAGAGCCGCGATAATTCTGGGCCCACAGACCAGAGGCGCAACCAGCTCTCTGCGAACTCCACAAAGCGTGGCTCAGTCAGAGCTTGCGGTTGGCGATAGATCACCGGGCATGGTGGACGCAGACGACCAATTAGGAGACGGCTCAATAAAACACTCTGTCCATTAACCCCTGACTCGGACAGCCCTGGGACTGCTCAGGGCCGAGGCCGCTCATGGCCTGGACGCTGTTGTTATTCTGTGGAACCTCAGAAGGGCTTGTTAGCACAGAACTACGGTGAGGAGCGGTCCTTAGCCCGGCCCTTCCCCCTTGACCTGCGCAAAGTAATGTTTGGCGCTAGAAGACGGCGCTGCCCTTTTTCTTCACTGTGCTGGGTTCCTCTTTGCAAGGGGCGCTGTGTGTGTCCCCCGCCAAGGCCTCCTGCCTGGTGTCTGAGCTGCCCCACGACTCAGTTGTTTCCCCGGTGCCGAACCTATGTCACCCCGGGCGCTGCTGGGCAGAGCTGTTCCTACCTGTTCCCTCCACGCACAGCTGGAGAGGTTCACGGGCATCGAGTGTCACAGGGTGGCAAGGGCAACCGGCTGGGAACTGCCACTGGGTTACACATAGGGGACAGTTGGCAGGAAAGCATTCCGGGGGGGGGGCGGCTTGAAGTAACCAGAAAATGGAGGAAAACCAAGGAGGGCAGATGAGATGTTAAGGAAATGACCGAGAGGGAAGAAACGGGAATGATTATAGGGGAGGCAGGCCTGCCTGTGACTTGGACAGTTATCTGTTTTATTGAGGCATCTGGGGTGATGAGCGGTGGGTGGCACGCCAAGAAGGGGCAGGACGAGCTTAGTAAATGGCGTTGGTGTTGGGGTACCCCCGGTCTGGCCCCTCTCACGGCAACTCTGAAGCCAGACCCTTCGCCTGGCGCTTCTTTTTAAAACGTTGGCAACGGCACTGCCCTCCCCACTTCCAGCGCGAGCCTTTGACCCCCACCGTGTAGGGTTTCCAGATTTAGCAAATCACAATCCAGGACAGCCAGGAGAGTGTGAGTTCCAGAAACACAACCGATCGTGTTACGTGAATTTTTGTCGCATCCGAAAGGGCGTGGGCCCTGAGATGCGATCAGAGCTGAGAGAGCCCGGGGTCTCGGAGCTTGGCGGGCCCCGCCAGGCAGTGGACGTGCAGCTGGGGACCCTGCCTGCTCCCTGCAGCTGGCTGGCCTGTCACAGGGAGGGTGCAGTGATTGACAAGAGGGTCCGTTCCTGCCAGGGAGAGAATGGTTCATAAGTCACAGCCCGCTGAGCCAGCTTCCAGCGCGTCCAATTTAGAGTTGCCTTTTCGTAGATAGTAATAAATCACCTTATCACCAGTGCTGACATAACATGCTCCTTTTTAAGTGCGCCATAATTTTTATCTTTAAGAGGATATTCATATTTGATGGAGGAGCTCACGGGCATCTGAATGCTGCCCCAGAGAGAAGACCTTTTTTTTTTTTTTCTTTTTTCTTTTAGAGAGAGAGGAACAGAGAGAGAGAGAGAAAGACTGAGCGAGAGAGAGACATCGATGCGAGATGAAATATCAATCATTTCCCTCCTCTACACACCCTGACTAGGGATCTAACCTGCGACCTAGGTATGTGCCCTGACCGGGAACTGAACCTGTCTCAACCTTTTGCTGTTTGGGGTGACACTCCATCCAACTGAGCCACCTGGCCAGGGGGCAAGACACTCCCAATGGTCTGATTCCTGACTCCATCAGAAAGTGTCCTGAGCTCTTAAGCCACTACCGTAGCCTGGCTCTCCTTTTTACAATACCGATGCCCCAGTGCCCTCCCCACTTCCAGCGCGAGCCGTTGACCCCCCGGGTAGGGCCTCCAGATTCCGCGAATCGTGATACAGGCCAGGTGAGTGTGAGTTTTGGGGAAACAACAGCTCGTGTTATTAGTGTAAGTATATCCCAAGTTCAACTTGTTCTCATTGTTTATTAGAAGTTCCAATTTAATGAGGCTCCTACTATTTCCCCGGCAACCCTACCCATCAGTTCTTCAACCGCCGACGGAGACACTTGTCCCCAGCCTCACAGAGGTACACATCTGCAGGTGTGGGCACGTCACTGCCTCGGGAAGAAGGTAACCAGCGAATCGCTGCATCTTTGGGCTTTCCATCCCAAAGGACCAGTTTTGCCACCACCCACGGGCCTCACTTGCTGGAGCCCCCTCCTGATAAGGAGGTCTGGGGAGGGACACAGACAGAGAGTTGGGGTGGCACGCTGGGGTTGGGAGCCCACGGTGGAAGCTCAGGGGCCTCCCTGGGCTGGCAGGTCCAGGCTGTTTCTGTCCCTCCGCCGGTTTCCTCTAGGGGGCAGCAGTGAGGCCTGCCCCATTCCTGCGGACCCGGGACTAGAACAGCTGGCAGCCCTACCTCTGTTCACCTCAGGCCCTCTCTCACCTTGATGGTCGTCCATGGACATCCGTCACTGTTGGGTAGGAAGAGCCAGGGACCTGTGGGCGCTCCTCGGCTTCTTCCCTCCGCCTTCTGCCTTCACAGCTGCCCCTCTGCCCCTGCTGGATCCTTCATCCCACCTCACTGGGGTTGGAAGCTCTGCAGGAGGCCCTTGTACCCGCTGAGCCTTGCCTCTTTTATCTGCAAAAAAAGGGGACATGATAGGCTCTGCACAGCCTGGTTTGTTTTATTCCTTGACTTATTTTATTTAAATATCGCTGGTGTACAATGTCACATTTGTTTCAGGCACACCAAATAGTGGTTTGACGTTTTTATACCTTGCCGTGGGATCAGCCCCGCTAACGCTAGTCATCATCCGTCACCATGGAAACTTATCACGGCGGCAGCACACAGGTACACGAAGGCCTTGGGGGGTCCTCAGTCAATGTGTGTTTCTCTTTTGCAGCCCCTCCCAGCCCTCCTTCCCTCCCTGAGTCCCTCTGTCTCATTAGGTATGTATCTAGGTCTGGGATGTGGAAGGTCTCCTTCAGTGGAATTGCGCACTGACCCCAGGGGCCGACCAGCCCAGGGCACACACACAGACGCGTCTAGCACCCTCTGTGCTTACTAGTAACAGTTAGATATCGCTAAACCTCTGGCCTCATAATAATAGCCTTACATAATACTGTAAGTGCAGGGCACGAGTCAGAGCGCTTATCTGTGTGACTCACATGAGGCCCAGAGAGGTTAATTGACTTGCCTGAGGTCACGCAGCTGGAAATCGGCAGAGCCGGAATGGGAACACAGATGGTCATTCCATAATTCCCCTCTGACCACGGGGTGCTGCCGCATCTCATGTCCCTGCCTGAGCAGTCCCGGTCCCCTTGGACCGTGTTCTGCCTTCCTGCCCATTCCAGGCCCCCAGCATCACTTCCCGTCCTGCTGCCTCATGACCTGGCCGTCTGCTGCGGTCAGAGAGGCGAGGCTTCTTGGCTGTGAGAAAGAAGGCTCCCGGGGGGGCGGGGAAGGCTGAATTAGGTTTTCTTCTTGACGACGCTGACCCCCTGTGACCCGTGAAGGTGATGTGCTCGGGAGGGAGCGAGATGCTTTATTGGGCTGTTTTCTAATGAAAGATCAATTTTACAGGAGGCCGGGAGAAAGGGCTCAAGGAGAAAGCCAGAGAGTAAGGGGAGCTGGCCCCAATGCCCGTGAAGAGACCCAGACAGAAAATCGCTGGAGCCGCAGAGAGGGTCCTCCTCGGTTGCCAAATCGTCAGCTTTTTACAAACGACAATCTCGGAGGGCAGCCCTGGGACTTCCACGTGGGTCTCGTTCTTGGAGGAAAAAGAGTGGGGAGTCGTGGGGGGATTGTTGGCGCCCCGGCTCAGGCAGCCTGTCTCTGCCACCAGTGAGTTGGGGTGGAGAGAGAACAGCAGAAAGAATCTGGGCTGTGTTGGGGATTTGGGAGCGTTTAGACTATAAATAGTGAGGGGTGTATAAAAAGCCTCAAGTGGAAGCCCTAAATCCACCACGTAGATCCAAGCACAGTACCAGGAATCATTCAGGTTTTAGGAACGTCTGCATGGACCTCACTGGGCACGGTGCCCTGCTGCGCCCTACTCGCCTGTCCCCACAGCCCCCACCAGCACCTACCAAACCAGACACACACGTCTCAGCACCATCCCTGTCCCGTCAGGGTGACCTCACTCACTGTCCTCAAGGGGGTACGTTTAAAGTCTCATCCGCGGTGAAAGGAACAGAGGCATAGGGGGACAAGTGACCTCTCCGAAGTGATCAAAGTGACAGGCAGTAAATGCTGGGCTGGATTCCACGCTCAGCCCAGAGCTCACACCCCTAACCACTGCCCCACCCTGTCTCAGAGATCCCAGGGGGGCAACCCTTCAGGAAGTTACGTGAAAATCTCCACTGCATGTGGAAAGGGATGCGGAGGCTTTGGTGGCTTTGTGGTGCGCTGCTCAGCACAAACCCAGACCCGGGTCTTCCTGCCCTTGACCCTCTGTCTGCTCCCGGCTGCAGGATCTTCATAATTGGCTCTTTGGTTCGTGACTCTTTTAGGAAAATCGTTCCTTAATGTCGAGGGAATCATAACCTAGAAAGAGGAATATTTATGTTTTTAGCTGGCTCTCACGTTTATTAAAAAAAACAACAACAATATAAGGCTCTGATGGATTTTTTTTAACTGATTGGATTCCCTTCATGGGCCTGCCTGCCCACGCTGACTAGCCGATCCTTCTTCCGAGGTACTGGGAGAGGCTGTTGTAGGAAAATACCAGATCCAAGTTCTATCTTGTTTAAACAGGGGGAGAGCAAGACCACTGGGTCCGAGGCTTCATCTTACCAGCGAGGAAAGGGGGCCCAGGGAGCCCTGCGAGGTGAAGCGCCTTGGCTGAGACCCAGCCCCAAGTCGGCCTCCACGCTGAGACTCCCTGACCAGTCTTCACTGTGGAGCAATTCTGCCTGGGGGCAGAGAGGAAGAGGGCTGGGGAGTGGGAGGCTGGCTTGGGGCTAAGGAAGGCTTCCCAGAAGAGGCGCCCCGAGGCGTGGGCCTGCCAGGCGAATCTGAGCGTGTGAGAGAGGAGCAGAGAAAGGCATGCCAGAGAGGAAGTGGCGAAAGTCGAGCTGCCCAGGCTGGCATGGCCAGTGCTTCTGGGAATGGCGTGCAGGCAGCCCCACGGTGGGACAAGACGAGCAAGAAATACAGCCCCAGCTTGTTAAGGGTTGTGAGGGCTGTGCCCCCAAGCTTGGTCTCCACCCTGTTGGCTACGAAGACTGAGAATGGTGGATGACGGGCGCTGGCCAGACCCACCACGTGGAAAGCTACTGGGACCTCGGCGGGGATAGGGGCCGTAGGGATGGGGAGGGTCGGTGGGTCAGTGAGGCAGCTGGCATAGGTCGTTCTGGGTTTGAGACGCCAGACAGAGTAGAGACGCTGAGTAAAGAGCTGAGGATATGGAGCCAAGGTGTGGCCTCTCAAAGACAGAAAGGCAGTGGGGACAGGTTTGAGAGCCGCCAAGGCCAGGCCGGTTGGAGCGGTGGCCTGGGTGTGTCCCTCCTCTGCTTGCCCTCTTGGGGTCTAGTCCAAATTCCTGCTGGGGCTGAGGAAGCTGCCACAGCCTGGCCTCTGGCTGTCCCTCCCGCCCCCTGTCCTGCTCCCCTCCTTGCACTGCCCCTGCCCCTCTGCCTCTCCTCCAGCTCTTCCGCCGCCGCACCACCTCCCTCCGGCCCCAGGACCCTTGCACATGCTGGCCCCCCTGCTGGGCTCTCCTCAAGAGCCAGGTAACACCTTGGTAATCCACCCAGAGATGGGGAAGTCAGTGCTTGTCCCAGATTATTTCTTCACCTCCCACTTCAGCTCCATGGCCTGTATCACCAGCTCCCCACACTGCAGAGACTGGCTGTGGTCCCCAGGGGAGTGGGGCAGAGAGAAGGGAGAGGGGCTCTGGGCCATGGAGCCTCAGGAGAAGCAGCCACTGAGGTGAGACAAGCAGGAAACCGGGGCAGAGTGTGTACACATGAGTGTGTGTGTGTGTGTCCTGCATGTTTCAAGGACAGGAGAGGTTCCTGAGAGGGAGACTGACCCCTAGATTTAGCGCCTGGGGGCTGCTGGTGACAGGGCTGAGAGCCGTGGGGGCAGCCAGGGGTGATCGGATTGAAGCAGGGTTGAGGGAGAGCAGGAGGGAAGCCGAGTCAGTGAATGGGGACAGGTGTGGGGAGGGTTTTGTCTGGCCCTAAAGGGGAAGAAGGGAAAGGGGAGGGTTGCTGGAGCTGGTGGGAATAAGGTTGTTATGGAAAGGGCACAGTAGGGCAGGGACTTGCTTGAGTAACTGAGGTGGCATGGGGACTGGCCCAGGGCTGGGAAGGACGTCCGGATAGGAGCCGGCCCACCCACCCACCCACCCACCCACGGGGTCAGGGCAGGGCTCTCAGAGCTCAGAGTGAGGGCGGGTGGGGGAGGGGTGGGCGTGGAGAGACAGGGAGGAAACCAGAGCAGAGAGAAAGGGCTTCCATGGGACCACAGAGGGGATGAGGACAAATGTCAAGGGTGGTTTTGCTCCTTCAACATCAGGTGCCAAGTCACTGGGGTGTTGGATCCAGAGTGACTGTCAGGTGAACAGTGATGTGATGTGACCTCTTCCAGGACCTTGGCAGGGAAGGTGGAGTGAAGGGGCAAAAGGGGTGAGGTGGGTGAGCTCTGGTAGAAGTTCTGCAGAGGGGAAAGATCTGGGGACCTGGACAGACGCACGGGTGGGGTTGTGGGAAATCCCCAGAGCAAGATTCCGCCTAGGGAGGGACTGTCTGGGGACCGGAGCAACAGGGGAGGAGCTGTTTTGGAGAGGGACAGGGAGACCTCCTTCCCCAGGGGCAGGGGGACAGAGGAGGTTGTGCCTTCCGGCCTCCGTTTCCCTGAGGGGAGAGAGAAATGACAGGGGGTGGCTGCAGGAACTTCCCAGCCAGAGCCCCAGCAGCCAGCTCCCCCAGCCCAGCAGAGACAAGCTTTCCCTGTCACCCATCTCTACACTCCTGCAAAGCAGCCCTGAGACAGGACCGCTTCCCAGCTCCTCTGCTCTCCAGCTTGCAACCACCACACTCCCCTGCCCCCCACTGCCTGCCTCCCTCCATTTGCCTTGACCAGGACGGGGCCCAGCTCCTAATTTCCTCTCCGGAGCAGGGAAGCCGGCTTTGGCCATGAATCTGAAACTCCTCCTGGGCAGTGATGTCTTCACACAGGAGTCAGACCCAGGTCCTGCCCAGGACTTGGGCAAAGGCAGTGCCACCTTGGGGTGGGGGGTGGTCCAAGATGCAGCTGCTTAAGGCTGTGTTATTTCATTTGTTTAACATCTGTGTTGTTGAATTTCTAGAATGTACTCCTTCCGAGTATTGGTGCCTTTCTCCCCTCCGCCGACCCTCTGGGCCCCGGGTGACTCAGTGGGCTGGGTAGTCTTAGGGCAAACCAAAAGGTTGCAGGTTCAATTCCTGGACAAGGCACATGCCTAGACTGCAGGGCCCAGTCCTTGCAGATCTACGTTTCTCTCCCTCTCAAAAATAAATAAATAAATCCCCTTTTAAAAAAGGGGTGGGGGAGAGAAGGAAGTGGTAGACCTGCTGAGGGCCTTCCTGGAGCTGCCCCTTGCTAATAGAACTCTGGTTTTGCTCAATCTGGGGCAGTAACGTGCTGGGGAAATGTTTCCCCAGGAGAAAACCCAGGACTGATAGAAACCTACCCGGGTGACCCCCATGGTCAGTGATGACTTAGCGGAGGGGCGGGCCTGCGACTCAGTTCTGGCCAACGGGGCCAGAGAGGAGATGGGCTGGGCGTTCTGGCCATCCCTCTCCTGAGGAGACCAGAGACAGTCATTCCTGCCCTCCATCCGGGGGAAGCCTCCTTGCTGGCTAGGAGAGGCTCCAATCTGTAGCAGCTCTCTGGGCGAATGAGGAAACAGAGAGGCAGAGAGTGGGCGGAAGTGGAGTGGGCTTGGAGCAGCTCCGTGCCCTCCCCCGCCCCAGATGCTCAGACACCCCCGCCACTGAAGAGAGTTGGGCCGTGTAGACCAGAACCCACACTGAGGACACAGGACACGTGGGCATTCACACAGGGCGGCAGGCGGGGCCCTGACCCACCAACGCTGGAGGGAGCAGCTGTGGGTGGGCTTGGGGGTGAAAGGAAAGGAGAGACTGTAAAAGGGAGAGAGGTGGGGACCCCTGGTTTGTAGACGCCCCTGGCCTGGGTGAAGGTTTCCCTGGAACCAGATGGAAGGCTCTCCCTCATCTCAGGTCCCTGAGAGCTATGCGTGGCGTTTGCATTAGCATCTCCAGTCCCCAGGCCGGGGACCGTCTACTGCAGGCAAGGGGCCATCTCCTCTAAGGAATGTCCCTCCTGTGAGTCCCATGGGGATATTGGGCCTCTGAATACCATGTGGCCCAAAGCATCCAGGTGTGTGCATCCGATGGTACGGTGGCGTTTGAAAATTCAAGCTGACCGGGCCATGGAAGAGCCTTTGTTTGCCTTGCCAAGATTCATGCAGATTTTCATCAAAAGCATCGGACTCTCCGTACCTTTGCTGTAGGATGGCAATCGACGCTCCACAGAAAAAGGTCAGCTACATTTGCGGGAGTTAAGCAGGTGTCTTTGCTGCAATATGTCTTGAAGTCATTAATACCATATGGCATCAGATCCAAGGAGACGCCCTTCATTGGAAGATGCATCGCTATTTCATGTATTACTGAGAAAGGAAAAATGTCTAAGTTGGGAAGCTCAGAGGGGGCCCCTCCATAAAGCCGCACCAATGACGGGCTACGCTGTCCGTGTAGGAAGGCGTGAGAGATGAGCCCGCCACACAGAGACGGACAGCAAGGACCCCTCCGGTCTCTACCTCAGCCCAGGTGGAAGAAGGGACAAGTGTCCCGCACTGATTCTTTGGGCCGTAAACGGGGACGCAGTCTGGGGCCACACTACCCAGGTGGCCCTGAGGGATGTCAGGAGCTGGCAGCCCAGATCACTCAGTCTCTGGAGCTCAATCTCTATCTAGACCCCTGGCGAAAAAATGTGCCAGTCGGTGTGGCTGGAAGATGAATGTTTGTATGTACTGTGGCGGGAAGTGGAGGGGGGGGCGCAGAGGGGACAGCCTTGCTCATTCCGTCCCACTGGAGGGCCCCCGGGGTCCAGAGGCAGCCGTGGTCACTGTTCTCACCATTGTTGGGCACTCTCTCAGTGCCAGGCTCTGGGCAAGGGGCTTCTCCTCATCAGCTCCTACCAGCTTCACCAAGCCCACACCTCTGCCCGGGGACAGCCTCATCATCGCCATTGCCAGCAGAGGATACTGGGGCCCCTGAATGCAATTTTTCAGTAATGGGCTTACATGGAAGCAGTTTCTGGATCAGATTCTGTGTCTACACACCCCAAGGGGCCGTGTGATGTCCTCTGCTGTCTAGTGGTCCTGGGCAAACCTGGGTCCCCTCACTGCATGATCCTGTCCTCGCTGTGAAAGGATCCACTCTGGACATGAGGACATGACATTCAGTAGCATCTTCCCAGCTCATGATTCAGGAAGATGCTAGCATAGATGACGCATCTCTGTATTCGTGTTTCCTGCAACGTCTGACACGTGAGCAAGCTCCCAGCACCTTTCTGGTCCTCTGACCTAGGGGTGCAGCCCACCCCGCCCCTCAAGGGCCATCGGGAGAGCTAGGGCACGTGGGAGCAGCCTGCCCCTCCCTGCAGGAAGAGGAGCCAGGTTTTTATTACAGATCCTATCGCCACGCAAAGGGCTGGCACTTCCGTGATTGAGCTGGTCCTGTCGCACCGTGAAAATGAATGGCAACCCCTCGGGAGACGATTTGATGTAGGATGTTCATTTTGGGAAGCCGGTCTTTCTACAACATTAAAGCCAAGATGTGGCCTGGGTACCTCCGTGATAAATGGAAAGTTTAGCCCAAAAGGACCAGATCTGTTAATAAAATAGATTCAGATCCCTCCCAATAAAAATGCGGATGCATTGTAGTCTTCTCTCAGGTCACTGGGCTGAATCCCTTTATCTACTAAATTACTACAGAAAAACCCTTATCTGCCTATCACATTTGCTGCTGTGGGCGGGATACCCTCTTGGGAGGCAGAAGTTGCTTCCTAATAACTTGGATGATATGCAGGGGAGCGTCACCTTCAAGTAGGCCACATACTTGAAGAAGGGACAGGGCCGAGAGATGGTCCAGCCAACAGGCCAGAAAGGTGACAGGTGTTGCCCAGATGTGTTACTGGTGACAGAGTGAGACTTCTAATCCCGTGTCCACCCTCCCCCACTCAGCCCAGTGCCCCTCCTCCAGGGCATCCCGGTTTCTGTTAGGACGGCCTCTCTCTCAGGTAGGCAGCCAGGAGGGTGTCGAAGATGTCCAGGCCATGGGCAGGAGGGACCCACAGGGCCTGCAGTCTGCAGCTTGGGGCAGCCCTGGAGTGTCTGCCCAGGGAGCTGACCCCACTGGGCCAGGGGAGGGGTGGGGCAGAAGTCCAATCCAGTACGGAAAAGGGCAGAATGTTTGGGAAATCCATCCCTAAGTTCCCAGAGAGGCCCTGGGCAGGAGCCCGGGTGAAGGAGGGTCTGGCTTGTCCCCAGGGGCCCTGCCACGCCCCCGACATGCCTCCCTCTCTCCCACCTGCGCTGGGTGAGTCACGCCTGCAGAGAGAATGAATCATGGGGGTTACGAAACCACAGGGCTCCTAAGAGGGAGGCTGGAGAGGACCTGGGAAAGCTACCTGCACAGGCCCTGCTCTCCCCCAGGCCTGTCCCACCCTTCATCGCCCACCACCCTCGGGCAGGCTCAAGTGAGTTCTATACAGCACCCCAAACACTCTGGACACGGAGCCCCAGGTCAGGCCCCCCCTTCCACCCTCAAGGCCTTCTCTGCCTATTTGCATTCCCTCTTCCCTAGGAAACAGGGTAAAAGCCTACCTTCCACAGGGGTCCCCATGGGACCAGGATTGGGGCGGAAGGGACAAGAGATCCGGAAGCCATCCTCACCTCTCTCCACGTGCTTGTCCGCGTGGGAACCTCACTGTCATTCTCCGGGATGCAGCGAGTCATTACCTGCAGGCAGCCACGCAGGAACCACTCACCTCACTATCCCACGGACTGGCCCAGCGCTGCGGGTGCTTTTCAGAGTCTCTTCACCTCTCGAGGACACCTACCAGGGAGCAGGCCCTGGGCTCATACAAACAAACATTTATCGACAGCTTATGACATGCCAAGACCTCATGTCACCATCCAAAGAGCCCTACAGAGGCAGATACTGTTGTCACACACACGTTTGCGGGTGGAGCGCGGCGCCCTCCAGGATCCCACAGACACGGAGGAGACAGCTTGGGGTTCACCTGCACGCCGGCCTCCCGGGGTGGGCTGGAGCTTCCCGCCGGACCGCTAGGTGTCTCCTGGACCCTCTCTGAACCCAGCTAACGTGTCAGATGTCTTTGCTCCGCTCAACGTGCCCCTTCCCCGTCAGGTCTCCTTGGTTGGGGTGGGCGGTGGGGCAGCGCAGGGAAGCAGTGTCATGACCCTGTCCCTCCTTGTGCTTTCTGTCCCCTACAGCCCAGGCCCTCCGCAACGCTGAGCCGCGCTGAGGTGAGCAAGGCCACCGGTGAAGGAGGTCAAACCCGACCAGGTGGACGAGGCCTCCCAACAGGTGGGAGGGCGCGGCCTGCCCGCATCACGCCGGGGACGCACTCACCTGGGATGCCCCCCGGGGCCCTCCCTGCAGGCTCCCCCGTGGATCACGCGGGGCCACGGCCGCCACTCGGGGCGCCCTGTGTCTGTGTGTGTGTGTTGTGTCCCGAGAGCCCCCGAAAGTCTGCGAGAAGTTCCCGGTGGGGGGCGTTTCGGGTCCCCGGGCTTGCGGGGGCCCGGGTGCGGGCGGCACGAGCGCGGGCCCAGGGGCGCCACCGGGCCGCGCGGGCGGGAGCGCGCCGCGGCCGCCTCCCCCTCCCTCGCTCCCGCCCGCTGCGGCGGCGCTTCCCCGGCGCGGAGCGGCTTTAAAAGGCGGCTCCCCACCCCCCGGCGCACTCGCCGCTCGGGCGCCGCGCGAGCCTGCCGCTGCCATGCCTCCGCGCGCGCCGCCTGCGCCCGGGCCCCGGCCGCCGCCCCGGGCCGCCGCCGCCGCCGAGGACACTGGGGGCCCCCGCCGGCTCGGGCTCCCGCCGCTGGCGCCGCGCCCCGGGCGCTGGCTGCTGCTGCTGCTGCTGCTCGCGGTGCCCGCCGCCCGCCCCGCGCCGCCGCCGCCGCGCCCCGTCTACACCAACCACTGGGCAGTGCAAGTGCTGGGCGGCCCGGCCGAGGCGGACCGCGTGGCCGCGGCGCACGGCTACCTCAACTTGGGCCAGGTGAGTGCGACCGGCCCCGCGCGCCCAAAACTTTCCCGGCCGCCCGGGCAGGGGTCCCGGGCGCTCGGCCCCGCGCCCTGGGGGGGTGGGGGCCGAGGCACCGTTGTGGGGAGTCACCCGGGAGCGCGGCGCGCGGGACGCTGGGCGGGGACGACCAGGTGGCCCGCGCGGATGCCCACGCAGGCCCCCTGGCGCGCCGGGGGTCGCTCCCCGGGGTCGGGGTGACCCGGCGCGGACACCTGCCCGGCCCGGCCGAAGTGGGAGCCGCGGAGGGCGCCGCGCTCCGTCCGCGGCGCTGTCGTCCGTGACGCCCCCACCGGCTCTGCTGGGCCTGCGACTCTTTGCCCTCGACGGGTGGCGCGGGGCCCTGGGCCCTGGGAGCGCGCGCCGGGGCGCCGGGCGCGGGCGCGTGGCCTGGCCTCCCTGGGACCCCTGTCCCCTCAGTGCCCCCCGGGTCCTGGAGAGAGGACCTGCTGGTGCCTGTGCCGGCGAATCACCATCAGGGAGGCAGCCTGAGACCCAGCAGCTGGGACGGGGGCTGCAGGCGGGGTCTTGTGTTTACAACCCCCCCAGGCACGGCCTGCGGTGGGAGCAGTTTGCTCTGCGTCAAGGCTTGTGCTGCGTGCGCGGTTCCGTGGCAGCTCCGCACAGACGAGCTGGGTGACCTTGGGCAAGTCATTTCCCCGTCTTCTTCGGTGGAGTCGGGGACAGTGTGTAACCAGTCAACAAGTTGTTGGCGGATGCCCTATTGACTGGCAGCAAAGCCTCAGGCTGGGCCTGACCGGGCCAGTGAGCCGGGAGCCTGCCTCGGTCTCAGCTGACGCTAATGCTGTCACTTAGCAAGACAGGACAAGACCTGGGCATGAAGGCTGCGTAACCCCGAAGAAGCACTCAGGCCAGGTCCCTTTTTCCTGCCCCAGCCCTGCGGCCTGACAATGGGGGCAGGGGCCGATCCTGACTTCTGTCCCGGGCAGTGTGAGGTCCCATCAGGGGACCTCCTGACGCAGCTAACAAATCTCCTACAAACTGCACACTCGGTGGATCAAGGGAAGTGACGGGGACGCGCCAGCTCATAACTCAAACCCTAGTGCTTCGTTTTAAATTTAATTCATCGCGTCCGTGACAGAAGCCACAAAGTGTAGTGAGGCCCTAATCTGCGTGACATTCCCCCTGCACCCCACGGCTCTCTCCAGCGCTGCTCCCGTCAGATGGGTGGCCTTCCAGAAAAGTAGCTTCTGTCTTCTGAACTGTACTGTACGCCGCGGGTCACAGGGTGTCTGAAGGAATGCCACCTCATCATCCGTGTATATTTTTGTCTGCTTTGGCCAGTCCAGTCCCTTCGAACGTGCTGTGATCGAAGAGTTTGCCCCTGGGTAGCGCGGGCCTCGTGTCTGTCTGCAGTTCCTGAATCTGCCTGCTGGATGACCCAGACTTGAAGGCAGTGTTCCTTAGGGCTCCCTCCCGTTGGTTGCTCCCCATGTTTGCCCCGGGGGGTCCCCTGGCTACTGTCACACTTGGCTGCTCTGCCCAGGTGGCCCAGCGATTTGTCTTCAGCTCAAAGTGGCTCTTTAACAGCACGGTAAATTACAAAGTGCCTGGGTATCTGGCTTCTGGGATCACAGGAGTAGAGGGGAGCTGAAGCTGAGCTGAGAGCCCCCCAGACAGAGGCCCAGGGACACCTCCCTCACCCCCAATACACACACACACACACACACACACACACACACACACAATCTCTGTCCGCAGAATGAATAAAAAATGCTGGATCTTCGGAACAAGCCCTGTCAGACTCACCAAGTCTGCTGCAGCTCATTTTGCCTGTGGGAGAGATGGTTTCTCCCAGCATGCACCTGGGCATTGTGGGGGGGTCTCTCAGCACCCCCCCCCCCCACCCAGCTCTGTACAGTGGACTCCATGCAGCCGGGTCACTCAGGTTGGTAGGCACGATGCTGGAGGTGGCGCTGTGGGTTATTCACAGACTGAGGGGTTAGCTGGTTGGGGACACACACTGTCCCAGTGGCACGTGCGTGTGCATGCATGTACCTGCGTGTGTGTGTGTGCCTGTGAGTGAGTGATTACTCAAGGAGGGCCCATTCCTCCTTATTCCCAAACCAGCTTTTCTCCCCCCCTCCCCCCTGTGTGCTCCTAATGTGGAAAAGGCCCGGAGCATTGCAGCCTCTACCTACTCAGTAAGAACTCTTTAACAACCTTCTTTGCCTTTCCAGCCAGGAGAATTTGTGACTCATAAATAAGAGGTAGATATTCTTAGCTTTGAGTTATGGGTGAGTAAACTGAGGTGAGGCCAGGGGTGGCCGCTCTTCGTCAGAGGGAACGCACAGTAAGTGCGTGTTACCTGTGACCATTATGGTCCCCGCTCTTTGTCTCCGGCCGCGTTCTCGGATCTGAGGTCTCCTTTGTGTGACTTTCCCTAAACCCTTAATGGGCAATTAGTGTTATGGTACCTGCCCTGACTCACAGCCCTGCTTTTGTCGTGGGTCCCAGCATGCCTGTGGGTTCTGGCCTGCGTGTTTTGCCTTCTTCCTTCGTTCACCTGACGACCCGGTCCCGTCACTGTCACGTGGTGCCGAGGGAATTTAGATCAGCGGTTATTCGCCTTGCTGGAATCACGGATCTCTTTGGAAGTCTGATAAAAGCTCTGGGTCTTCTCCATGGAAAAATATGTGTCATCAGGCACGAGATAAAGTAGCCTCTTCTTGTGCTTGTATTTGTCATTGTACTGGAGGCCTCCCCCACAATGCACCACGGCTTTAAAAACAGGATAAAACTTTGGAAGAGTCCCATGTCACTATTGACAGATGACATTACTAACCGCGCTGGTAGTCAAAGAGGTGTTAACTGTTAGGGCTAACAGAGTCCTAGCTTGATGAACAATAGCTTGATGGCCCTGGCTGGTGTAGCTCAGTGGATTGAGCACTGGCCTGCGAACCAAAGGGTCCCAGGTTCGATTCCCAGTCAGGGCACATGCCTGGGTTGCAGGTCCCCAGTGGTGGGTGTGCAAGAGGCAACCGATTGGTGTATCTCTTGCACATCGATGTTTGTCTCCCTCTGTTTCTCCCTCCCTTACTCCCTCTGCAAAATAAATAAGTAAGTAAATAAATAAATAAATAAAATCTTAAAAAGCTATAACTTTACAACAGCAACATCTGAGAAGATAAAAGAAATTATAATTCACTGAGGCATAAAAGCTATTAGATACTTAGGAATGAATCTTTTAAAAAGTGAGGCTTTGGCCCTGGCTGGTGGGGCTCAGTGGACTGAGTGCGGGCCTGCTAATCAAAGGGTCGCCAGTTCGATTCCCAGTCAGGGCACATGCCTGGGTGGCAGGCCAGGTCCCCAGTAGGGGGCGCGCAAGAGGCAACCGCACACTGATGTTTCTCTCCCTCTCTTTCTTCCTCCTTCCCTTCTCCAAAAATAAATAAATAAAATCTTTTTTAAAAAATGAGATTTTGAGGGAGAATATTTGAAACTCTTCAAAGAAGTATTGATAAACAGAAGGCCTGGATGTAGGGATAGATTATGACCATAGACAGGATGACCGGCGATCACAGGTGCACCTGAGTGCATCTGTACGTTCAATGTCATCTAATTGGACCACGGGGACGGGATTTTGTGTGGGCTGTGAAGCCACACAGATTAATTCTAGACTTCAAATGGAGAGTCAGGTGCCAGAATACCCGAGACAAGTCTGAGGAGGGGGAACAGAAAGCAGAGGGAGCGCCCTGTCAGCGAGGGGCACTTGGCATTATGCTCTGTAGTCATCGCAGCCGTTTGACCTTGGCCCCGTGATGGCCCCGTCCGTGGCGGAATTGACCCAAACCCAGGCAAACAGAGCAACTTGTGTGTGTGAGCAGGAGGGTTACAAATGGGTGCAGAGGGCCGGGCAAGTCGATCAAAGGAACGAAAAGAACTGACTCTTCACAAAGCAGAAACAATCAGATTTTCACTCATGGACATGACAGTACATTCCAGATAGGATGTTACACTTTTAGAAATAAATAGAGTGGGGGAATGCCTTTATGACGCGGGGAAAGGAAAGGGTTCCCTAAAACGCAAAAAGAATAAATAAAAGGCACAGATCAATATGTTAGAAGGCCTGTACGACAGAGATGAAACACAGTTAGAAAGCCAGGATAAACCAGGAAAAACGTAGCACTCCGCGAACAGAGGAGGGCCCCGATTATTTTAAAAGCTATCCATCAAAAAATGTTATCAATGATCACGATGATTTTACCAATAAGGAAAAGGTAAATCCTGGGTAGAGAAGTGGGAAGTACCTAAATAGGGACTTAAATGAAGAAGAAATTCAAATGGCTGATAAACGTGAGAAAGGGCATCCAGCCTCCCTCAAACTTACTGCAGTAATTTTTTTAAATTAATTTTTTAAAAGATTTTATTTATTTATTTTCAGAGAGAGGGGAAGGAAGGGAGAGAAACATCAATGTGTGGTTGCCTCTCATACGCCCCCTACTGGAGACCCGGCCTGCAACCCAGGCACGTGCCCTGACTGGGAATTGAACCTGTAACCCTTTGGTTTTCAGGCTGGTGCTCAATCCACTGAGCCACACCAGCCAGTGTGAAGTTTAAGGCAATTCACACCTATCAGATTGGCCACCACGGAGCAGTGCTAGCATTGAGTGTTGGCAGAGATGCAGGGCTGTGGGGAAGGTTCCAGGGCTGCTGGAAAGTGACTTGGCGTGAGGTCCAGTTGTATCAGCGAGTTCACACCTTGGAGAGAAATTCTTGCGTGTTGTGCCTCAGGAGACTTGTCTAGGAATGTCCACAGGCATTTTTTTTTTTTTTAAATGCGGGGAGACCCAATCTGAATCATCATCAGTAGAAAGATGGAAAACCAAACCACACCATGGAATAGCACGCCGTCATTAGAAAGGAATTAAGCAGATAGAGATCTACACAGATAAATCTTGAAAAGTCGGCTGAGTGAAAACGGCAAGCTGCCAATGAGCAGGGTGATAGTGTACATGTAAGCTCTTGAAATCACGCTAGGCAAGTCTATATTATTTATAATTGCCTGCATGGATGGGAAGAATTCGCACCGAATTCTAGTTAGCGGTGGCCTGTGTGGAGGGAGGGAGGGAACAGAAACCAGGGAGAGTAATGTCAAACATTATCTGCAGTGCTCTGACTCATAACAGACGTGTGTGTGTGCGTGTACATATACATAAACTATATACAAAATTGCGTTTAAGCATTTTGCAGTTTTGTTTCTTGGTATCAGAATATATTATGGCTCTGGTTAGTATGGCTCAGTTGGTTCCAGCCTCGTCCCGCAAAGCAAAAGGTTGCAGGTTCGATTCCCGGTCACAGGACCTGCCTAGGTTACGGGTTCGGTCCCCAGTTCGGGGCACGTATGGGAGGCAACTGATCCATGAGTCTCTTCCATGTTGATGTTTTTCTCTCTCTCTCCCTCTCTTCCTTTGTCTCTAAAGCATGTTCTTGGGTGATGATAAAAAAAAGAAAATATATTTCGTATGGCGGTGTGTACAGGTATATACATACATACATATACAACACGTATCTACACCTGCACACACAGATACGCATGAAATGTTAAAGGGGAGAAAAGAAAATGAACCAGCACTTCACACACACACAACGCGCTGGACCATCGGAAGCGTATCCGTGGACACACAGGGTCAGACTCCCCGGCTTTAGACCTCCCAGGAGGGGTTGGGCCACTTGTTCAGGAAGGAGCTGCAGATGGAGGGCTTCTTGGACAGAGTGGGCCCCAAAGCCCAGGAACCCCACCTCCCAGCTGCCAGCCTGTCCCTGGACCAGGCTGTGGTCCTCACTCTCACCTACATGCATCATTCGTGCGACAGTGACAGTGCTCAGGAAACACAGGTGCCAACAAGAGGGCCTCACAAACCAACTCGCAACAGCTCAGGTGGCCGCTGCTTTTTGGAAGTGATGTTTATTTATTTTTTTATTTTAGAGAGAGGGGAGGGAAGGAGAAAGAAACGGAGAGAAACATCCATGTGTGGTTGCCTCTCTTGCGCGCCCCCTACTGGGGGCCTGGCCCACAACCCAGGCATGTGCCCTGACTGGGAATAGAACTGGCGACCCTTTGGTTTGCAGGCCAGCGCTCAACCCACTGAGCTACACCAGCCAGGGTGATGTTTATCTAAGGGTGGAATTTAGGCACCGCACGGTCCCTTGCTGTTTTTGCTTTGCCTGAGGGATTGAGCTAATTTGTTGGTTGTGAGTCGGAGCATCAAAAGGCAGGCTGACGGCCAGGGGCCTAAAAGAGGTAAGAGCCTTAAATGATTTTCAACTTGCCTGAAATAGTTCTCCTTAAAATAGCTGCCGAGCAGAACGTACCTGGCCCAGAACTTCGGGTGGGCCTGCCTGATTCCCTGGTCAGAGCTACACACCTCATCTCCACAAGCTGACACTCGGCCAGGTGTTAAAATAAGGGGCCAGAACTTTCTCCACCCGGAGTGCCGGCAGTTTGGGAGGGACAAGGGAAGCCCGGAACAGCACTCACTTGTGACCTAGTTGTCTGGGACTGCTTTCTGGTCGAAGGCTGTCTCTTGGGCTGTGAGCCAGGAGCCTTGGCTTGTCTGCAGAGAGAAGGGTCGTAGGGGGGTGCAGGGAGGAGTGGAATTGTGATGCTATGTGATTATTCTCCCCCAGGGATCTCTTTATTGATTTTAGGAAGAGGAAGGGGGAGAGGGAGAGAGACAGAGACAGAGAAACATCGATGTGAGAGAGAAACATCGATCAGTTGCCTCCTGTGTGCGCCCTGACCTGAGATCAAACCTGCAACACAGTCAGGTGCCCTGCCCGGGGATCGAACCCTCAACCTTTTGGTGTATGAGAAGACACTCTGACCGACGGAGCTACCCAGCCAGGGCACCCTCTCGCTTGACATCTTTAATCAGAGGGTCAGATTTAAATGGGCAGCGTTTTGTTTTTCTGGTTTTTGTCTTTGAGTGGACCGCCCTTGGATGTTGTTGGAGGTGCAGTGGAGAGAGGTGACCGAAGCTAGTGGAGCTGTGAAGGTGCCCGAGGGCACACTTAGTGTCGGGCCAACGGGGACAGCTCCGCTGACTGGTCCATGGGCTGGAACTTGTCAAGGGTGCAAATCAGAAACAGAGGTGTTGACCCTGAAGACCCTGCCGGAGGCCACTTGCCTGGCCTTGGACTTGGGGCAGCAGGAGAGCCACGGGGGACTCTTCACCCACAGGGGGGTCACCCCCGGCCTCTGCTCAGATCTTGCCTCTGAAAGGTTGTTGCTCTGATCTTCCGTAGCCCAGGCAGGTGGCAGGCAGGCCTCCCCCTGCCTCTCCCAGCCGCCTGCATGTGGGGGGTCTCTGGGTTGTACTTGGCCTCGGCGCTGACGAGGTCCCCTGTGTGTGCTTGTACCTGGCGGGTGTTTCCCACGTTGGTGGTCTCACGAATGGAGCCTCACACCAATCCTGCAAGCAGGGGTCGCCAGGCCTGTTGAACCACGACGCGATCTCAGGTCCAGTTCCGTCTGACTTGCTGCAGGTCAAGGCTGAACCCATGCCCTGCCGCTCGCCTTCCACCAGCATCCTCACTGTCAGGTGGACCTCATCTCTGCTTCTCAGCTAAGCATCAGGTGGGAAGGCCTTTCAGCTCCCCGCTGCCTCTTCATCGTCTGGTCCGGAACAGTCATCCCTGGCTGCTCTCTCATCGGCATGAGACCCGCTCACATCTCTCCATGTCAGGCGGGGCGGGGTGGGGCGGGGAAACACCCCGACCCTTCCGGTCATCCCAGAATGCCGCCCTCAGCAGCTCAAGCCACTGGACGGCTCGCCCTTTGCTGCAAACCTCCCTGCGTGGCCCCCAAAGTCCCCGCCATGTCCCTGGTGCCTGAGCTCAAGTTCTGGAAGTCCCCGCCCCCTGCCTGCCCATCCATCGGTTCTGTGACCAAGTCGACTTGTGGCCTTCTGGGTGGCTCTCAGGTCCTCTGCTGCCACCAGCTGGGGCCTCCCCCACTTGTCCCCTTTCTGCCCAGCATGGCTTTCCGCATCTACCTGGTGAGCCCCTCACCCTGCCTGGCCATCTGCAGCCCTGCCTGTCTCCCTAACCCCATGGACGAGCCTGTCCTCTGGGCTCCCAAGCCCCCATCGCCTGATGGCTTATTTCTGCCGCCACTGCCCTCCCAGCCTCCTGGGCGAGTCAGTCCACTGTCCGTCCTCCAGCCGTTCTCTGTGGTCAGTTTTCATGCTGCCATTTCTGTGGTGGCGGAGAAGGCACGCCTTCTCATTGATTCAGCAAGGGGCCTGAGAGATAAGTCCCATGGGACACCTGCCTGCAGGAGCCTCCTAGTGGAGGGGAGGGGACAAGTCTCTGTGAGCGAGGTCAGCCAGGTCAGGCTCCTGCTGTTCTGCATCACACTTTTATATCCGAGTCCCTTGTTTTTTGGAGTCACACTCAGTGGACTGGGCCCCTCCTGGGCCTGTGCCTGTGCGTGGGGAGAACCCTCCCTGCGATACTCGAGTGTACTTCCAGACCAGGTCAGCCGCGCACAGGACAGGGCACAGCAGCCCCCGTCGTCCCATCACACCCCAGGTCTTCCCGATGTCCTTGTGACTCTGCTCTTGGAGGGTCTGGAAGACCTAGCGCCAGGCGCAAGCCCTCTGTCTGGTGCTGGGAAGAGCGGGGATGAACAGCCGTCGGATGTCAGGAGGGCTCCATGGGATGGGATTGGCGGCCTGGGTTCCCATGGTAACCAGCCCATCAATGCCCTCAGTGTCCAGACCACGCGAGGAAGAAACAGTCACATTGTCTCCCTCTTGGCCACTTGGGTGCGAACCAGCCAAGCTCCGCATCGCCCGACAGGCCACCCCGCCTCGCCTGCCGTGTGGCAGGCACCCTGCTGCTTGGAGACCAGAAAGGAGCTGTCACCTTCAGCTTCCTGACCCTCCTGGCGGCCTCTTGAATTCCTGCTGCTGGCCGCCATCAGTCACTCACGGAGGAGTCCTTGTTGGGTGGGCCCCTCTTTTCAATGGGAAGAAACGGCCCAGCTGGGCCAGCCTCCCAAAGTTCTGAGTGATGAGCCAGACGGCATTCGCAACGGGGCTGGATAAACCCGTGTCCAATGTCGCAGTCGGGCTTTTGAAAGAGGACTCGATTTCCAGACCTTCTCCCTTTGTTTCGAAACCTCGTGCTGGCGACTCATTCAACCAGAACCTCCTTCTTGCCCATAAGGGGCCCCAGTCTTCCCCGGGGGGGTCTTTGTCAGACACCCCCAGGCGGGCATCCAGGGAAGTGATGAGGCGGGCAGAGCTGCCCTCTCGTCAGATAAGGGGCTGTAGGCCCCCCGGGCTTGGAGAAGGCAAAGCCGTCCGTCTGTGGGCCTTGCTGATCCCTCGTCCTCCAAGCCAGAGCTGGGACCTCACCCTGGATTGTCTTCCTCCACTCATGTCCTGGTCCCTCTGCCTCCTGGTCTCTCCCGTGCGGCCCAGCCTGCTCCTCACACACTCACACTGTCCATGGCACTGCCCGCTGCTCTCCTTCCTCACTTCCAGGTCGTTTTCGACATTGCCAGGCAAACCCTAAACCTCGCACTTGCCTGCCCTGCTTTAAGATGGGCAGAGGCTCCCCGGCAGCAAAGCCCAGGGAGCCAGTGGCTGCCCCCGCCCCCCGCCCCGTGCACAAGCCCTCGCTGTCACAGCATGCTCCAGCCACTGCGGCCCTTGGTCACTCTGGGAATTTCCCAGGTGCTGCCTCTTTCTCTTGCACCTGCTCTTGGTTGTTGCTGTTGTTTTAACCTGGGTGCCCATCCCCGTGGAGTTCACCCAGCGAACCGACTCTTCTTCAAGATCAGTGAGCGTGCGGCTGTTTCCTGGCCTACCTGCTGTGCAGCAGGGCCGAGCACGGCGCGCCCAAGTTCCAGAGCCACAGTGCGGGGTGCAGGGGGGGTGTGTGTCTGTCTCCTCACCAGGCCACAGCGTCATGTGGTCAGACTCTCAGTTCCTCTTTATTTTCTTGGACCCTCGTCCCCAGCGTGGATTCTCATCACCCAGTCCAGCTCCCCAAGGCGCTTCATTTCGTTCGAGGGGGTCCCTGGGTTCCAGGGCCCCCACCTCCACTACCACTCACTGGCTCCTTCATTGGCTTTCCTGTTCACCAAGGCCGGCTGTGGTCATCACCCCATCATCATTCCACAGATGAGCAAACCGAGGCCCCGACAGGCTCACCAACTTCCTACAGCTTAGCACACAAGTCAGACCAAGACTTTCCACCCAGACGCGGACGGCTCTGATTCAGGCCTGACTCACAGACGGTGCCCATGTCCCTACCTCCGGCCACATTAGAAAGGCTGCAGAGGGCAGGTGGCAGCTGAGCTGGCCATGGACCTTGAGAGGGGTTTTCTAACTGGAAAGGCAGAGGGACTTGGAGTGGGCAGAGTGCAGGTGGGGTCAGAAGGGATGGCTTGAGAGGGCAGCTGTGCTGTAGGACTCTCCCTTCATAGCCAGCCTCTGGCCTGGGGTTTCCACTCCAAAGGGTAATAATCTATGCAAGAATGAAGATAGCTACCAGCATTCTTATTTATTTTATTTTACCAATTGATTCTTAAAACGTGCGAGAGAAAAAAACACCCATTTGTTGGTCCTACCTACCGATGCATTAACTGGTTGATTCTGATATGTGCCCTGACTGGGAATCGAACTGGCGACCCTTTGGTTCACAGGCCAGGACTCAATCCACTGAGCCACACCAGCCAGGGCAATGATTGTGAATTCTTGAAACATGTCCTTTATTTTTTTAAACTCTCTGTGCCTGTGCACATATACATTCATGTGCTTATGAGTCTGTGTGCACACGGGTGTATGCGTATATAATGTATGTGCCCACAGCCACGCATACGCACATGCCTTATGGTATTTGTATACAGTTGTGCCACGATGGCATAATTTTCAGTGGCCACCCAGCACATCAGTAGGTGGCTGGCCCCTAACTTACTTCATCTTTCCTCTGTCATGTAGGTCAGTGGGTTCTCTGTGACTCCTTGGGGACGGGGACATTCTGCAGCTGGTCTGGAATGTCAGTACCAGGTGGGGAAGTGGCAGGGGCTCCCTCACCTCCTGGTCCCCCACGAACAGGGCTTGTACCCCCCCCACCCTACCCTGGTCACAATGTCCTGTCCCATTTTCCCTGCCTACAGACAGCCTTACAGAGGGTTCCGGACTTGGTAATATTCATTCAGTTCAGCTCATAAGGATTTTTTGGAGCGTTTTTCCTTGTTTTATAAAACCATACATTTTATATAAATATTCTTTCATTCTTGTGAAGAAGTTACACAGTGCAGATACAGAAGAGGGGGAAATGCCCAAATGTCCTTTGTCCCCTCACCCTTTCCCCGTTTTACTTCTCCCCCTGAGGTCCCCAGGGCAGAGCGTGTCTTGGTTCAGAAATGTGTGTTCACCTGTACATGTAGATTTTGGGTGGTTTTACTGGAGATCCGCCCTAGCTTTTCTTGGCTAGGTATGCCTAGCAATGCCTATTGGGAAACTTCTCATACTAGTTACTTGATTATATTTTTTTAAAAAAATTATTTATTTATTTCTAGAGAGAGAGGAAGGGAGGGAGAGAGGGAAGGAGAGAAACATGAGTGTGTGGTTGCCTCTCTCACACCCCAGGCATGTGCCCTGACGGGGAATCAAACCCATGATCCTTTGGTTTGCAGGCTGGCACTCAGCCCACTGAGCTACACCAGCCAGGGTATAACTTGGTTCTCTTAAAGTAGTTTTAAGCTGTTTTATGGATGTGACCTATTTTGTTACTCTGTTACCTATTGCCAGTCACTGGGTTTGCCTCTAGCGTTTTTTTTGTATAATAAACTGCCTTGCGGTGATCATCCTTATTCAGGGCTCTCTGTGCACGTGTGTGAGAATTTCTGCAGGACATGTAATAGCAAAAACAAGGAAGTTATTCTTGCCAATACCTCAGACACCTATTTGGCCCTTCCTAAGTACCAGGTGCTTTTCTGCGTGCTCTCCTGGCAGTCCCTTGGTCGGTCTTCTCAGGAAGCCTGCGGGGTGGGTGCTCGTCTGGACCCCGCTTTGAGATGCAGAAGTGCAGGCACAGAGAGGTTACGTCATTTGTGGATGCACAGCGTCTGCCAGTGCCAAGATCTGAGCCAAGATGATTGGGCACAAGGATTGGGGAGCCGCAGAGGTCAAGTGTATATGTGCCTCATGTTGTGTTAGGTGTCGGCCAGTGGCTTTGCAGGTCAGAGTCCCAATGGAGACAACCCCCGGAAGTGGCCTTCTCCCGTCTTGGCTGGAGAGTATCCGTTATCATGGTATTTGCCATTTTTACAGGCAGAAATGAGATTGCACGCTATTTTTACTCATTTTGGTTTTTAATATCGAGTTAAATGCCTCCTCATAAACTTATTAGTCATTTTAATTCTCTGAATTTCTCCTTTATATTCTTGGCCCATTTTTCTTTCTTTTTTTTTTTTTTTTAAGATTTTATTTATTTATTCTTAGAGAGAGGGGAAGGGAGGGAGAAAGAGAGGGAGAGAAACATGGATCAGCTGCTTCTCACACACTCCAACGAGGACCGGACCTGCAACTCAGGCATGTGCTCTGACCGGGAATCGAACCTGCGACCTTTTGTTTTGCAGGACGATGCACAACCCTCTGAGCTACACTGGCCATGGCTGCCCATTTTTCTTTCTTTTTTAAAAAATTATATTTTATTGATTATGCTGTTACAGTTGTCCTGATTTTTTCCCCTTTACCCGCTCCACCCAGCACCTCCTACTCCCTCAGGCAATCCCCCCACCCCTGTTCATGTCCAAGGGTCATGTGTGCAAGTTCTTTGGCTACTCCCTTTCCTATACTGTACTTTACATTCCCTTGGCTATTCTGTGACTACCTATTTGTACTTCTTAATCCCCTCACCTCTCACCCATTTTCCCACACCCACTCTCCCATCTCTTTATCTTAAACTTTTGGCATGTTAATTATGATGTGTCTTGGAGGAGGCCTCTTCGTGTCCATCTTGTTTGGGACTCTCTGTGCTTCCTGGACTTGCATGTCTATTTCCTTCACCAAATTAGGGAAGATTTCTTTCATGATTATTTCAGATAGATTTCTAATTTCTTGATCCTTCTCTTCCCCTTCTGGCACCCCTATGAAGCGAATGTTGGATTACTTAGGATTGTCTCATAGGCTGCTTACACAATCCTCATTTTTTTGGATTCTTTTTTCTTCTTGTTCTGATTGGTTGTTTTTTTTTGCTTCCTTATGTTCCAAATCATTGATTTGATTCTTAGCTTCATCCTCTCTGCTGTTGTTTCCCTGTAAATTGTTCTTTATTTCAATTAGTATATTCTTCAGTTCTGACTGGGTCTTTTTTGTGCTGCTGAGGTCCTCACTAAGTTCCTTGAGCATCCCTATAACCAGTGTTTCGAACTCTGCATCTGATAGATTGTTTATCTCCATTTCATTTAGCTCTTTCTCTGTTTTGATCTGTTCTTTCATTTGGGCCAAGTTTCTTTGTCTTCTCATTTTGGCAGCCTCCCTGTGCTTGTTTCTATGTATTAGGTAGAGCTGCTTTGACTCTGTGTCTTGGTGGTGTGGCCTCATGTAGGAGGTGTCCTGTAGGGTCCAGGGGTACAGCCTCCCCTATCACCCAAGCTGGGTACTTGAGTTGCACCCTTTGTGGGTGCTGAGTACACCCTCCTCTTGTAGTTGAGCCTTGGTTGCTGTTGGCAGGTCAATGGGAGGGATTTATCCAGGCCAGTCAGCTGCAAGGACTGGCTGTGACCACTTTCCACCAATCTCTGCCCTCCTTGGAAGATCAGCTGTGCTAGGACAGGGTGGTGGTGCTCCAACGTGGTCTGTAGCTATCCATTGGGTTCATTGGCCCTGGGGTTTCCCAGGTGGTACAGGCCAAGGTCAGGCCCCACCTGTGTTTTGCCCAGGACCACCTTGTCTGAGTTATAAAGCAATCTGGCATGGCTGCTACTTGTGCTGGTCTTGGAGGTTTCCAGGTGAAGCCAAGCTGTGAATCTAGGCTGCTTGTTCAGGGCCTGGGGCTCACTGAGGCCAGCTGCTGCTTGTTTGAGAGATTTAGGAACACGTGAAGCATGAGCCAAGACTATTCATATGGAAAAGCAGCTTGAGTGGGTCCCATAAATTGGGTGGGGCGGAGTCTCTGGGGATCTGCAAGGCGGGTCAAACAGTGTTAGCCAGGCCGATGGAGTCTCAGACATGGCACCAGTTTGCCGGCTCTGTCGGGGGAGGGTTTAGAAAAGGGACAATGGCCTCTGCTCGCCTTGATGCCAGACACTTCAGTCTCTCCCTGTGCACCACTGGTGCCCCTCAAGCTGCTACCCCAGCGCTGGAGCTCAGAGGGAGTGAGTCTGAGTAGGTGAGTCCATGTGTGGGTTCTTTAAGAGGAACTGCTTGGGGCTCCATTAGTTTCTTCTACCAACTCAATCCCTGCTCGTTTTTACAGCCAGAAGTTGTGGGGACTTATCTTCCTGGCCCTGGAACCCTGGGCTGGGGGGCCTAGTGTGGGGCTGGGACTCCTTGCTCTCGGGAGATTCCTCCCGAATTTTTATCCATCACACATGTGTGTAGAACCAGCCCATTCTGCATCTGTGCCCCTCCTGCCAGTCTGGATGGCTATGGTTTCTTTAATTCCGTAGTTGTCAGACTTCCGTTCAACTCAATTTCTGTCGGTTCTGAGCGATGGTTGCTCTATATTTTAGCTGTAATTTAGTTGTGACTGTGCAGAGAGGCGAGCCATGTCTGCCTACGCCGCCATCTTGACCAGAAGTCCCATTTCTCAATTGGGTTATCTTTTATCGCGGTCGTTTGTAGGTGCTGTCTCTGTGCTGTGCATAGTAATCTTTCCTTGTAAGGATATTGTATACATCTCTCCTGTCACTTTTCTCTGGACACTTTCCAGAGGGCTTGTGTGCTTGCTTGTTTTCTAAAGTAAAATCTGCAGTTCCCTGTGCATGAAAGGCTGCAGGAAGCTGGTCCTTGGTGTGATTCAGAGATGAAGAAGACAGGGAACCTATAACCGACAGGAACATAAGTAACTATTGCAAGACAAATAGAGATGGACTCCAAATGCTTTAGGAGATTGGAGGAGATTGGAACTAATGTCACCTGCGGAGTTCAAGGTATGACCAGTGGCATCGGACCCAGACCTGGAAGGGGCCACAGGACTTTTCAAAGGCACAGGAACAAGAAGCAGGTGTAGTGTGTCAGCAGGTACGAGAGTGAGTGTATCCGTTTGCATCCCTTCAGGAAACAGCACACCTTGATGGCTCAGGTAGCTTACGAAAGGGCTACTTATGGAGCTGTAAGAGGGGATAAAGGACCCCAAAAGAGTGTTGAGGCATTGGGGGACCTGCAGTGGTAGGAACTTCCACCCACCTCGGGCTGAAGGGACAGCGGGAGAAAGTGGGGTTAGCAGAGCCCACAGGAGCTGGGACAATGGAGGTTGCAGCCTCTCTCTCATTGGCCGAACCCTCTGGAAGTGTCGCCCAAGGAGGGTTATCTGGACGGGTACAGGGCAAGGCAGAGAAGGGAGAATAGCCAGCAGAGAAAACATAAGGAGAGACAGAAAAGTTCTGGGCATGTTAAGAGGTCAGCCCTGGCCGATGTGGCTCACTTGCTTAGAATATCGTCACATGTACCAAAAGGTCACAGGTTCGATTCCTGGTCAAGGCACATGCCTGGGTGGTGGCTTTGATCCCTGGGAGGCGGCCAGTCACTGTTTCTCTCTCACATCAATGTTCTCTCCTCCACCCCTCTCTTGCTGTATCGCAAATCAATTTTTTTTTTTTTAAAGAGCTCAGGAAACTCCCTGTTGTCAATTAGAGGGTAGAGAAATGTCTTCGCCATTTCCTTATTCAGCAAACATTTATTGGTGCTGGTGTAAAGCCTGACACCATGCAAGGAATGAATTGCAAAGACAGATCAGGCTGGCTGTGAACCCAGTGACGTCTGCCCCCCACGCCAATTTTAGCGTTCCGAGCGTCCTCTCGGTGGGTCACAGCAGAGGCATGCGGTCTCGTCTCTGTCAGACGCCGCGTGTCTGGATCTATGCCTCCTTGTCCCACTCAGAGTTTATTTAGGCGCGTCTCTCTGGGGACAGATTTTTAACAGGGAAAAACAAGTCCATTTCTGGCTGCCATTGCACGCAGTCAGACACACATCTTCTGCTGTTTTCTTCAACTTCAACAAAACCCCCTGTTTGTGTTCCTCGTGATCAAGCCTGATTTCTGCAAAAAGGAACCTTATTGCTATCCCCCTACCAAAGTAACGGTTCATGAGTGAGCTCGTTACCCGTCTTCCTATGCGTGTCTCTTGATTTCTCATTTGTGGGGTATGGCACAATTAGCCACAAACCAGAAGCCAGATCTGCCAGCCCAAGACCCACATAGCCCTTCATTGTAGCATGAGGTGCAAAAACTCATTTGTGGGCATGGCTGCTTTGTGTTCCTGTGGTCTTGTGTCCTTCTATAAAATAAACTTTTCTTTTCTTTCCTCCCCCCTCCCTCTCTCTTTCCTTCCTTCCTTCCTTCCTTCCAGCGTGGTTCTCTACCTTTCTCTGCTATCTGGCCACACCAGGGACATTGTAAAACCAAACTGATTCCTTCTCACACTAAAAAGTCTTTAGACCCAAGTGAAACGCTTTAGACCACCTTCATGGGGGCACATATTGGGGGGCAAGAGCAGGACTGGCCACCCCACATAGTGCTAAGCTGTGACTTAGCAGCATTTTATTCCAACTAAGTACATTTTCTTTCTTTTTTTTTTTTTTTCGTGAATCCTCACTCAAGAATATGTTGATTGATTTTAGAGAGAGGAAGGGAGAGAGAGAGAAACATCGATGTGAGGGAGAAACATTGATCAGTCGCCTCCCGTATGTGTCCCGACCCAGGATCGAACTTGCAACCGAGGCGTGTGCCCTGACCGGGAATCAAACCCACGACCTTTCTGGTGTACAGGGTGACACTCCAACCAACTGAACCACCCGGCCAGGGCAGTTAAGTACATTTTCAAAACCTGGCAAATCTTTCCATTTCCTATCTTGATTCTCACTGACAAAGAGCCCTGGCTGGGTTTCTGATTTCTCGAGTCAGAAGTTCAATGAACTACAGAGAACTCTATCTTCAAGCCAATTTGTCTGTCTTATTTAAAGTTGGTTTTACTTTCCAGCAATTGGTTCCCGTCCTGAGCTGGTCACTTACAGCGCTTTGTACTTGGGCTGTGCTGCCGGCCCTGCCTCCTCCGTGGGTCTCTTTGGCACACTGACCTCCTTGGGGATGTCTTTCAATGACACTGAGAGATCTTCGTCCCCCACGGCTGAGGGACTTTGTGTCTTTGCTGCCACTTTTTCTGGTGCTTGGTGCCTGTGTTTTATCGAAACCGCCTGGCCAGGCCGTGTAAGTTAGAAGGCAAGTCTGAAGGCCGAGCTGCGTTTCTGCACATAGCCAGGGCACGCAAGGATGCACAGAGATGGTTAGGGACAATGGCTGCAGCTAGGAGGGAGTGGCCATCTTGCCAAACCCGCCCAGTCCACTCTAACTGACAGGCCTTTGTCCTGAGGTCTTTTCAGGGAGGTTTGCTAGCCTTGAGCGCAGTTTGATTTCTGCATCAGCCTTTCCCGGCAGAAGATGAGGCGTTGACTGCTGGACCAGGCCTCCTTGTGGCTTCCCCGGGGGGTGGGGGGGCATGTGATGCTTTGATGAGAGAGTCACATCAAGGAGTGCTTCTGTCGATCAGGACACGTCACCTGTCCCCTGCTGGTTTCTCAGCAGTCTGGGGTCCACCTCTGGCCTTTCCCCCCCACCAGAAGATTATGGAGGTTTTAGGAGTTGTTCATCTGGTAGATTACAACTTTGAAGTTTCTGAGGTTCATTGATGGGAGAATGAATGAACGGATGTGACGTACTCACGCAATGCGCACATCATATATTGGGCACCGAAGGGGAGGAGGCACCGTCATGCACAACCACGTGGCTGCCTCTCACAGATGTCAGTTGTGCAGGGTAAAAGGAGCCCTATAGGAGAGAGCTATCTGGTTCCATTTATAGAAAGTTCTAGAACAGGCAAAACCAACGTGTGGTGGAATAAAAAACTAATCTGTGGGGTGGGGGGTGAGGGGGACGGCACCTGGGGAAACTGTCAGGGGTGATGGCTGTGTTCTGAAATTTGGAGGGGTTGTGGGTTCCACCATTCATCAGTATGCAACAGGTGTAGCCCTGACTGGTGTGGCTCAGTGGGCTGGGCATCATCTTGCAAAGCGGAAGGTCGCCGGTTTGATCCCCAGTCAGGGCGCGTGCGGGAGGCAGCCCGTTGGCGTCTCTGTCTCACATCGATGTTTCTCTCCCTCTCTTTTTCCCTCCCTCCCCCTCTGCCTAAAAATAAATAAAGTCTTTTTAAAGAAGACTCTACAGGTGTATAATGAACATTTTCTCATATGTAAATTTTCCTTCAAAAGGGGAAGCCTATAAGCAAATATCGAACTCTCCATTTATGATGGTAAAGTGTATGTTGAAGCATTTAGAAGGAAACACAGTGATACTGCCATTGACTTTGGAATGTTCCAGAAATAAGATGGATTGACAGATGGACAGAGGGAGTCAAATGTGCTAGATCGTGAATGGCAGAGTCGAGGGGCTAGTAGGTATGTGGGTGTCCGCCGTCCACATCTTTCAGCTTCACTGGATGTTGGAACGTTTTTCGTAATAAACTGTTGGGAGAAAAAGCTTCTTAGGGTTGGGGTGGGGTTAGGAGAGACCTAGGAAAAACCCCCGCTGTCCCCAGAGACATAATCACACATGTGTGTCTAGAGATGGGGATTAGAAACCCGGGATTTAATGGGGCCGATGATGTTATCAAAGAAGTCCCCACAGAACCTGGGCCCGGGGGCATGTGCTTTTATAAGGTGCGCTCTGGGATCACTTGGCATGTGAAAGGATTAGCGTGGTTCCCTGAGATTTGGCCCCGGGGGAGAAACATCCCAGTAAATGTGAGAGAGTGGAGTCCCACAGCTCACAACAGCCTTGCTCAGGACACGGAGGCCCCGCCACAGGCATCCCCCTAGCAGGGGGATGGCGGTCTGGGTCGCTTGCCTGCTAATTACCTGCTGGGTCTCACTGTGCTGTGGACTCCTAGTTCCAGATTTAAGTTTTTGACTTTTTATAGAATTTTCAGCCTCCCTGGCTTTGTTGAACGGGAGCGTGGGACCAGCAGCCGGCCTGTCCCGGGTCCTAACAGCTGGGCATCCCGACCCAGAGGCAGCAGAACCATAGCATCAGCCTTGTCCGTGCGGGAGAATCTTGCCTCCTGCTAAATCGAGGGCATGTGTAAGAGGTAGGGGGGTAGGGAGAGGGGAGAAGAATGAAAGCATTATTCTACGAAGCTGCTTTTCTTTATAGATTCTCCTAATTCTATTAAAATGAATGCCGCAGGGATGTAAAACTTGGAACACGTAACGCAGAATAGAAATGAAAGGACGTGAAGCTAAAATAGGGAACAATGGGGAAATGAGCGGAGTCTCAATACCAAGAGGAAGATGTGACATTTTTCTGAAAATCGTCATGGGGCACCCTGGCTAGGGAAAGTCTGGAAATAAGGACTCGGTTTAGGAGAGGAACAGAAAATATCTGGTAATGAAAAGGGGGCGGTTCAAGCTGAGTCAAGGGGGAAGCCAGGCCAGAGATTATACTAATTGCATTATAGAGACAAACAAATAAAATGTCATCAGTTGGAAAAGGAGATAAAACTAATTAAATACTTAATGGGCTTTAAGAGGAGTTGGCCAAATAAAATGTGTTAAATACGATAAAATATGTAAATTGGCATAATTTGCCTGCTGGGAGTCTGGCAGAGGGTACAGTGCCTCACTTCCGGAAAGTAAAACTAGGGATTTCTGATTCCTGAGATAACACAGTGATGGGGTAAGATACAAACTAAGTAGAAAAGCTGGATCCAAAACGGGTGCTTGCCAATGAATGAGTTGATAAATGAATGAGGGTTTCTTAAGGAACTTAAAAACACACTCACAGGGAAAGCCCCAGAACATCCTTCGGAGATGAAAAATCTAGTGAATTAAGGCATTAACTTCCAATAACTTAAGGTCTCTGTGCCCTAGCTCTGTCTACTGAAAAATCAAAGTTACTGGCATCTCCAACAACGAAACACTTGGGGTAATACCAGCCCCAACGTAGATACTCGGTACATATTAGCACTAACAGTATTATTACCATCAATATTAATACCCAAAGGGAGGAGAATAACATGTCTTTTCAATGTCAAGCATTGCGGTCAGACTATTAAAGCACTACTTTTTTTTTTTTGAAAGCACTATTTTTAAAGTAGGCATTCCAACCTAGCAAAAGGAGTATTTGAGACCTAGGCTTTATTTCACCTTTTGTCTTTTTGGGGGGGGAAAGATTAGCCAATGTGAAAAGTTTAGGAGGGGAGAGGCAGAAGCTAAACTGGGCAAGAAAGAGGCCATGAGCCCTGGTTTACCAAGCCGGGACATCCACAGCCAGGCGTGCTCACTGGTCCGGTCATTCTCCCAGCAGCCCGTGGTGGGACGTGCTCTCCTTTGCCAGAGTCACACCTACCACCACTGATGCAAAAGACGACTCTCTTGGTTGGAATTAATTCGTTAAGGATCCTCCCTTAAGGATAAAAGAAAACAAAACTCTGCATTCAATAAAACTTTGCATTTCGGTTGGCCTCCACGGGCCTCTAGGAGCCCAGAGAGACGCTTATAAAGGAATATTCTGTCGCCAGAACGCAGCCGAGTGGGGCCCGGGGCCGTTGTCTACAAGGTGCTTTTGCCTATTAATTAGAATGGACAGCATGCCCCCCTTATTCCCCAAAGAGAACCGTGTGCCTGGATGTAGGGTTTTCCATTTCCCCGCCGCCCCCCAAACTTTTGTTAGTCTGGGCATCACACAGGAAGCTGACTCTCTTAATTAAATGAGCGAGACTCGGAGTGGGCGGGGCTCTCCGGGAAAGGGAAGGCAGGAGGTGGGTGATTTTCTTTGACTGCTTTTCCCCTAACAGCTGACTTTCCCTGTGGGTGACCCATGTTCTCACTTTATAGGGCCATTTTGATCTGGTGACTCTTGCAGGCACAACCAGTGGCAAAGCACACTTAGTATCACACGAGCGGGGTCCTAATCCCAATGCTTTTGTGTCCCAATTAGTCAACAGCTGTCATGCCACTTAGCATCTCTCGGTGTCACAAGGCACACTGGTCTCTCCAAAGTAGGGTTGCAATGACCACTGCCTGGAAAGCGTGCCCATCTGGCTGTTGTGTGGACTTAAACTTCTCAGTTGCTGAAAGGGGTGGTCATTAGCCATGCAGACATGAAGGGTCTCTGGGTGACAGGCACTCCATGCAGGCCCTCCATGTGGATGCCTGACAGTGGTCCACGCCCTGACTGCTGGCCCAGGGCCCAGGAGGGCGGGTGGCTGTACCCACTTACTACAACCTGCTGCAGCCCCCTTCCCCCTACTCTGCCCAGGCTGGTTCTGAACTGGATTCTGGAGAAGCTGGGCGTGTCTGCAAATTGACCAACATTTGGTGCCATTTCTCGTGCCGGTGTGAGAGAGCTGACCTTGGCAAGGATCACACTGCTGTAATTCCATTTTAACCAGTCATCTGAAAGGTCCCCCTCTGAGAGTGGATGGTTTTTATTTGGCTAGGGGATATACCCTGTGCCCCCAGATTTCAGGGCTTTGTCTGAGAGCATTCAGAAATGCATTCAGTTGCAAAATCAGGAGGTGGTGGCTTGGACAAAGTGGGACTCGTCTTTCTTGATTGTCTGGGAGGGTAAAAGTGGCGCTAGAGGGCTGGGCGGTGGGGGCCACTTTCACTTTCCAAAGGGATCCAACGAGGATGGTGGAGATAAAGGTGAGGATGGTGAGGCTCAAGATGATGATGATAAGGATGAAGATGATGATGACCATGATGAGGACAGCACGGTGACAAACGCGGTGAGCTCTTCCTGGGCCACACACTGTGCAAAGTGCCTGATCTCAATCATTCCTTACAGCCACCCATGAAGTAGAGATCCCTCCTTGCCCCCAGGTGACAGAGGAGGAAACTGAGGCCCAGAGAGGTTAAGTGACTTATTCCAGATTAGAAATGGCAAAACCAGAGCTGGCTCCACACTCATGTCTCCTCTGTTATCTTCAGAACGTGTCACTTTCTACGTATAAAATATTGCTCGTAACATACAAATTATCAGTAGTTATAAAAAGCATACTAATAGAGCTTGGGGAGCCACCACCCAGTCCAGAAACTAGACACATATCAATATTACCTTCTACCTTACCACGGTGAAAATTTAAACTGAAGCTTATTGAAAATTTTAAGAATTTGAGCAAGCATCTGTTTGAATCGGGCAGCGCCAGACAGGAAGTGGTTAGGAGAGCTTCCCTGCCAGAGCGAGTCTTTTATAGGGAAGACACAGAAGCAAAGCACAGAAGCGACCTGATTGGCTGCGGCTTAAGCAGTTGCCTTATTTGGGAACGCCGGGTTGGCTGTTTGTGATTGGTCATCCTTGGGTTTTGATTTCCTAACCTTAAGGCATTTATAGGCTTAGGTTTGAGTTGCTTGTGTAGACTGCTAAGTAAACATGGGTGCCTCAGTCTAATGGCCTTGTTGCTTAATTAATTTTACACCAGCCTGCTGCCACCTCTCCAGCCCCACAAAGGAGCCGCTGTGCACAGGGTGTGTGTGGCCCAGGTGCAGCTACGTGTAGACAATACATTGCTCGCTTTTGTTTTTGAGTTCTAGAAAAATGATACACTGTGCATGCGTTGTGTTCCGGGGCTTGCTTTTGTTTTTTTTCCCTCCACTTAACATCACGTTTCTACAGCTCAGCCACATTGTAGCTACAGCCCCAGCTACGCTGTGCTTCATTTATTTTTCACTGCTTACATAGTATTCATTGGCCAACACATCCCAACATATTTATCCATCCCTTCCCCTGATAGTGAATGCTTGTGATGTTTACTGATAACATGTTGCTAAGAACAGCATGGCACGTGACTGCCGGGGGCACAGGCGCTGGAACTCCCCTTGGGAAGTGGGATGACTGGGTTTCCGGATCCTGGGCAGTGACCTTGGTCAGTTACAAGGGTGGGAAGCGGTACTTTTCAGTTTGCGAATTTTTTTTTTTAACTTGCATAGTTGTCTGATTCAACCAGGAGTCAACGTTTACATCATGATACGCATCGATGTCTTCTCTTTTCCAATAACCGTTTTATTAAGATACAATTCACACAGCAGGTGATGTCTCCACTTAAAGGGTACAATTCAGTGTTGTGTAACACGTTCATACAGTTGTACGACCATCACTGTGATCAATTTTAGAGCCTCTCATCACCCCAGACAGAAACCCCGTACCGATTAGCAGTCACCCCCATTCTGCCCGTTCCCCAGCCCAAGGCCACGGCTAATCTACTTCCGGTCTCTACAGACTTGTCTCTTCAGGACCCTTTTGCAGAGTCACACACAGCGTGTGGTCTCCTTGTGACTGGCTTCTTTTACTTAATGTGTTTTCAAGGTTCCGCCTTGTCTATATTTCCAAATACTACTCCATTGTATGGGTGTACTGATAGATGGATATTGTGTCTGTCTGTCAATCAGTGGACATTGAAGTTGTGTCCACATTTTTGAGCACTACGAATAACGTGGCTATGAACATTCGGGCACAAGTTTTTGGGTGTGTGTCTTCACCCCTCTGGCATTTGCTCTGGGATCGGAATTCCTGGCTCCAAAGGGAACTCTGTGTTCAACCTATTGAGAAACTATCAGCTGGGTTTCCAGAGTGGCTCCCTCATTTTATAATTGCCCCAGCAGCGTGCAAGGGCTCCAGCCTCTCCACATCCTCATCACTTGTCAGTATCTTTCTTTTTTATGGTACCCACTTCAGCGATCACTCTGTGTGGGGGAGGGGTGAGCCAGGCTAGGAGTGCCTGAGACCCCTCCAAACCCTAGGGTCTCCAGATGCCGAGAATCAGGTGGCAATGGTTTCCTTGAGTTGGAGGCGGGAGAGACTGTCAAACAAGTTGAGTTTTAGTGGGTTCTTTGTTTTCAGTCTTCTGTTCCAAAGCCTGTCATCCTTGGCTGAGAAAAGCCACACGCACAACTATGCTATTTGCAGACGTGGTGCACGGAACCCCAGCCTTAGAACTGTGGGTCGCAAACAGCCAGGAGCGTAGCATAGAATCCTGCCTGGGCGTGTCGAGGGAAATCAAATGAAATGAGAGGCAATTTGGTCTTTCTTCCAAGTGAGGTGGATGTGGAGGGATTAGGTGGCAGCTGATAGAGATACACCCAAAGCTGCCAACCTGAGCCTGGATTCAGGGAAGAAAGAGGTTGGAGACAAGGTGTGTTGTGATCAGACCCATCACAGAGAAGCTGAGCTTGTGTCTGTAGGTGTCTCTGGGGAGACACAGAATGGAAATCTTTGAAAGGAGCAGATCTGCTGAGAACTCTGCAGCCTTGGGTGAAACAGGCTCTGGGATGCTGGGGTCAGTTCCCCAGAAATGAGGGATTGAGGGCGCATGCCTTAGGAAATTCAGAGCAGGGCATGGTCCCCAGAGCTGGGAGATGGTCCAAAGATGGGTGAACACAGCCCGGAGCCTTGCTCAGGGCTGCACCCAGGCCTCCCAGGGGAGCCAGGTCACAGGGTGGCCCAGGTGCTGAGGACAGCCCCAGGATGTACCTTTATTGTACCTCAGCATGTTTTCAGACACCTGGGATCCTTATCAGCATTTCACCCTTAGGGATTTTGGCTGGGAGTTCGAATTCCTAGCTTCTCTTGAAAAACCAGAAAAACTGGCACCTTCCCTACAGGCAGGGCAAGGGGGAAAGTGGCCACAGAGCGTTGGTGTCCAGCTGGGTTTCTGACAGACAGTCCCTTTGCCACACCCTGCCCCCACCCACCCAGCAACATCTGGGAGAAACAGGGCTGAGGGTGGAGGTGGGGTAGCGTGACTTTGCCACTCGTTGCCTGGGAGGGGACACGCAGCAGCCCAGTCACTCACGGAGCTAGTGAGCCCCGTGAGAACGGGTGTGTCACCATGGCGTTTCATGTCACCTCAAGAATTGCTGACCCAATTCCTCTATCGAGGGGATACTGTGTTTCATAACTGTAAGTGAGAAGGTCGGAAATCCCCGTTCTCAGCTCCGGTCAAGGGTGAGCATCAGTCTGGATCTCTCAGAACCAGAGAACATCTCTCTCGTTCGGGGCGAACTTGTCTTTCCTGACTTGCGATCGTGAACGATGACATAAGGCATGAATTCATTTTATAGAATCAGAAGTCCGGTGTTTCAAAAAGTGTTTCGGCCAAGAATCGATCAATCGTGTACCGCAGCCTCATTTTAGGAGTTGATAGAAATGAAAAAGGTAAGAAGTAAGTTAGTTTCAGGGCCCCGGAAACACAGGGGTGGTCGGGGAGAGCAGAACCTGTGTGCCGGTGTGGGCGGCGGGGTGGTAAGGGCTGTGCACCTGGAGGCCTGCGTGTTCCCGAGTGTCCTCAGCAGAGGACAGCTCCTGCTTCCCCCCCCCCCACACACATCCCTGGGGACAGGCCTGGCTAGCAAGGTGACACTGTTCACTCTGACCTTTTTGATTCTTGTCTACAGAGACCACCGAGAAAGAAGTACACTTTTAAAAAATTGAAAGCAAAGGGCAAAGGAAACTTGTTCTCTGATGTCACACCAGGCCTTGTTGTAATTCTTTTTTCTTTTAAAGGTTTTATTTATTTATTTTTACAGAGAGGGGAAGGGAAGGAGAAAGAGAGGGGGAGAAACATCCATGTGTGGTTGCCTCTCGAGCGCCCTCTACTGGGGACCTGGCCCACAACCCAGGCATGTGCCCTGACTGGGAATCGAACCAGCGACCTCTTGGTTCAGAGGCCTGCACTCAATCCACTGAGCCACACCAGCCAGGGCTCAATTCTTTGATTCACCCAAAAGCAAGATGCATATCAATTCTTTTAAGAAATAATATATTTTTTTAAAACCTACCTGAAAAAAAACCACACAGAACGCTACCATGGGCCAGACTCCATGCCGGCATTTCCCCAGGTGTCTCATATCATTTATCTTCCCAGCAGCCATCGGGTGGGGTGGGGGGGGGAGGGGTGTGCTTTTATCCCCATTGAATGGGAAGGAAAATAGAGGCCTAGAGATTTTAAGGAAGTTGCCCAGAACCTTTTCAATTAAACGGGGGAGCTGGAATTTTGATCTTGTAGTCTGGTTCCGAGGCCCAAGATCAGACTTGGAGTGCCTGTGGAGTGTCCCTTCCCGGTTCATGCCAGGAGATGACTGGGGTCCCTTTGTTGCCGCCTCCCACACCTCCTGTGCCCATCTCTCTCTAATGGGCCCCGTCTTCCCTTGGAGGCCTGGCAGAGAAGGTGTTCTGTCCAGTCTGGGACCTCAGCCCCTTACAGCGGGAGGTCTCTGTCCTGTTCAGAGGCATTTGGATACATCATCGCTTCTAGTTTGCCGTCGGCACACCAGCTGGGCAGAAGGGCTTCCTTTGGGGCTCTCTGACCCTGCTCTGTGCGTCTCAGTCCTAACGGTCTCCCCACCATCCCCAGAGGCAGGTTCTGGGCCTGCATGAGCCTGGCTGAATCCCCCCACATCGAACATCGTGCCTAGCTCAGAAAGCTGCTCAGACACCCGTCGAGAGAATGAAGCACTGAACAGACGGCCACTCAGCAGTCCACGTGGGCACCGCTAGCGACAAACCCACCAGAGAGTGACAGCAAGAGAGCTGGGCCCTGTGGGTGGGCGTTCATGTGGCCCCTGGTTCACGTGACCCTGGCATACGCATCGTGTCCCGGGACTCCTGGGCGGAGGGGAGAGGGCAGAGAATAAGATGACATTTGCTCCCGCTTTTCTTTCAAACAGTGACCCCTCGCCGACACATGAGTGCCTCTGAAGTTTTCCTTTGAATGTGAAGTTTCTGTCGGAATGTTTTATTGCCAGATGCTCCATACACCCTGATGTTAGCGTGAAGGGGTTAGAGAAAAACAGATAACTGCCTCTCCCTTGAGACGGTAGACAGGCCGGGGAGGGGGCCGAGACGGGTGGCCACCCGGGTCCCCTGGCTCCTTCACGCCGCAAGCAGCAGCCTGCACGGAAAACCTCAGATGCCACCGGCGAAGGGCGCACACGAAAACCACCACACGGAGTCCTGTTTTTCGTTTCCAGACCACGATGTGCTTTGCGGCCGGGAAAGGGTGTCCCTCCAGTTGCATTTGGATGAAATCATAGCAGCTGCCTCATCAGCTGCTCCTCCGTTCCTCATTACTAGCTTGGGGTTGAGTCACAGAAGCCAGATGACAGCGCGCGTTTCCCTTTCCGTCCGTGTGTCATCGGTGTGGTTCAGTGTGGACACTAGGGCAGGAGGACTGATGTTTTCCATGTATCTTCACAAAATGCGTGCTGCCTGTCTCAGCCGGGTGAGCCCCGGGGAGGTCAGCTGAGGGGGCGGGGGCGGGGGCAGCAGCCCGGTCAGGCAGACGTCCAAGGCTGGCTGTCACTGGGGGTGGGCGTCAGGTGAACTCAGGCCATTTCCAAGGGGACAGTCATATCCTCCCTGGTGTCCTTTTTCCCTTGAAGAGAAACCACATAATAGAGACGGGCCCAGGAGAGGGACAAGCTGCTTGGAGCCAGGAGCAGTCGGTAATTACAGCCAGGCAGCGTGGCTGGCTCTGGCTCCTGTCTTCTCCTTGGGGCACCATCCCTGGAGCTGAGGATCCCACACCCTGGCTGACACGGGACAGGAGTCAGTTTGGGGAACGGCGGAGAGAGAACGCAGAGGAGATAGACTTCGGATTTCTTGTGGTAAAATATTTCCGAACCACGTCGACCGTCCTAACCGTGTGTTCAGGGTGCGGTTTGGTGACAATAAATACCTTCCCGCTGTTGCCACACAGCCACCGTCTGCCTCCACCCCATCTTCATCTTCCCACACCGAAACTCTGCCTCCGTTAAACACGAGCGTCCCCACCACCCCACCTCTGTCCCCATGAACGTGAGTGCAGCCTCTTGAGTGCTTGTCCTGTGGTGGTTAGCTCCTGCATGTAGCACCAGATCCTCAAGGTTCATCCATCTGGAGCACGTGTCAGAATGTCCGTCCCTTTTAAGGCTGAATGGTGGTTTATTGTATGTATGGACCTCGTCTTGCTTATCCATCCAAGGGTCGACGGACACATGGGTTGCTTCCACCGTCGCGAGCGGTGCTGCCGCGAACGTGGGTGTGCAAAGATCCGTGCGAGCCCCCTGCTCTTCCTTCTTTGGGGTATAGAAGCTATTTATTTTTGAAAGTGAAAATTTTGAAGATTAATTTCTAAAGTACATTTTAATTTCCCTGAGGAGAGCGGCTCTGAAGTCGGAGCCTTTTAGATATTAAAGTTTGCACTTTAAACGTTTTGTTCTCCAGGACAATAATCCCTTTGATGTTTTTCAAGCCTTGCAGCCTCTTGACCTTCCTCCATTAAGCGGCCCTGACTGCAGCCCAGCTCTGGCTTGCCTTTCTTCCTCTCTGTCTTTCTTTCTGTCTTTCTTTCTCCTTTCTTTTTAAAGATTTTATTTATTTTTAGAGAGAGGGGAAAGGACAGAGAAAGAGGGGGAGAGAAATATCAATGTGTGGTTGCCTCTTGAGCGCCCCCTACTGGGGACCTGGTCTGCAACCCAAGCATGTGCCCTGACTGGGAATCGAACTGGTGACCCTTTGGTTCACAGGCTGGCAGTCAATCCACCAAGCCACACCAGCCAGGGCCCTGGCCCCTCTTTCTAGGAAGCCCGGGAGGGGGTCAGCAGGAACCAGGTGGGTGCCCTCACCCCCACCTGGTTCCTTGGGTGCTCAGTTCTTGGATCCACCGTGTAAACGGCCTGCCCCAGTGTGCTGTGCCCATCCATCGGTGCCCAAGGTCACGGTCTTGCTTCACTCCGTTCACAAACCAACATGCTCACTGCTAAGAGCAGATCTTTTAGGCATGCCCTAAAGCTCTCTTCCCATTTTACAGATGAGGCTTTCTGAGGAGAAGGCTAGCCCTCCATAGGCATGTTCTGGGCAGGCCACACAGCGGGGCTAAGGTGTTAAAATTAGTCACCATTGTCAAAAGCTTGGGACTGCTCACGTAGAATTGAAGTGCGGCCTTCTCTAGAAGAGTTCCGGAGACCTGGCAGCACTCCCCATCACGGGGCGCCTGCTGGGGCCCTGTGGGCATCGGGGGTATCTTTTGCAACTAGAGATCAAACATATCACAGAGCAGTTTAGTGGGCTGCAGGGTCACGTGGTGTGAGCCTGTCCTCATTGTCCAACCAGCTGCTTGTTGGGTAGGGTGTAGCCTGGGGGCGGGGCACAGCCTGGGGGCGGGGCCAAGCCTCAAGCAGCCTCTGACCCCAGGGGTCATCTGCCCTTGAAATGAACCCCTTGGGCTTTCTGTCTCTTTTACAATGGCCTCATGGGTCCTGCTTCCAAGACAGGAAGGAATAGCACCGTGAACCCCAGAACCAACGTGGTACTCCAATATCTTTGACATAGAGTTAGAGGAAGATGCTCTCAAAGAGGTGGAGCAGGTTTTGTCTTTGATTCTAGACCGTTAAGTCCTTAAGCTTTATTTGGGAAATGGTAGTGTTGAGGATTCTGGTTACTTTCTTGTATTGTAATCAAAGCATATTCTTTTTCTCAGAAATGTTTGAACCCTGGCCAGTGTAGCTCACCTGGTTGGAGCATCGTCCTGTAAACCAAAAGGTCGTGGGTTCGGTCCCCACTTGGAGCACATACAAGAGGCAACTGATCGATGTTTCTCTCTCCCTCCCTCTCTGCTTTCTCCTCTCTCTAAAATCAATAAGCATGTCTCCGGGTAAGGATAAAAAATAAAATCAAATAAACGAATTCCTGAAATCCAGGATGAACAAAACATCAGAAATTTAAATAAAGTCAGGTTCCAACCTGGTTTTGAATGGCACTGTCCTTCAGTCCCCCCCCACCCCAGTCTGGAGCAGGTCCCCACCATCCTGCTGACTTTCGTGACCTCGGCCCCTCACAGTATCGGCTCCATTTAGGCGTGTCTGCTGTTTGCTGGGTTATGGTTCAGGTTCTGCACTTGTGATGGGACTCTCGCAGGAGTGACACAGAGCTGTGACTGCATCTGATCATGTGGCCCATACTTCGGTGCCCCTGTGGCTGGTGACATTCTTGTCGATCACTTGACTGAGGGTTTTTTCTCCCTGGATTTGCACTGTAAAGTTGCTTTTTGCCCCTTTACAATTAGTGAATATTTTCTAGAGAGGTACTTCAAAACTATGTCAAAATAGCTTATTCCTATGAAACTTGGAGTTTGTTATTGATTATATGGACTCATGGTTTCCTATGTCATTCATGGATTGTAAGCTCCTGGAGTGATTATTTATTTCGATGCGCAGCTTGTCCCCAGTTTGGCCTGCGGGTGCCCTTCAATCTGCCTCCTGTGTCCTGTGTCTCGAGAATTTTTGAGCTGTTTCTTGCTCTCTGCCCAAATGTGGGGTCCAGGTCTCTCTTGCATGTCCCTGCCCAAACCCAAAAAGAGGTCAGCCATTTCTCCCAAGAGCCCTGGTTCCTCTCAGTGGGCAAATGGTATTTAGGAGCCACACTCTGAGCTCTGGGTGGGCTAGCTGCTGTTGGGGTGTCCCTGCCCACAGGCCTGTCCAGTGGGGGCGGGGGTGATATGTCAGTGAACACACACACATGTTTATTTCTCTACCTATATTGGAAACTAAATTTACAAGGAGATCTAATTCCAGTCCAACTCCACAGAGTACTTTCTGGCGTGCCCCTTCCACGTGTCACTTTCTTGTCCGACAGTGAGAAATCTGACTCCCATTGCCCTAATGTATTAGATGATGTCACCGTATCTGATCAGTCCCCCCTGTGGGTGGCCAGTCTGCCATGTGTCCTGTCTGTACCTCCCCATGTGGACACCCTCCTTGCCCTGCCTGGGCGCTGACACCCAGAGGGGGCTGCCCTCACACAGGACCCCCTTCCAGCATAGACACCCTCACCCGCTCTGGGTCACCCCAGGCCTCCCCTTTACTCCCTTCCCATGTTCCAGGTGCCAGGCTCTGCCCCATGTGGTGGCTTTAGTGCTGATTTCTTTTTTCCACAAGGAGTCTGTCTTTACTATTCAATCACAATGAAACAAAACTGAATACCAAAGAGATTAGGTTTAGAAATCTGATAAACTGACTAAACCCAGGTAGCCATAAAGGAACCTTTAACCAGTAAAGGGTTTAAAACAAGGATGTTCCTAGTAAAGACTGTAGACTTTTTATAGGATTCTTTGTGGGTATGAAAGGTATAGGCTGAGGCCAGGTAGATAAATTAAATGTCCCCATCCGAAGCCAGACCATTTGGCTTCAGGGAAGAGAAAATGAAGTTTACTAGCTAAAAAATTAAAGATTATTTTTTTCCCAGGAATCTGTAGGAATTGGAGCAGCTTAATTGCATGCTTTGGGTGAATACGTGTTGAGGAAAGAAAATTTAGGAGACTAGGAAATTGGGCAATAATCTTAACTTGGGTCAGAATTATAATTATTGCAATAATAGAATGTTGTTATGTGTATAGGTGACCAAAATGGGAAGCAGGGTTTAAAATTTTTTTTTTAATGCTTTAAAAAATAACAACAAACTGTCCATTCTCTCTCTCTCTGGACTTTCTTAATTATAAATACCAAGTAAGCCGGGGCTGGTTAAATATAGGTTCAGTGGCCATCCGCCATATATTTATAACTTTCTTCAGGCGGAAGTCACCAGAGCAAGACAGAATTAATTTGGTGTGTAGGTTTTTTTATAGGCTCTAATTAGTTGTGTTTTTCTTAAGCAGACCAACTGGGATCAATAACGTTGTGTAACTGAACCCTGACGCCCGTGACGTTTGCCCGTAGACTCGTCCCAGAAAGCTGAGGCCCTCCTACCGAAAGCCGTGGAGGTTGCAGGCAGACAGGACTCAGAACGTCTCTTCCGCCGCCCGGCGCGCTGGGGGGTGATAAAGTGCATGATGTTTTGCAGTCAGAAGCCTCATCTGCGGCCCATGCATTTCTCAGGCCTTGAATTTGGACCCATGGGGCCGCCTGTCAGCTATTCCCCTGAGGCACGTTTCGCTGTGCTGGCCTGGGACATAGCGGGTGGCATTTTTGTGGCCTGTCCAAAGTGTGTGCTGAGCCCCATGCCCCCGCCCCACCCCCAAACCAGCTTGCTGACTCCAGGGCTTACAGACTCACACCCACCTCTGAGGTCGCGACCCTTGGAGGGCTGAGTGGGCGTGGGGACCTTTGGAACCAGCGTGTGTCATTTGGGGCGGGTTCGGCCTGCTCATCAGTGACTTTGCTACGAATCAAACGTGATAAATTAGTTGGGGCTTTCTTCCTGCGTTCCCTGGGATCTGCAGAAAAAAAATGCCATGTCATCTTTGTTCTTCCCTCAGGAAGGCAGGGTGTGATCCCTCCAACCTCACACCTGACCTGTGTAAGCAGAGGGGTGATTTGAAGCTGGTTGTACTCATATTTACTGGGAAAAGAAACCCAATGCAGTCAGGCAGATTCTTCCTGTAAACACCCCAGCCGAAGCTTCTCCCCAGCACACTTAGCTCCGGCTAAGGCGTGGCGGGTTTTTATACTCAGCCCCACCTGCGATCCCAGGGAGGTTTCCTCACCAAGTCCTATTGGCCGCCATGAATGAAGGTTTCTGGGCCCTTTGAATGGAGTGTAGAAGCCGTGAGCTGTCATAGCCACGTGTGGGCAGAACTGAGCTTGAGAAGTCCAAGAAGGCTTCCTGGAGGCAGTGACAGCCGAGGTGATGGTTTAAAATGAAGCAAGAATTTGTCTTGTTGGTGGAAGGTGGCTGACACAAGCAGGCTCAGGGGTGTGGATCCCCCAGACATGGCAGCATCCCTGGAGGATAGAATGTGGCACAGGGGGTCCGGGCCTGGCTGTGGAGACCTTCGCATGTGCTTTGAGGTGCCCAGCTGGGCCAGGGAGGGCAGTGTGATGGTACAGAAGAGACTAGAAGGCCAGCAAAGGTCCTGCCGTGACCTAAGCAGGGCAATGGGGCTTCCTGCACTGGGTGAGGATGACGGGATGCAGCCAGCTTTGAGGAACACGCAAGAGGTCACTTCCAGAGGGTTTGGTTGCACTGGACGCACGCAAAGACAGTGGTGGCATTCACCAAGGGCAGGAAGGACAGATCGGGGGTGAGCATAGCAAAATGACGTCGACCCAAGGGTGGTGGGGACACGTGGGGACATGCCCGCGGGGTGATGTTGCCCTCCCTCCCCAGGTCATCTCCAGGAATAAGGAGGCAAAGCCAGGGTATGGCCCGGCCCCAAAGGCCTCAGCAATGTGAGTGTGACCCATTCCCAGAGGAGCCTGAAAGGCCAGTGGGGACCTGCTGGGCAGGAGAGGGAGGGGGCAGCCTCCTGGCAAGGGCCTCCCCCCTCAGGGTCTGACATGATCTCTGGGAACAGCTCAGCGTCTCCAGGGCGGAGGTTCCAGAAGCCACATGCCCAGCGGCAGCCCAGATCTCTGGAGCCAGCAGGACGAGGAGGCGGCCAGGGCCCTCAGACTGTGGGGCGGGGGCAGCCCGGCCCCCACAGTGTTTGCGGAAGCTGTCAGATGGTTCTGACCAAGGCCATGAGCCTTGGATCCAGAGGTTCCAACCCAGGAGGGCCCCCCAGATGTGAGAGAAAGCCAGAGACTTGCCGGGGTGCATGGCAGAACCGCTTAATTGTGACTGTCACACACAGACACACACAGCTGTATCCAGACATATATGTGCTCGCATCTGAACACATACATAAAGACACACAATCATGCATCCGCACACATATGTAAATACACACACCCGTCCATCTATGCCCATACTCACAGACACAGTGGAATAGGTAAGTAAGTGCTCAGGACACGGTAAATGTTGCTCATGGTGTCTGCTCGGGAACAAAGGTGAGCACAGACCTGTGGCTGTGTGTGCAGGCACCTGCTGCTGAGCACGGGGAACCAGATGAGTGGGAGCCCCCATGGCAACGCAATGCACACCATCAGGGCATCAGAGAGGCAGGTGTGATGGTTAAGACTGTGAGCGCTGGCCCGGACCCGCCTGGCTCAGTGGGTTGGGCGGAGTCCCGCAGAGCGAAAGGTCGCCAGTTCGATTCCCAGTCCCGACACATGCCTGGGTGGCAGGTTCAGTCCCCGATCAGGAAGTGTATGGGAGGCAGTCGATCTGTTTCCCTCAGACACTGATATTTTTCTCCCTCCCTTCCCCTCGTTCTAAAAATAAATAAGTAAATAAATAGAGTAATAAAGTAATCTCCGAGTTCAGATCCGGATTGTGCCACTGACAATGAAGGCGATCTTGAAGGAGTGACTTAACCACCCCGTGCCTCAGTTTCTCCATCTTGCGAGATGAGGCTAATCATAATATTGACCTCGTAAAGCCACGGTGAGATCAGAACTCTTACCTTGCTGCCTGGGACAGGTTATGCAGCTCCTCTTCTTGGGAGCCAAGACCACCCGGTAGAAGTCAGGGACCTCCGTGGCGGGGAGATGGGGGAAGGGGGAAGAGCTGTTTCCTCATTACTGTATACCCTTTTGCATCGTCCATGCAGGGAGGGGCCAAAGTAGGTTTACGGTTGTTCGGATGGAAGACAATACAATAATCAATCAATAGTAATACAAGAGTCAACTCTGTTTCGCTTAGAACTGTGAACCTACTTTGGCTGCACCCCATATGTTGCACTGTGTGGATATGGTTCCAGAAATTTAGAGAAGCCCTCCTAACTCCGATCGCTGTGGGTTCTTTGAGCTCATGCCTTCCAACGCGCGGGCCGAGAATATTCAGCGAGGTTTCTCATGATGGCATTACCAGTTTCATCAACTACTGTGTAGAATTGCCTCTCGGCGTGGAATAAAGAGGCGGGAGCATCACACATGCGGCCGAGCATCCACTCTCTCGGATGATGCGCTGAGAGACGAGGGCTCTAACTCCAAAACTACCGTGGGTGAGAAAGAGGAAAAAGCGCCTTGTAAAATTTTACGTGGTGACTGAACAAAAACCACCTCGCAGACCAGAGATCAGATTCATTGATGAATCACCGCAGGAGGTTCTGGAAGGGTACAGAGCTGAGCAGGAGTGGGGACAAGGAGGGGAAGAGTGGCTTACATTGTCAAGGACAGGGAGGATGAGGAGGTGCCCAGGGCAGGGCCCTCAGCCTGCGGAGTTCTGTCCAAGTCGCTGCTCCTGTGTACGTAGAGGCGACCTGCTTGGACACTGGCCTGGGAGGTGGCGGGCAGAGCCCTTGGGCGGAGACCACAGCGGTGCAGTGAGGCCCGGCATGAATACTGCCCAGGCTGTGCCCGATGGACAGCAGCCCCAGGTGGCCAGGACTAGGAGTCACTTGAACGTTGATGCAGATGTCAATCAAAACACGCGTTATTTCCTCACTCAGGAGAGTTACCGTGGAGTTAAAAGGTCCCGAGTCTGCCCCCACTTTCCTATCTGGTCTTATGATTCCAGCTCTTGTCCGTTTGACCCGGAAGTGTACCAAAAACACAGCGATAATCCCAATCCCGATTTTGTGTGTCTGCATGTCATTCGGTGTCAGAGGCTGCCTGTGGGCAGGATGGGGAAGTTGCTGGTGGTTCGGAATCAGGAGCCCTGAGTCTGACATTGGGCATAACCTCCTCCCCAAGGCCTCAGTCTCCCCATCTGTAAAGTGGGGCCATCTCTGAGGTTCTCTCCCAACCTCCCATCTGTGAGTCAGGGCCAGAGGGCAGTCATGAGTGACCCCACCCAAGAGTGGGGGCCCTCTAACCTGCCATCTTGCTCTGTTACCTCAGGAAGGCACCTGGAGATCTTGAGGCTGGTGGGCCCTCTCTGGACATACCTGCTTTGTCTTCTTATGGAAAGATGTGCCCATGGCCGCTCAGAGCATCCCTGTCCTGCCCCCTCCACCCCCCAGGTCTCTGCCTGGCCCGGTCAGCTCTACTGGGGTCTGGTCATCGCAGACAGAATGGCTGTGAGTGAGGCCAGGGCAGCAAAGCTCATGCTAAGTTGGGTAGACTTGGGTTCTCTTTACCTCCAAGGGGCACGGTGAGATTGGAGGGGTCAAACGTTCCCGCCCAAGGTGGCACATCCAGTGGTGATGAAGGGGCTGGGCAGGGCTGAGCCAGCCTCATCCGACTCAAAACCCATGCTGGCGATCACAGCGTAGACCTGCTCTGCAAGGCAACTCTCCCATTGGTCAGATGGTGGAAAGAACATTAGGATGGTGGAAGCCAAAAAGGCTCACTGGAGAGTCGACGTAACATTTGATCCCTCTTCCTTTAAAAAGCCCCGCGTGCTGGGATGGTGACCCACTAGCTTTTTTCCGGCCACCAGTGAAGGAGCAAGAAAAGACTCCAGGGTCACCCAACGTGAGGGCAAATCTCTGCCACTGGGAGAGGCAGCCCATCCCGGAGGCCACGTGACTTCTCCAGGCGTCACCCAGCCCTCACGCTGCGCTGAGTCCAGAGAAAGGCCGGACCCCCCTGGGAGTTGGAGTGTTCTCATCTGACCTCTGCATGATTCCCAAGCAGATGGCTGCCCGTGTTTTCTTTGGCTCCCATCTCGTCCTGGCCCGCGAGGGTTCGTTCTTAGATATTCCAGTTTACCCGGGGCCGGGGAGGGGGGTGGGGCGGGGGGCAGGACAGGGTTTGTTTACAAGTGAATATTTTGGTGTAGACCTGACTTGACTCTAACTGAGCTGCTTGAGGGTTGCTTGACCCGAAATGAACACCAATTCCTGCCTAAAAATCTTGGCCACACTGGTCCAGACTGGAAGCCGTGGTCAAGTGTGTGATTCATTGGAATACCTCATGTTGTTTATCCAAAAAAAGGGGGGGTATGTAAATCCACCTGCATGTTTATAAACACCAGGCAGAGGCCAGAGATAGGACTGGGGGGAGCGTGCTGGAGGGGGTGCTTCCTCTGGTAGCAGAACGGCCCTCTCAGAGAACGTTCCAGAAGGTGGCTGTGGGATGGAGGGCTTTTGCAGCTGTTTGTGGGACGGTATTACCAAATGACATCCTGCCTCTTGTTTTGCAGATCGGAAACCTGGAAAATTACTACCACTTTTATCATAGCAAGACCTTTAAAAGATCGACGTTGAGTAGCAGAGGTCCTCACACCTTCCTCAGAATGGACCCCCAGGTACAGTCTGCTCCCTGGGCAGGTGAGGGTGTCGTTGGCTTCTCCCTTTGGGTTTGTGGCTCTGAAAAAAGCTGGATGAGGGATTTTCATGTGATTCTAGGTAGCTGTTGGTTTTCCGTATTCTCTTTGGACAAAACGAGACCGATGTGTAAAACTACGTATCAGACCGTCTGCATGTTGCAACGTTCACGTCCCTTGTCGGAATGGAGAATTTAAGTTCCCGATTTCAGGTTGAAGCAACAATCGAGTGAACAGAGATTGGCTGATATTTTAAATGTTTAAAAATCAATAACCGACACAGCAGTTACAAGAGATGAGCATGTGACTCTTCACCCAGAAAGGCAATAAAGATGAGACAATTCAAGCAAGTGTTTTAGTATCAAATTGGAGAATGGGCAGATTAGGTGGATGTTTTCGTGGTTGTGAGGATGAGTGTTTAACCATTTAAATGAATTTGAAAATTTGGGCAGTAAACTTTTTTTTTTGTTTTGCCATAGAAAGGTCATGTGGTGCCCTGACCCACATGGCTCAGTGGGTTGGGCATCATCCTGCGAGCCAGAAGATCGCCGGTTCGGTTCCCAGTCAGGGCACGTGCCTGGGTTGCAGGTTCGGTCCCCAGGCAGGGAGAGTGCGAGAGGCACCCGATCGATGTGTCTCTCTCACATCGACGATTCTCTCCCTCTCTTTCTCCCTCCCTTCCCCATTTCAGCTGTTCCCAGAGAACATGTTTAAATCTCCAAGTGTCCATGGAGAAATGGGTTCTTGGCACTGCCCCCCCACCGCCACCCCTGACAACTGTGGCTCCTTTTGTGTCCACTGAGCTGCGGATGGGTCCCTTGCACGCTGTTCTGGAATCACTAGCACGTCACTCTGTGTGGTTCTGAGTTGAACACACGAGGCAGTGGTCCCCGGGGAGTGCGTCCATGTACAGGTCTCCTGCATGTTCCTGCACTCATTTGATGGGTGGGGGGTGGAGGCGAAGACAGATAGAAGGGGATGGATCTCAAACATGAAGCTAATCCCAGTATTCCTTCCGAGAGCAGGGAAAGGAATTTAACGGGGTCACGACGTGCTTGGGGACTGGAACACACCTCGTCTGCCTTGATCACACGGGGTTACACGCACGTCGGTTCATTGTGGAACTCGAGGGGATGTTTTCCAAAGGGACCGGAATCTCTTTTTGCTCTCGGAAGCAAAGCCAGGTTGTCACTGGTCATTCCCACAGGACGGGGTCCCAGGACAAGGGTGAGCAGGCACGATGCCTGGGTCCCTGTCACCGAGAGGAAGGGGGACGCTACAGAGAGCAGGGGCTGAGCACCGCAGAATTTGGATTCTCAGGGGCTGCAAGACAGGGCTGAAGTTCGCCACGGGCCAGCATCTGTCAAAAGTGCAGAGAAACTTCCAGGAGGGAGTCAATGTCGTACCCTGCCCCCTTTCACTTTAAGCAAGAACGGTCTGTCTGGTGAGGATGGCATGTGTGTGTGTGTGTCCTTCATCTGAAGTCTTCAGAGTTGTTACATTGTCACCACGCAGAGAGTTACAACCAGGGGCAAGCTGTGTGCGTGGGGGGTCTCCATCCCCCAACACAGGCATGAGGAAGGGACAGCGGCTTTCCTGGTCCCCCTGGCCTGGGGGTTCTCAGGATTAATCTCTTCCTCAACTGTTAGAGCCAAGGCAGAGCTGAAATGGAAATTTAACATGCATTTTGAAGGTATCTTCTTTGTTTTAGTGATTCAGCATTGGAACTTTGAAAGGGGTTCAACTCCAACGTTCTTTCCTCCTGTCCAAAAATAGCGATTGTTGCCCTGGCCGGGTGGGTCAGTGGGCTGGCGTCATCCCACAAACCAAAAGGTCTCGGGTTCTATTCCCGGTCAGGGCACAGGCCTGGGTCCCTGGCCAGTTCCCTGGTTGGAGGTGTGCGAGAGGCAACCAATCAGTGTATCTTTCACACACGGATGTTTCTCTCCCTCTCCTTCTCCCTCCCTCCCCCTCTCTCTAAAAAAAAACAAAAAACAAAAAATGTACTTGTGCACCCGCTGGGTGCATGGCCCTGTGCCCAGGGGTGGCGGGGGGGGGATGCCGAGATGCCCACCAGCGGGAGCAAGACCTGGAGCACGTAAGGGAGATGAGAGGCAGGCAGGGCAAAAAGAGTTCCAGGTAGGAAGGCAGGGCCCCAGACCTGCATCCGAGCTGCCGGGTTTATTCATTTTGAGTGCGTTTAAAGTGCCTTACTCCCATTTGAGTCTGCGGGCAAAACGTTCCCCCTAATCCCTGCATCCTCGAAGGAACGAGATGAAAGCGAGGGCAGACTTCCTAGGCAAAGTCCACAGCAGTTAGGTTTTGTCTAATAAAAGTCCCTTTTCGACAGGGTTTCCTAATAAGCTCTTGGCAGGGTCCCTATCAAAGCATCCTGCCAATAAAGAAGAGGGGAAAAGGGAACAGTCTGTTCATTCCAGGTCTGCCTGAGACTTCCCCGAGGCTGGCCGGGGTGTCTCACGGTTCTAACTAAACACGTAGCCCCAGGGACAGCGCTACAGACAACCGAATACCTCTGCTGAAATCTGCCCGGTGTTAACGCAGACTAGGTCAGTTTGCTGCCGGTCTGAGTAGTAGTTCCTCTGCCTCCTTGTTCTGATTAAATATTGGGCAAAGTGAGCTCTTTTGCAGAAGTACTTACCATTGTATTCTGTCTGTCTGTCTGTCTTTTTGTTGTTAAATGTATTTAGCCCTGGTTGGGTAGCTCAGCTAGTTGGAGCATTGCCTCACTAAAGGTTGCAGGTTCGATCCCTGGTCAGGGCACATACCTCGGTTATGGGTTCAATCCCTGGTCAGGGCACGTTCAGGAGGCAACTGATCGATGTTTCTCTCTGACATCTATGTCTCTCGCTGTCTCTCTCTCCCCCTCTCTCTCTAAAATCAATACACATATCGTCAGGTGAGGATTTTTAAAAAAATGTGTCTATTAATTGTTTTAAACAGCATTACCTTTTCTTACTCCAGGACGTTTTCCTACGTTCGCCAAGCCTTTTTGCGACAAGTTAGCATTGGGACAGCTGTGTCCCGAGTAGGATTATGAAAAAGAAAAAAAGATGATTTAACGTCATGGAGAGCCTTCCGAACGCCAAGTCGCCGATGTGTTTGGAATGACCCAACTGGAAATGAATGTGATAGGGCTTAGAATAAAGTTCAGTCGAAGGCAGATAGTATTTCATTTTAATTAGCTCCAGTCCGCCTGGTCTGAAGGGGCCCTGATAAGTGATGGAATTTACAGCCCACCCCTAGCTCCCAGAAACACCGATAGAATGTCCATTTGTGCGAACAAAATGCACGAGGAACAGGGAGACTTCAGATGCGCACAAACATTTATGAAGCGCTTTCTGTCCTGATCTGCACCAGAACTGTGCGCTGGTTTTCCTTACCTTATTAATTACCTTTACTTGGTTTTTGTTTTTTTGTTTGTTAGTTTTTACCATTAGGTTCCAAGGGCTTTTTGTTCACCGGCCCGTGCCTTTGGAGAACAGCCCGGCTGTTCTGCATGCATCATATCCGTCTCTGGGTTTTTCCGAGGGCTGTCATTGAAGCAAACTGAAAGCATTTGTTTTTCACGTGGCTCTGTGGCCAAAAGTCTGGAGAAGGGTGGATGTGACAGAAGGTCCGGCCAATAGCTGCAAGGGCTCACAAATTTTTTTTACATGACTTTTTTCTGATTACACGCCAAGCTGGCTTATAGCTCGACGTTGCTGCCTGTGTCTTCCAAGCCTTACATTTTCGGGTGATGACTCGGCTCCTAGCCCTTCCCTGCCCTTCACTTCTCAGCCAGATCGATGACAGAAATAGAAAGATAAAGATGTTATTAGGCGGGCCCTCGGTGGCTCCTTCGGGACCTTGGCAGCCTGGGGTCTGAGGCTTTCTTTTTGCGCGTTCGTTCTCAGAGGTCGGGAAATGATTTGCAGCCTCGGAGTCCCCGAATTCTGTTTTGGAGGATGGGGCGGAGCTCAGGTTTCTGTCCAGCGGTGATGCAAGGTGGAGGCCGGTCTTTCCCTTGACCGCAGATGGGGTTCGATCGGGCAGCTCTGTGTGCTAGGTCCAATGGAAGTGCAAACAGACAGGACGTTCCTGGCAAGTCCAGGCCCAGAGGCTGGAAGTGACCAGACTGATCTTGGGGTCGACGAACTGTCCCAGGCTGGGGGCAGGTGCAGGCTGCCACCCAGGGACCCACGGGCTCGCCCACGTGGGGACCGGAGAGGTTCCCGGGCTGTTCTTTTCACGTTTTCAGAACCACCCAACAGGGCCTAGTGGAGTAATGGCCGTTAGGAAGGGCTACAAAGTCTGAGTTTTAGACAATGCTTGCAAAGCCGGTGCTTTATGATTTCCGCGGCATCTCAAAAGTCAGTGCGTCCCAGACACGACGCGCCATCCCTGACCTCGCCTCCGCATGCTGTGACCGGAGCAGCAGCCCCCCTCCCCACAAACTTGTCCCACCACCCGTCAGCGTCCCCTGACCCAAGCTCCTGCCCTCCTCATCAGCTTGCTGTGGACATCCCTGCCCACCATGCCGACGCTCCACCCTCCTTAGGGACGCTGTGCGATACTAGTGTGATGGTGTCACTGTCCCTCAGGGTGTCCTACCCCTCCTCCCAGCCTCTCCTTGGTCTGGCTCCCCTGTGTCTCCTCTTGGGGTGACATTTGCTCCTTCCCCTGCACCAGCTTTGCCCAGACCACCTTCCCCATTGTCTCCATTCCCCACCCCCTCCCAGTTGGGCTCATCCAGCCCTGCCACCAGGCTTGGAGTCCTTGACTTGACACGTTCTTTCTAGAAGTTGTGTGTTTCTCTTCTGGACCTGTGAGATTATTAGCATCTGTCTTCCCCCTGGACTCCAGGAACAGCATGGTCCTGTCTGCGTTCGGCTCGCTGCTCCTGTCCCCACACAGCGCTGGCATGAGGGAGTGACAAGGGCAGAGAGCATCCAGGATGGGGCACCGTGTTCAGCGCCCATTCTGAGCAGACCACAGCCTCAGGAGACGCCATTTCAGGGTGTCGTGGTCACAGAAGCCATTTAAAGCCTTGGCTGTGATTTAAGGCTGTGATTTAAACCTATATTCATCTCCTAGGCTGCCGTAGCAAATGACCGCAGGCTGGGCAGCTTCAAATGGCAGGGACATATTGTCTGACCATTCTGGAGTCTGGATGTCTGAATTCAGGGATCATAGGACACCGGCCCCTCTGAGGATTCTGGGGAGGGTCCTTCCCTGCCTCCTGTGGCTTCTGGTGGTCCTGGCCATTCCTTGGCTTGTGGCTGCATCCCTCAGATCCCTGGTTCCCTGTCCACAGGGAATTTCTCCTTCAGCATCTCAAATCTCCATCTGCCTTTCTTTTGTGAGGACACTCTCATTAGGCTTAAGCCACACTTGGATGGTCCAGAATGATCTCATCTCAAGATGCTTGATTGAGCCCCAGCCGGTGTGGCTCAGTGGGTTGGGCGTTGTCCTTCAAAGTGAAAGGTTGCTGGTTCGATTCCCGGTCAGGGCACAGGCCTGGGTTGTGGGTTCGGTCCCTGGTTGGGACACATGTGAGAGGCAACTGATCAATGTTTCTTTCTCTTTCTCCCTCCTTTCCCTGCTCTCTAAGAACAAATAAATAAAATCTCTTTAAAAAATTGCCAAGTCTTAAAAAAAAAAGTCTTTAGTTGCCTGTTACAGGGAGCAGACTGCCCCTGAGCCCCTGCCAGAGGAGGAGCCCCAATCTGTGCTGTGGACCCCACACCATCAGCTCCCCTCAGAACTGTGTGTTCACGTTGAGGTTCACCCCAGAGCCCAGCTATGAGGGGGCTCCAGGAGGCCCACACTCCTTCATCCCCCTCGGGAATAATTTTGTGGCTTCCGGCAACATGTTTCTGCACGTCACCTACCTGATTTGGGGGAATCACCCACTTGGACTTTGAAGAGGACAGTTCCCCGCCTTCTGTGAACGAAAAGTGTCGCCTAGTGGGCAGGGCAGTCAGAAGGCCTGGGCGTTAGGAAGACAGGTGGTGAGTCCCCCGGGCAAGACGGATGGGAACGTGCCAGGGAGCGTGGAGCCGTTAGCAATAGACACACCCTTCTATTCTATCACAGCATGTTTAGCAGATGCAGAAATACTGTCCTAGGTATTTTATACCAAGCAAAAGCTTTCTAGTTCAGACAGCAGTATATGGGGGACTCACAAAGTGCCATTGGGGCCGAGGCTTGTTTTAGGGCCGAATCCGAAATTGTTTTTGAGCTTTTTGTGGTGTGTCTGAGGAACTTGATCTACTGGTGTTTTCTAGACACGTGAGTGGTAGGACAGGCGGCCATACTTCTTTCTAAGCATTCTGTTGAGGTCAGTCCCCACCCGGGGCCATGTCTGGGACTGTCCTCTCTCACGACAATGTAGGGAAGGTAAGGCTGAGAGGGCTGAGCAGCCCTTGCCCCTTCAACCCTTGCTGTGCCTTTATTTTCTGCATCTGTTGCCTCAGGTGACCTCCGAAGCGGCTGGAATGGCCTTGGGGCATGGTCTGGGGGTCACCAGCCTTGGGTGGCCTCCAGGTCACTCTGGCCCTCACTGCCCCCACTCTGGAGGCTCCCATCCCGCCTTTCCCTTCACCTGCCCCGGGACGTGGGAATTGTTCGCCCACCCCTCAGCTTTTCAAAGTAGAAAAATACTCTCCCAGCTTGAAATTCTCTTACACACACAATTAATACAGCCGTGTGTGCCAGGCACCGAGGTGAGCGCTTAATATATGCCTGTGTCTGTGCCAGTGCCCCCTTATGACAATGCACAGTGACCCATGGCACAGATGGACAAGCCGAGGCCGGCCGGGGAGGTGAGCTGCTCTGAGTCACAGCTGGTCGATGTGAAGCTAAGGTGTCAAATTCGGGCAGCTCAGCCCCTGGGTTCCTGGCCTTAAATATCTGCCCCTTATTCTGCCTCTCAAATGTTTTTCCGTGGCTGTGAAGGCAGATCATTCTGACTTAAAGACGTGGATAAAACCCTGCAAGTGATTTTTTACATTTTTAAATTTGCAATCATGTCACCGCCACCATCCAGGAATCGCCGCTGTTAGTATTTTGCTGTTTCCCTTTCTAGAATGTTCTCTGTGCAGGTTTCAGGATCATGTTTCCAGTGGCTGCTAAAAATCCCCGTATGGGGATTATCAAAATTTACTTATTTGTGTCCTCACTGGAAAGCATCTTGCTTCTGACTTCTGATATCCATTTGACCAGTGTCTTTCCTCTCTTATTATTCCTTTTAATGCCTGGTGGCGGGGGTCACCAGGCAGTGGACAATGTCACGAGGTCTTTGTCCTTTTTTTTAGTGACATTATTTCACAGTCCAGAGTGGCCCTCCTGTCCCCTCCATATACACAGACACCTTCTCATCTTTCCACTGTGGTGACTTTGAAGTGAAACTGTCCCCTTGGAATTTCCCGTCGCTGATATCTAAAAGGACACGGACATTCGTGAAAAGGCCACCTCCTAAAATCCGGAGAGCACTTTTATAATCGGCCATGGGGGGTAGGGTTGTGGGGCTGGGCAGAAAAGGGGAAGAGATTAAGAAAATAAACTCACAGACACAGCCATCAGCATTGTTGATGAGGGTGGTGACCAGGGAGGGTAAAAAAGGGACATTCGGTGACAGAAGGAGACCGTGCTCGGGGTGGCGAACCCACCATACAACGTACAGATGACGTGGTACGCCGGGAACCGAGATAATTTTAGGAACCAGTGTCACGCCCGATACACTCAATAAAATAGATAAGTAAATATAATAAAGTGGAATGAGATAACCCGTGACTGCATTTCTTCCTGACAGGTGAAGTGGTTCCAACAGCAAGAAGTGAAACGCAGGGTGAAGAGACAGGCGCGGAGTGACTCCTACACCATGGATTTCATCGACCCCCTTTGGTCCAACATGTGGTACCTGGTAAGTAGGGCGTGGCCTGTCTGGCCCCCCAGGCCACAGTGGGTTGTGTTTCTCGGGCAGGTTAATCCCCATCTCCCCACCCGCCACACAGGGACTCCAAACAGACTCACTCACTCCACCTTGGGTGTAAATGTCTGTTTTCATGCTGGGGGGCACCAGCTTTCTTGTGAATTTTTTTAATTATGTGAAAGTCCCTGTGGGGGGGAGCCCCATTGAGCCCAGAAGCACTTTGATGAAGGCTGTGTGGCTCATTTAATGGTGATGATGAGCCCCCAGACTGAGGCCCCTGAAGAGAGATGCCCTAGGAAAATGATGGATGGGCAGGTTGAAAATAAGCATGAGGAGAGGAGCCCCCATCCCCCCCACCCCCGCCAGCTTGCACTCTTCTGGAACTAGGGGAGCAGGGGCGGTTCTCAGGCGTGAGAGAGCGTTCCCCGCCCACCTGCTCCCGACGGTCAGAGCACCTCTGCTGGGCTGCACCTGGTGTCTGTTCGGGGTCAGCAGCGTCCCTGTGTGTCTGTGTCTCCAGCACTGCGGACAGAAGAGCAGTCGCTGCCGCTCGGAGATGAACGTGCAGGCGGCGTGGAAGCGAGGCTACACGGGCAGGAACGTGGTGGTCACCATCCTGGATGACGGCATAGAGAGGAATCATCCCGACCTGATCCAAAACTACGTAAGTCCCCTGTTGGAAGGGACATGCTAGTCGTCAAGGAAGCACAGCTGACCCTTCGACCGCACCCGTTGGAACGGCGTGGGTCCCCTTATGCACAGATTCTGTTTTTTCAGGAAATACTGTAATTGTGGGGTTTTTTTTGTAAGATTTTATTTATTTATTTTTTCAGAGAGGGGAAGGGAAGGAGAAAGAGTGGGAGAGAAACATCAATGTGTGGTTGCCTCACCTGCGCCCCCTACTGGGGACCCAGCATGCAACCCAGACATATGCCCTGACTGGGAATTGAACCAGCGACCCTTTGGTTCACAGGCTGATGCTCAATCCACTGAGCCACACCAGCCAGGGCTAATTGTGTTTTCTTTATGATTTTCTGAAGAACTTCCTTTTCTCTAGCTTACTTTATTGTAAGAATACAGTATATAATGCACTTACATACAAAATGTGTGTTAATCGGCTGTTTATGGAATCGGGTAAGGCTTCCGGTCATCAGTAGGCTGTTAGCAGTTAAGTTCTGGGGGAGTCCGAAGTTATACATGGAGGGGAGGGGTGAGGGACTGAGCAAAAAAGAACAAAAAAGAAAGAGGGGAAACTCATGGACATGGACAACAGTGTGGTGATGGCGGGGGTGGGGCAGGGAGTGGAGTGAGTTGCAGGGGGGTTTTGGGAGGATAAGTGGTGATGGATGGAAATAAAACAAATACATAAATAAATACAACAAATTTAAAAAGTAAAGTTAACCACGGATTTCCGACCGCGTGGGGGGTCAGTGACTAGCTCCCACACTGTGTAAGAATCGACCGCACGATGAACTTTCCCCCTTATTAAACAGAGCAATCTGGAAAATCATAGGGGGTGGGGCGGGGGGGGGGCGAGGCAGAGGTCGTGAAAGACCTTGCACTTCCCGCCCGCATGAGCGGGGGTTCTGGTGGGGGATGTGGCCACGTGCTTGAGGAGTCACACATACTTGTAGGACTGGATTCTGTAAAAGCTCAGAAGCGCATCCAGCCAGGGTTAAGGCTCTGGGCCCGAAGCAGCCAGGTGCCCGTGCTGGCTCTGAGGCCTAGCAGCTCGGGGACCCGGGGCAGGTTGCCTCACTTCTCTGTCTCTCGGTTCCACCGTCCGTCACTGAGGTTACTCATGGGGCTGCTGCCTCATGGGGTCACTGCGAGGGCTAAATGGGTTCTTAAGTGTTAAGAACAGGAGAGCCAGGCACACAGTGAATGACGTGGTAGGCGCCTTCCACAGTCTCGGGAGCCTGGGTGCTCATTTGACAGGGAGCGGGGCAACCCCGCAAAATGCCGGTTTCGAAGGCTCTGCCGACAACACCAGAGAGCTTCGGTCAGATGTTCTCGGTGGAAGATATAAAGTTATAGGAACTCTGATGACAGGTGTCTACACCACAATGTGCATGTTAGGAATGCAAAGCTCGGGAAACTCTGACACATGCAGCAGCATGGATGAGCCTGGGAGGCTGTGCTAAGTGAGACAAGCCACTCGCAAAGGACAGCTCTGTCTGATCCCACTTATCTGAGGCTCAGAGAGTCGTCAGGGTCGTAGAGACGGGACAGAGGATGGTGGTCGCCAGGGGCTCGGAGAGGACAGGACCTGGAGTTAGCGCTTAGCGGGTGCATAGTGTCACTTCCACATGCACTGTGGTATCTGCACCACGTGCCTCTTTGCTCACCAAGTTTCATTCCTTAGGATCCTTACGCAAGTTACGACGTCAATGGGAATGACCACGACCCATCTCCACGATACGACGCCAACAATGAAAACAAGTATGTGCCGGGGTCCCCCCTTCCCTGGCTTCCCTGTGCCCACTCCCTGCAGAACTCCTGTGGATATGGCTTGGCCCGTGTCTGGGGCTGACCCAGGGGCCGGAAGCCAGGCCAGCATAGCCTCCAGGTTCAAGGCAGCCTCTGCGACCTCAGCCTCTTCCTCGGGAGTGTCACTTCTGCTGCTCAGCTAGACATGGGTGTGTGGTCAGCACCGCCCCTGTTTCCCACCTCGTCAGGGTATTTGAAGAGAAAAACCCTGGCCCCTTGTTGTCCATGACCAGCTGAATCAAACATCAGTTTGGCCGGTTAAAGCACATGGGTCATGTGACCCCATGAGCGCGGCCGAAGGGGCCTGAGTGATATCGGAGACATCGGGGTTCGAATCCCAGACCTGCGGCCCCCAGCTGCATGGCTTGGTGTGAGCTGGGTCCCCGTGTGGAGTCTCCAGGTGCTAGACACTCTCCCGTGGACAGAATGCTCCTGACCTCCCACGGTTGGGAGTGGGGACAGTGGTAAGTCCCCAAGGGCTGTCACCGTCACTTTGCAGACACAGACAGTGGGGTCGAGAGAGAGCAGGTGACCTGCATGCTGCCCACCCGGCAGCCCTGGGGGTGGAATCCAGTTTTTCAAACCTGGTTCTGGGACTTGATTTGCTGTGTCCTCTCTATTAGCATGCCCCACGCCCTGAGCACTTAGCATTCTCCCCAAAACACTTAGAGGCCAAGAATAAAAAGCCCTTTCTTTCTCCCTCACTGTTGACACGACGCTGGCCAAGCTGCATCTCCTATCAATGTAGTGTTTTAGTCTTCGGTGGATTTGATTCTGAGGCTCAGACCCCGGTGCCCACACAGTGCTGCACAGGGAGGCTCAGCTAGCCGATGCGGTCAACGCTGCAGGCTGCAGAGCCCCAAGACCCGCAGAGGCCTGGCCCGGGGCTGCCGTCCCTGCCTCACGTCCCAAGGTGCCCTTCCCACTCAGCAGGGAGCGTGCCTGGGGTGCAGGGTGCAGGCGCACGGCCACAGGGCAGCGACAAATAATGCGGAAACCACGCGGTGACCCTTGAAGGGCAGGATTAATCCTGGGTGAGACTCTGAGCTCCGTGACTTCGTGACCAGCCTTGGCCATGCCTGCAAGGCTCAGAGGACAGCGGATGAGTCCCTGCCAGGGGCTAACATGCAGGCCAGAGCTATTTTTAAAGGTGGTTTTAGATTTACATCAATGAGTGAAATCCCCTGTGGCTGCTTCTCAAAGAGGCGCTGTTTAAACCTGCTGGTGTGTTGGCCTCCGCTAGAGGAACTGGCCCCCCCGCCGCCCCCCCACACCCCCACCCCGCCGCTCACAGGAAAATGGGGTCGTTCCTGAGGAAAGCAATTTGTTTTTTCTGATAATTTCTTCGTAGTCCCTCTGCTGCTGCTGCTGGGCGTTCAATTTAAGAGTGTTTTTCTTCAGGTCCTGCTTAAATGGTGTGCAGACCATGGGAGGGCCATCCAAGGGGAGCAGGGGCGTGGAAGGTGCACCCGGCAGGAGACAGGAAACTCCTTTTGTCCTTTCTTCCATCCTGTCCGCCGAGCAGGTGTTGGTGCGGCGCCTGTTTGTGCCAAGCAAGGTGTTGTCAGTCGGAGGGATGCAGAGTTTGGGAGTAGGGAGTCCACCGGCCATGGGAGTAGGACCTGCCAGTCTGACATGCAGTATAGGAAGAGATGACCTGAGCAAGCGCTCACCATTTTATTTTATTTTTTAAAAGATTTTATTTATTTTGTTTCAGAAAAGAGGGGAAGGGAGGGATGAAGGGAGAAAAGCATCAGTTGGTTGCCTCCTGCATGTGCCCCCACCAGGGACCAAACCTGCAACCCAGGCCTGTGCTCTGACCGGGGACCGAACTGGTGACCTTTGCCTTTACGAGACGACGCTCAACCCACTGAGCCACGCCAGTCAGGGTGCGCACACCATTTCCAAGGTGGCGGGAAGGCCTTGCCAGCTTGCAGGTGTGGAAGGCTCAGGGCTGCCCAGGGCTGTTGCAAAGCCTGGCGTGGTGCTCCATCCCGGGGTCATGGGGACAAGAGGGGCAGGAAACAGGCTTTCATGTCGTTCCTGGGCATAGGGATAACAGAGCAACGCGCCAACTTCGCTAGACCGGCTGGGCGGAGCGCTCACTTCCTTTTTCCCGGTTCCAGGCACGGCACACGCTGCGCAGGGGAAGTCGCTGCCTCAGCCAACAACTCCTTCTGCATCGTGGGCATAGCATACAACGCGAAGATAGGAGGTAAGGCCCGAGGCCAGGCATGCAGCCTGGATGCACCGGGGCCTGGGCACGGGGGGTGTCCCTTTCTGCACGGTCCAGCCGCTGCACCCCTGTTGGCTTTGGTCGGCCGTGTCTGATCCCGGGGCGCGAAGCCTCATGCCCCCTGAGCCACAGCGCCAGGGCATGGAGGCAGAGGGCTTGCTCAGGTTTTGCCTGAGAAGCCGGCAGGGGTCCCATGAGAAAGAGACCCTCTGTTATGCTTGTGGTCCTGCTAGTCTGGCCGCCGAGCCACCTCTGTCCACCGGACTCTTCTAAAAGGCCACGTTGGCTCCCTTCTCCTCACCGTCCTGCTGTGGATCTGCCCCTCTCTCCACAGAGTTTACGGACCAAGGCCTTTCCTAGGTCCCAACTCTCACTCAGGCCTGCTGGCCCCCTTGTCCTGCCCCTGCCCCTCGGGGGCAGTCACAGGAATTCTGTCCTCATGTCCACCACACATGCCGGGGCTTGTCCCATTCACATGACCCTCAGAGCCTCTCCCCGCCTCTCCGTTTGGCTCAGCACATCCATGACTGCGGCCAGCTGCGCCCCTACCCCCCTACTGTGCTCCATGAAGTTCTGCCCGAATCTAGCTGCACCCCCCACCCCCCACCTCGCCAGAGGGGTTCAGCCCTTCCAGGCCCCTGACCTCGGCAGTCTCTGACTCCGTTGTTCAGTTTCTCCGCCTGTGAGTCAAGCTTCCCTCACTCGGATGGGGCTTCACAGCAGAGAGCCCCGTGTCCTCCTGTCCCCCACCCAAGCCTGGCATTTTGACAGCTCATGCTGGCAGGCTGTCACCGGCTCTGCTGAGGTGCACATGGCTGATCTGGAGACTGAGCAGGTACGCGCTGGGTCATGAATGGTCCTCAGCAGGCCCACCTGACTTCAGGTCACCACTGTGCTCCCTCAGGACCATCTCTCAGCTGGAAATTGCTCATGCGTACTCTGGTGGCCATGCTGGCGGGCCACCTGCCCAGGGCACGGCCTTCGCTGCTGCTTTGCCCTTGTGGGCTGGCGGTAGCCCCTCCATTGTACTAGGAGCAGTGCGAGGTGGGGAGGGAGGGCCAGGAGCTCCCTGGACCACCCCCTCCTTGGAGAACTTGAGTTCTGAAAGGCAGATCCCCAGCTTGGACTTAACTAGAACCCTACCTGCCCGTTCCCTTGGAAATCTCTGAAGGGGCTGGCATGTGTCATTCTATGGCAGGGTGAACCGCCTAGGGTGTGTCTATCCTACAGAACAAATCAGGAGATCCTTGCTCTGTCATTGAAGTTCTTTCCCACGGAGATGTGCATGTTCTCCCTGGGGCTTTCTGTGACAGAAGACGTCCCGAGAAGTCTCCCCATGAGCTGTAGGGCCAGGCTGAACTGGGGACCTGTCTCACTCCCACCACCCACTGGCCACGTGTCCTCGGACAACCAGCGTAACCTCCCTGAGCCTCGGTTCCTTCCTCCCATCGGGGAAGGGTAGCAACGATGGAGCTGCCTCCGCAGATCTATTGTGACGATGAAGTCATTCGTCCTGTGTGAAAGCGTTGAGTCAGGGCCAAGTCCATAGGGAGCACTCTGTCCCTGCTGCTGAAACTCTCAGGGGCAAACTGCAAATGACTTATGTGGCTCTGAGGGAGAAGTACACCCCCAGCTTTGGGGCTGTCTCCGTCTTGCTCCCCAAAGTTCCTGGCCAGGCAGCCGGGACGTCATCTGGGAGCAGTTAGGAAGGCAGGCTCCCCAGATGCACCGAGTCAGGATCTGCTTTATAACAAGATCCCCAGGGGATGTGGCCACCATGGCAGTCTGACCAGTGCTGGTGTCCAGGCGCCCGCAGTCAGAGTGTGAGGGGGGGGTCACGGAAGTCACGAAGCTGCAGAGCCTCCTGAGAAGCCACGTAGTGAAGATGGTATGTTCTCACTGGATTTCCTCCACGCTCACTGCAGGACTGTCCACCCAAGTCCCCCCACCCGATTCTGGAGTGAGTGCCTCCACTGCCAGGTCCCTAGAATAGGAATCTTTTTTAAAATTAACATATGGCTTACAGTGGAGCATGAACTGCATGCGCCATACTGTGCTGGCCACCAAAGGGAAGAATGAAGGAATGACACTGGGGACCTCTGGGAGCTCAGCACGTCCTTGAAGGGTGGCGACATAAGAGACAGTAGAGGATCAAGTGCTAAAATGACAGAGGCAGACGGGGGAGTGGCAGGCAGGACAGGCCCACGGCGAGGGCACGTGATTTTGACATGGGAGGAAGTAGCTGGGAATGGAGGGGCAGCTGGATAAATAAGAGGAACCTGCCTCAAAGGGACAGGGACCGTGGGGTGGGACCGGCCATGGAGAGGCAAGTGTGTATGTAGCTCAAGGCTGGGGCAGCCACGTCCCCAAAGCTGCTTCTTCCCCTGCATAGAGGGAGTCACCCTGCTGAGCCACCCCCAACCCGCTGCCGCCCCCCGGGGCAGGGTGACCTTCAATGTCACATAGCACACAGCAAAGAATTTCTCTGACGAATTCCTGGAGCTGAGCAGGAGCCAAACCTTGTTATATTTTTATTTTTAAGTAGGTGCTCAGGAGATGGAAGTGCATAGCCTCACCCGGTGCCTCTGGGAAATAGATGCATGTGGAATGTGTGAACCTAAAAGAGAGTGTTTGAGTCCACCTTCATGCTCTTCTTTTGTGCTGTTGTGTTTACAGGGTCACTTTCCTGCTGTAAACCCACAATGCATTGCCATCCTTGCTTTAAACAGTGGACGTTTTAAATGAAGAGAAATATTCTTGCTTGCGCCGTCCCCATTCCCAGTGCTCTTGGATATTTTCTAGCTTCAATTTCCACCTGCTTTCCATTTTTCTTCCGTCTGAAAATCTCTTTTCGTGTTTCTTGCGTGCGGACATGCCGATGAGAAATGATCTCAGCTTTTTATATCGGCGTGCCTTTATTTTATCTTCATTTTGAGAGAGTTTTGGCGGCACATGGATGGCCAGTGTGGCGTGTGTTTCTTTCAGCCCTTTAAAAATGATTTCCATTGTCTCCTGCTGTCCATTGTTTTCGCTGACAAGTCAGATGCCTTTCTTATTTGTTCCCCTTTATATCCTGTGATTGTCCCTCTGCCCGCTTTTATAATGTGTTTTTAAAATCTGTCCTTTGGTGGGACTTCCTTCATACTTACCCAGCTTGAGGTTTGCTGTGCTTCCTGCTATGTTGGTCTTTTTTGTTTTTCTAAATCAAATTGGGAAATATTTCTGTCAGTATCTCTTCAAAAATTTTTTTTTTCTCTCTTTGGGCACTAATTATAGTTGTTAGTTATTGAGGCTGAGTTTACTTTTTAAAACCCTTTTTTTTTTTGCATTGCGCTGCCTTCAGGCTCACTGATCTTTTATTATTTTGTTATATCCAATCTGTTAATTTTATCCACTGATTTTTTTTTTTTTTTTTTTTAACTTTCAGATACTGTGATTTTTGTTGTTGTTGTTCTATGATTTCCATTTGGCTCTTTTCTACTGTTTCCAAATCTTTCCTGAGATTCCCTTTCTCTTTGATTTTAGACTCTTCAACGTATTTATGAGTTATGTTAAAATATTTTACACTAATTTCAATATCTATATCATTGGTAGGTATGTTTCTAATGATTAATTTTTCTCTTTACAGTGGGTCACATATTCTTTTCTTCTTTGCCTGTGTCTAGTAGTTTTTGATTGCACACTAGACATTGTTATGTTCCATTGTAGAGATTCTGGATTCTGTTCTCTGTGAGTACTGTTGAGTTTTGTTCGGGCAGTCGGTTCAATTCTGAACTATTGGGGGCTTGATTATTCATGTTCCATGATCTCTTTCTGGCTTGTCCTTTGCCTTCAGGAAAATCCCAAGCACATAGCCTTTATTCTTAGAGCACCACCCTGCTGGCATTTCACTGGAAAGAATGAAGTGCTCACCAAGATCTCTAACTCTGAGCTGACTGAAATACCTGCTCAGCTCATTCAGGCTGCAGTGATTCAGTCTTGCCCAAACTCTTATTTCACTGGTCAACCAGGTGTTTGGAGGAGTGTCTATGTCCTCTTTTGTAGCTCTCTCCTTCCTGGGATTTCTCTCCATTTCCAGCTGCTCTGCCAGTCCTAGGCTCCACCCCATTCCTCCCCAGGAGAGTAAGACTGCACATTCCCACTTGAGTTCTAGCCTCTCATTACCAAGCGGAACGGGGAGTTCCCTCAGAGGAAAACCATAGGTTCTCGGATCCTACCCAGTATGGTTCCCTTCTTTCAAGAACTGAATCCCCTGCCTGCTTCTGCCTGCTTCTGGTTGCTTCCCAATGATCTTACAAAGGTGTGTTTTTAAAAAAAAACTTGTTAAAAATCACCATTTTGTCCAGAGTTTCTCATTACTGTCTTTAGAAGAGTTAGCGTGATAGAAGCCACTCTGCCGTTATTAGGACTAAGACTCGTGGTTTGTATTCCTTGGCCAAGTAGATGGTGTGTTCGTTATCTATTCCTGTAGGACTGTTACCCAAAATGCAGCTGCTGAAAACAATAAGCGTGTGTCATCTGGCCCCGACAGCAGCTCAGCTGAGGCGTTCTGGCTCAGGGTCACTGATGAGGCAGCTATCAAGCTGTTGGGTGTGACTGTCAACTGACGCAGCTTGAGTAGGACAGAGGATCAGCTTCCAAGATGGGTCACCTGTTTGGCTGTTGGTTGGAGGCCTTGATTCCTCACCATGGGAACCAGTACATGGGGTGCTTAGGGGGCTCCCATAACACAGTAGCTAACTTCCCTCATTACAAGCAATTCAAGAGCGAGAACAGGAGCAATGTTTTTATGGCCTGGTTTGAGAAGTCACAAGCTGTCACCTCGATCAGGCTCCATTTTCTCAGAAATGGATTATTTAGTCTAACACACACTCAAGGGAGAGAGGGAAGTTAGGCTGCACCTTTTGAATGGAAAGGTTCCAAAGACATTGCGGAAGTGGCTTAATATCTACCACCGATGGGTTGTGAAAAATCTGACTGCCTTCTTATGCAAAGGGAATAATCCTTTTCTACTAAGCTTTCTTTGCACAGTTGCACATTTTCTGTGCTCTATCACATAAAATAAAGAAATCAGATGAAAGAAGCACAGGTTCTGTGCTAACGACCGCATTAGAGGTTTAAGGTAACTCTAAAATATATGTCATGTTTTTTTTTATCAAAGTTCAGAAGAGTACACGGAAGAACGTAGGATCACCTAGGTCCTGGCGAAAATAGGACTGACGAGGACTGATCGCCTGTTAGATGAAAGGGCTGATCTGAAGCCTGTGTGTGTATTATTTTACAATCTTCACAAAACACTATGCTGTAGGGGTGTCCAGCTTTCGGCCTGTGGACCGCATGTGGCCCAGGGTGGCTGTGAGTGCAGTCCAACACAAAATCGTCAATTTACTTAAAACATGATGAGATTTTTTGTGTGTGTGATTACGTGTTGCAATGTGTTTAATGTGTGGCCCAAGACAACTCTTCTTCTTCCGGTGTGGTTCAGAGATGCCACAAGGTTGGACACCCCTACACCCTGCTGTTATCCCCATTTTGCAGGTGAGGGCCAGAGAGGTGAAGCAGTTTGCCCAGTATCAAACCAGACTAACCCCAGGTCCCATTTCTTAACGTCTACTCTTGCCAAAGTCTTTAAACCATATGCACAGATGGCTGGATAGATGGATGGATGGATGGATGGATGGATGGATGGATGGACATTATTTTATTAGCATTTGATCATACTCAACTTGTTTTTAGTAGAAACACATTGTTTAATTCTAGGAAAACTTAAGAGAAACCAACTCAAACTGAGTAATTGCTGAACTTCAGATGTAATTTCATGTTTCATTTTATTTATTTGTTTAATGTTTCATTCTTGGCTCAATTTGCTTGATTTATGTGACTCCAACAGAAGAAACATCAATTGAAAGGGATGCCTTGCTGAATTTCACATAAATATTTCATTATAATGAGGTGTTTTTTTTTTCCAAATAATTCTTTTAAGATTATTTTAAAAATAAAAGACCTGGGCTTATAAAAACCTGGAAGAGGCCAGGGTGACTGTTTTGTTTTGAGTGCATTTCGCATGTTGGGTAGTTAGCACCTCAGTGTTCTCTCCCTCTCACCTCTTCATTCCCACACATCAGTTCCAGCCTCTTCCTCTGCTTGTTGTCACCTTGTCGGGGCTCAGTACTGACCATGGGCAGCAGTGACTCCCAGACTCGTCCAGTCTTGGCTCTCCATCACTGAGGCACAGCCTTTTCATCCCTCGACCGTTTATTTTGATTCACCTCTTCACTCGCTGGATTACATCACTCAGTAACTTTCTCAAGGAAGGCTAACAGGTCCTGCGTTTCCTGAGCTCTTTGTGAATGTCCAAAGGTTGCCTTTACACCTAAAGTCCATCTGTGTCGTATATGACAGCCTTACAGAACTGGGTAAGCCTTGCCTCTCTGCCCTCTGGATTCTGTGCTGCTCAGAAAAGTCCGAGACCAGCCCGATTTCAGTCCCATATAGGTGACGTGACTTTTTGGCTTGAATAGAATTCTTCCTTTCTTTTTCAAGTCGAGTAGCTTTGCCGGGCCACCTCTAGGGCAGGCTTCTTTTAGAGGTGCTATTGTTGAAATGCAGTATATTTGAAATTATCTTTTTTTTAAATTTCAGGCAAATTTTCTTGTGCCACTGAGAGATATATTAGATTTCTACTTCATGATTTCTAGAACTCTTTCTAATCCTATTTAACTTTGGGTTTGTTTGTTTTTTTTTCCATTTTATTTTTCCTCATTTCTTCTCAAGCCTGCATCCAGGTCTCTGACAGTTTCACTGATGTGGCTTTTATTCCTAAAATTGTTTGATTTTTTTTACCCCTTAGGAAGAACGTACCTTTGGGTCTCTCTTCAGTGAAACCTTGTACCTTTTCTGAGCTCTTGCTTCAGAGAGAAATCATATTTTCATTAAATTTTGGGCTTTACGGAGAAACGTTTGTTTGTACTTCTCACCATTTTCTAGCCCTCGTTTTGTCCCCTTTTCCCTTATTTCTTGCAGCATCATTAGATAGGGTATCACGCGCATCGCTCTCTGGTTATCATCAGTGACTGGCCCAAGAGGAGGCAGGAACTTGCTCCCTAGGACAGTAAGATGCCGAGATCCACAGGGCGGAGGAGCAGGCGAGTGAGCTGGGCCACAGGCACCGTGAACTTGGTGCGTGGACCTGGATTTTTCTTTTCTGCCAGTTCACTAGCTCTAAGAGATCTCCCCGCAACCCGGCGAATTAGCGTTCATTCATTGTACGCTGGACACGTGGGGCGGGGCAGAGATGACAGTCCCTCACTTTGTCGTCTCCAACAAACCCTGCCACAAAAAAAATCGCCTGTTCTTAGAAAGGTGCTGTGTCTGTGTAATTCCTGGCGAGAATCCTCATTTCTAAAATAATGGACACTTAGGCGGCTCTTCTTTTTCTTTTTTCTTTTTTTGTTTGTTTGTTGTAAAAGCAATGGAGTGTGGCAAAGAAACGAACTGTCCCAACCACATACCCGGTCCCATGGCCTTGGGGTGCACGACCTGCTTTGTGGAGAAATTCACTGCAGTAATGAATGGGTCACCCTTGTTATTTTCAGAGAGGACAGCGGGGGCGGGGGGGGGGACCGATGTGTTTAAATGCAAGTCCCATTCATTTTAGGGAATTTTTATTTTTTTTTGGAAGTTTTAGAGCTGTCCATGGATGATTTGTGCCCCTTTTCTAGATACTTCAATAAAAATCTGTTTAACATTGTTTATGATGACCGCTGTAAGAACCTTTCTTTATGCTTCCTGGGTTTAGGGCTTTGCTTAGAAAAGCCCAAGATAATAAATCCATTGTCCCTTATTTCCCCTGAAAAAACTCGGTCTTAGAAACATAGCCCATCTTAAAACTTTTATGGTTTTATCTTCTGTGTTTAGCTATTTAATCCACATGGAATTTATTGCTGTGAATGATGTGAAGGAGAGAGCCAACTTGATTTTCCCTCAAATGACTATTTAGTGATTTCCACATGCCACCTTATCCAATACTAATCCCTCCATGGATACTGGATCCCTTCCATGGATACTGGATCCTCCATCACGTCTCATTAGTCTGTTGTTTTCAGCCCTAAGCAATCACTCACTTTTAAATATGACAGCTCGAGAGGATGTTTTTCTGTTTGGATAAGTGATAGGACAAATTTCCTCTTAGGGTTCTTTTTCAAAAATTTCTTGGCTCTTCTTGCACATTTTCTCTTTCAGATGAACTTGAGAATCTGCTTTTCAAGTTCCATAAAAATTCCCGTTGGGATTTTCATGGGGATTGCATGGAAATTATAGAGTAATTGGGGCGAATTGACACCTTTACAATATTGAGTCTCGTCACCCAGGAACGTGGTATGTTCTTGTTTCTTCAGGTCTTCTCTGACATCATTTTCAAATGTTTTATTACCGTCTTCATACCGATCTTACACATTTCTTCTCGGGTTTATGCCTAGCTTGATTTTTTTTTAACATTAGATTTCTGATTGATTGTTATTGACATGGGTGTGGGAAAACTCTTGCGTGTGCTGATGTTTTTGTTTTTGTTTTGTATCTAGCTACCTGAATGAACTCTATACGTGCAATTATTTTTTTTATCCTGCCCTTTCTAGACAGGTCTAAATAAAAGCTATCTATAAATGCAATGGTGGGTTTTATCTCTTTAATCTTAATAACTCTCTTGGCTTTTTCATGGCTATTTCAATATCAAGGGCTTCTTGACGAATATGAAATAGTGGTGATTTATTGGTTTTGTTATTTTTTTCTGACTTCTACAGGAATGTTTAGGTTTCCTATATTTCCCTTTATTCAATTAAGGGCATTTTTATATTCCTAGATCGCTAAGAGGTTTGACGTGGAATTGTACGACAACTCTTGGAAAACATCTACGGTGGTAAAGGATATCGTTTTTCAATTTTACTATTTAATCTGTTCCATGTAGTAAATCACAGTAATAGGTTTCCTAGCATTTGAAATTGTATTCTTCCATTCTCGGAATACATTCTGTTTGATTAAGAGTTGTGTTCTTTTAAGACATTGCTGCGTTCGGTTGTTAAGAGTTGACATGTGGTTTTGCATCTTTTTGTAATACGCTAAATGGAACCACAGTTGCTGTGTCTCTGTGCGGTCCGGATTCTGTCTGGGTACTGGAATTGTGCTGGTTTTGTAGCCTGAGGCAGGGCTCTGTCTGTCTGTCACGGTGCTCTGATACGGTTCATCTTCTGTGGACAGGGCCTGTTTTAAACAATATTGGTAGAGCTGATTATTCAAGCTGACCAGACACAGTGAGCTTTTAAAAGGTTCGATCTTTTCAGGTTT
>VMDR010000354.1:0-258824 GCA_007922815.1 Macrotus californicus | reverse complement strand
AAAGTTCTCCTTCATTGTTTGTTCAAATAAGTTTTAAATTTCTTGGTCTTCCTCTTCTACTTCTGGCACCCCTATGATTCGGATATTGGAACGTTTAAGGACATCCTGGAGGTTTCTAAGCTTCTCCTCATTTTTTTGAATTCTTGTTTCTTCATTGTGTTGTACTTTAATGTTTCCTTCTTTCTTCTGAACCACACCATTGATTTGAGTCCCGTTTTTCTTCCCATCCCTGTTGGTTCCCTGAACATTTTCCTTCATTTCCCTTATTGTCGCCTTCATTTGTTTATCTAATTTGCGACCAAATTCAACCAAGTCTGTGAGCATCCTGATTACCAGTGTTTTGAACTGTGCATCTGATAGGTTGGCTATCTCTTGGTCACTTAGTTATATTTTTTCTGGAGCTTTGATCTGTTCTTTCATTTGGGCCATTTTTGTTGTCTTGGCGCGCCTGTTACGTAGTAAGGGGCGGAGCCTTAGGTGTTTACCAGGGCGGGGCAACCCACGCTGCTGCGTTGTGACGTTGTTTGTGGGGGAGGGGACCGAGAGGGAACAATGGCGGTTGCTCCGCTCTCTGCAGGTTTTCAGTGAGTTCCCGCGTGACCCACAGTCCAATTGGGCCCTCTAGTGCTGGTTCTGGTGCTGATTCCCGGTGGGTGGGCTTATGTATGCTCTAGGACCCTGTGGGTCTCTCCAGCGAGCTCTCCTGTGAGTCCGGGAGTTTCTCCCAATGCCGCTGCCTCCACCTCCACAGGAGATTTCAATCAGAGGCTTTGAGGCTTTATTTCCCAGAACTGGAACTCTAGGTTGCGGGGTCTGTCTCGCTCCCCAGTTGTTCCTCCCGGTTTATCCGCACAAGGGAGTGGGACTCCCGGTTCACAGTCGCCACCTCTCCTTGTCCCCGCGCCTTTCCCCGGTCCGCCAGCCGCTGCCCCTCGCAAGTCCTCTCCGCCCGTCTCGCCCCTCCTACCAGTCTGGATGAAAGTTTCTTCTTTAGTTCCTTGGTTGTCGGACTTCCATACAGTTCGATTTTCTGTCAGTTCTGGTTGTTTTTTGTTTTAAAATTTGTTGTCCTTCTTTTGGTTGTACGAGGAGGCACAGTGTGTCTACCTATGCCTCCATCTTGGCCGGAAGTCCCAAGCTACAGAAACTTTTTAAACAAATTGTTAAAAGTAAAGTTAAGGAAAGCATGAGAGTTGATTTGGAAAAATTAAATGACAGCAGGGGTAAGACATCAATACAGCAAAAATTGTGAAAATGGGCCCAATATGGTGGCAGCAGGCCTCAGATGGGTCCCAAAACTCACCGAGTGGCAGTCTTCCCATCTGTAATATTTCCCAGGGTGGTTATGAGGGCCATGAGATGTCTGTAGATATTATTAACTCAATAGCTGTCACATAGTAGGGACTCAAATACATGAGTTTCCTTCCCGTTTTTTTAGCCTTTCCTTTTAAAGTTAGAAATGATCCCTCAGATGGACCAGTCTGGTCTCCTTATTTTCCAGATGAGGTAACTCAACCACGACTGGGGAAAGACCAGCCGCAGGCTCCTGAAGTCACATGCTCCTCACTGGGCTCTGGTGAGCGCTGTGCCTGCCAGAGACATGACCACAGGCCTGAAAAGTCTTAGGGCAACAGACAAAGGCATGGGCCTAAAAATGAGCTAAAAACGTAGGCAACTGGGATGGTGTAGCACTGGGGGCAGGTGGGGAGGTCATGACCTGCATGGTACTTTTCAGTTCAGTGTGCCATCACCCCCTCTCCCCCGGCCAAAGGGTAACTCTATGCCCAGGAGGAAACAAAAGGCAAAACACCTCCAGCTGTTAGAAGTGAGTATGCTGAGGTAGTATCATTTTTCTTCACTGTTTCTCCAGGTATTAAATGGTATTTTGCATTTTAACATCTATGAAAAATAAAAAATGCCAAAATGATTAGAAGGCTGAGTTTTCTGCATCAAGAGTCGGACACCATTGGTGCCCTGTTTGTCACATAATTATTAATTATCACACTTCATTTTCAAAATAATTCTCTTCCAGGCCCTGAGCATTAGCAATTTTCCCATTTACCTGGGATCATAAGTACTTGGTAACCAATATTAGGTGTAAAACCTGTGATGCCTTTTAGTGCAGTGGTCTTCAGGGATTAATTGTAATTATCTTCTTGTTTTGCAGATGGAAAAACTGAGACTCAGAGAGGGCTAGTGATCTCTTGGGCCACTTGGTCAGCAGGTAAGTGATAATCCTGAAAGTGAGTCTGAAACAGGATACATGTCTAGTCTCCAAATTTCTGCAGGCTCTTTGTCTCAATCTTGTGACTCTTCTGATTTGTGCAATTCAAGTCAGGAAGTAAGATGAGTTGTTTTGAGGCATTTCGGTATCATTTGCACTTGTGGTTTCTGTTTGTTCCCACTGTCGAGTTGGAATGTGTAACAGGTGAGTCTGTGAAGGGCTCTTAGGCGAGGCCTGGCCCGGATTGGGTCTCTCCCTGGGAATGGTGGAGCTCAGTCAAGCTGGGCCGTGCTGCGTCTGTGACATCACTGACCCTTCAGCAGACCTGGCTATCTGGTGTGTCTGGACCAGAGAGCCCTGGACTAGGGGACCAGGGGATCTGGGTTCTGGCCCCACCATAAGTGGCTCTGTAACCTTGAGCAAGCCACTTATTCATGGAGTCACTTGTTCTTCATTCTTTCAGATGTTTTCCCCAGAAAACGTGCTGCCAGACTCCGTGCAGGGCATGGGGGAAAACAAGATAAAAACGACACAGGCTTTGCCCTAGGGGTACACATAACCCAACTGATGAGCTCTCGCATTTCTTCATTATTGTCTCATTGTGAGAATTGCTAACATCTGCTTTGGAGTTTACACTCTGTAGGACATTTTGTGATCTTCCCCCAAACGCCATAAGATGAAAAGACGTTATTGCCATTTTGTAGAGGAGAAAACAATGGCTTCGAGAGTTGACCAAGGCCACATAGTAAGTCAGGGTTAGAGTTGACCTTGAAATCCAGATTCACTACTCCGAAGCATTTGTTTCTGACAGCAGCAACTGTCTCACCCGACGGTTTGAGCGTTTGAGCAGGCGTTTAGTGCCCTGCCCGTAGCAGTGAGTAAGTGTTGGGCTGAGCAGTGCAAGGATGGCTCCCATGCTGGGGGAGGAATTCTTATCTGCAAGGGGCTCTTACCTCTGTCTGGTGGATTATTCCAAAAAGCAGTGCCTCCTCTGCCTGAGAGTGAAATTAGCCTTGGGTGCAGGGTTAGCTGGTAACCAGAGGAAAACACGCCTGGGGCGCAGGCCCAGGGTCACCACCCCGGAGAGTGGGGGACTGGAATTCAGCATATCAGAGAGAATCTGCCCTGGGCCTGGTTGCACAGCTCCCTTCATCTGCAATGACCCTACTGAACTGTTGAGTTCCACCAAAGCTTAATGATCCTGGTAGTTTCTGCTGGTACAGGGTTGTCTGGCCTTAGGCAAGATGCGGAAAATGAGATGGATCAGAGGCTGTGCTGTTTGTTTGTGGGGTTGACAACTGCCTGAGCAGGAAGCTCTTGGGCTCCCTCAAAGTCTGGAACTTCAAAGGGTGCTTAACAGCCTCAGGGACTGGGCCTGGTTTTTCTGCTTTGCAGCATGTATGTATGTCGTGAATTGTGGCCATCAGCAATGAAGACGTACCTCCATGTGTGTGACGTATGGGATGTGCGGGATTTGTGGGAATGTGTGTGTGCATGTGCAGGGTGTATGAGGGATGTGTGTATGTGTTTAATCTCTAGGAAGCAATTCTTATGGAAAAAAATAAAACACGGGTGTAATTTTTCAACAGGACCCAGAAATGGGCTTTTAATAAGCATCATTAAACTCTTTGATTACTGGGAAGCCACCATTCTTTCATCCCAGCTTGGATCACATAGCTCTCCCTTGCCCTGTGCTTTGGGGTCAGATAAAAACTCCTACTATTTGTGTTGGTCTCTTCAAAGCCCTTTCTCCCCCCTCCCAGCCTCCCCAGCCACCGCTCCTGCACTCACTTGTCTGATCTCCCGCTTGGACCTCAGCACCGGCAGGGCTGGTGTCGGGACTGATAGTCGATGGCCACGGGTGTGCCTGGAATCTGAGTGGCCTATGTCTCGTGTTATCCCGGCAGGAAACTTTAGGGTCTTTGTTTGGGAAGTGCTCAGAGCTGAGAGATCCGGGGTTCCTTCCTTTCCCCGAGGGTCACTTACAGTCACCGACACCCAGCAGGACTGTGTTTGAGCAAACCCTGTCTTTTATGTATCGGGTTTCCCCTGGTCTGACATGGGGGGAAGGGAAGCTCTGTTGAAAGGTAGGTTTCACTGTGGACTGAGAGCATTCTGCAGGTCTCTGAAGGAAGCTGGTTCCCAGAGCGATTATCTTTCCTGAGCTGAGAGCAAGGCTCTCCGTGACAGGAAGCGAGGCAGGCTTAGCAACAGGCTTATCAGGCTGTGCTACAAGAATGTTCATTTGTGTAAACAGGTCGGGGTTTCTACAGTTTTGTTCTTCTCTGTGCACTGGCTCAGTTCTGGGGCTGGTATGTTCTGATTTGCAGGGCTCCTTTTCAGAGATAATGCATTCCATGAAGTGTGGAGTTCTGTCTGCATTGTCCCTGGGCACCCCAGCACAGGGGCACCTGGCATGGCATGGGGCTGAGTGTGCAGGAGTGGGCAGTCAGTGCTTGTGGTCTGTACAGAAGCCGCTGGCTCCGGGCAGCAGATTGCCCCAGGTGGGGTACTCATGCCTTGCATAATGTAACAGGTCTGCATTTTCTGCGTTTAAGTCCTAGCTTGGCCTCTTACTGCACCAACCCACTAAGTTTCTCTGTGCCTTGGTCCTGGCGGGCCTGCCCTATTTGGAACATTCTGCCTAGATCTTGCCAGCAACTCCAGTGGAATGGCTCGCCTTTAGTTCCTGTGACTCCAGTCATTGGCTCAGAACTGGCAACAAACCAGTAAGCCACTACATATCACAGTCCTGCCACACATCCCAGGTGGATGTGCTGCCTTGACCTTGAAACCTCCTCAGACAGACTGTCCAGGGCTGGACACAATAGCCATCAGCATCCATTCTCCAAACACCATTAGTCATTGCTTTAAAAGACATTGACTAAGCTCTACTATGTACAAGGCACTGTGGTAACATCTTAGGTATATTATTTTCTCATTTTATACCCATTTTCCAGATGAAATAAATAAGTTCAAAGATGTTATCATGCCCTAGAGTTCATAAATATTCACTGAACATGCCTGGATTTGAACTCAGGTGTTTGGATTAAAAAGCTTATGCTCCTGCCCTGTCCAGGTAGCTCAGTTGGTTAGAGCATTGTCCCAATATGCCAAGCTTGTGGGTTCGATCTGTAGTCAGGGCACGTACAAGAATCAACAAATGAATGCATAAATAAATGGAACAACAAATCGATGTTTCTCTCTCTCTTTCTCTGTTTCTCTCTCTGTCTCTCACTCTCCCTTCCTCTCTCTCTCTCTAAAATCAATTTTGAAAAAAGCTTATGCTCTTGCCTTCTATAGAGCATATAGAACACAATGACTAGCAAAAACATAGTAATAAATGGCTGTCACTTATTAGTATTAGTTCTTTAAGGCTAATCATTAATAAAGCCCTGCCATATGGTACCCTAACTGTTGGACCCTCTGTGGTCCCCTCCCACTGGATGGTGAGGTTCTTGAGGACAGAAACTGTAAGCCCCAGCCCCTAGCAGGGTACAGGTTTACAGCAACTGATCAATAAATGTTTGATTAACAATACAGGCATGGGCAAAGGTAGATTTACAGTTGTTAGTATGGAAAATAATATAGTAATTAATAAATAATAATACAAGAATAAACTCTGTGTTTCACATAGTCATGACTGTAAATTTGGTTTTGTCTACCACTGGCTAACTACTGATCACTGACTATGTGCTAGGCAAAGCCCTGAGTGGTTTACATGTGTTATTTTGTTTAATTCTTTAAATAATCCTTTAAGATAGATATTATTATAACCATCTTATACCAAAGAAAATAGAGGCTGGAAGAGTTTTGAGTTACTTCCCAGGTGGTAAGTGACGGGAATGGAGTCCCGGCTGACTGATGGCAGAGTTTGGTATTCAGCCACAATGCCAATGTCCTGCCTCACCCAGAGACACCGGTCTCCCCTGCTGTTCATAGCTACAGGGATGCCCACAGCTCCTTCGGTGAGTTCCTGTGAATTCCTGTGAAGCTGTCACTCAAACCCACTGCCTGCTTGAAATGAAACTGGAGAAGGCTGGGAGGCCATAGTCATGTATGAAAGACAGTATGAGGAGTCACTAATAGAATTAACAAGAAAAATGTATCCTTCCTGGACAGGAGACCCGATTTATAAGACACAGTAGGGGTGGAGTCAACACCAAGAGGGACAGTCTTTTGAGTTCCGTGGATAACTGTGGTGAAGGGTTTCAGTGGTGTTTTCTGGAGGAATTTCTTAGGCCTTGGCAAGTTGCTACCACAGGCTCATTGGTGGGTGAGGCCAGGCCAGGCCAGGGGAAAGATCTGCATTGTTCTCAAGGGAGGGCCTTCCCTTCTAGCACCTTCCACAAGACCTCATGCACCAATGATGTGTTTTATCATGTAGAGTGTCATCTCGTGTGAGATGGAGAAACGGTACCGCAGCTTCGCTGCTACAAAATAGTTGACTCCTGGTGACTCTGCCCAAAGGGCAGCAGGAACTGGTGGTTTTGGTGGAAGCTAAGCCACAGGGAGGCAGGTTTGAACTGGGAAAGAGAGGGGCTTCAGCGGCTCTGGAGGCTGCCTGGGCAGGACTAGGATTCCGACTGCCAACTCCTGGTGGGGCCAGAGCTCACTTTGCCTGGATCCAGGCTGTGTTCTAAGCCTCGGGAACACCAGTGAGGAATGCTGATGCCCTCATTTAAATGCTAGAACAGAAACAACTGCTTTAGGAGACCACAGGCGGACTCCCCTTACCCAAGGGAAAAGTACGTAGAATGACAACAGGATGACATATCAGTTAGAGCATTCCTGGATGTGACTTTTGGGAGACTTAAAGCTCTGCTCTTCTGGAGGCTGGCCCAGTGCACCCCGAAGGGAGTGGCAGTCTTGAGCTTTAAAGCAGGACCTTGAGGGCACTTACCCGTTCCCTCACAGCAATGGTCAAACTGTGCTCTGTGGAGCCCTGGAGGTTCAGTGGAATTCTCTCTGAGACTTCCTTGGGAGATAGGCAGACAGCTCTCTGTTGGCTCTTGGGCCCTGACCTTGCTGATCCTCTTCTCCTTGTTTGCACATTAGGTTTCCTTGTTGTTGAGACTGATGTTTGGCTGGGACATACTCCTATAGCTGTGCTGTTTGTTCAAAGCCAACATCTATTCTCACTGGCCACTGTGTCTGTTCTGACTGATGCTGTCTGGGCCATATCATGTGTTAAATATTTTGAATTGTACTACTGCTTGCAAACCTTCTTGTGTGCAGAGCCAGAAGCCACTGCCCCGTACCACCCGCACCTAAACACAGGTGCACCACCCAGTAGCCAGCCTGCAGACCACTGCTGCACAAAATTAAATGGTTCTGCTGGTTTTGAAAAGTGTTGGCTGTGCTTCCTCACCCTTCCCAGGGCTGCAGTCACCTGAATGTCTCCCACCCAGGTAGTGGATGGGGCTTGGTGATTTGTCTGTCTTTCCCAGTGTCGCCAAAGCACAAGCCCTGGTTTTGCTGCCATGGCAGACCTGAGAGCAGAGTGGGTGTTTTCTGTCACATCCCCTGGCATGTCTCTTTAGCAAGCAGGTCGCAGGCAATAACTGCCCATGAACATGACTCCCAGACTCACTCTGCTGTGCCTTTGTGAGCACTCTACTCTCGAAATGAGCAGGATGTGCCAGCTTCTCTGGCAAAATTCCTTAAGGGTGTTTGCTTTTTAACTCCTCCTTTCTTAAAAAAAGAAGAAAAAGAAGGAAAAGAAGAAGCGGCAAAAGCAATGGTAGACGTCACATACTGGAAAGTGCACGCACTCAGGACTCATGCCAACCAGGATGTATGTGCAGGCTCTGCTACTCATTAGCTAATTTGACCTTGAGGAAGTGCTTCAATCTACTGGCCTCAGTTTCCTTGTTTGTAATGACAGCTAGCATCTACCATGTGCCTGCCAGAATTTTAACCATCTCTGTAACAACCCGGGGTGGGTAACATTGTTCTCTCCTCATCTTACAGATGAGGAAATTGAGGCACAGAGTGACTTTTCCAAGGTCACACAGCTAAATGGCAGAGCCTGAACTCATATGCAGGTGGTCTGGTTATAGAGCCCACACTCTAAACCTCAGGCCTTCTCTAGCTCTGTCTCAAGGCTGTGTCAGGACTAATTGCCAAGTAATGTGTCTGTAGCTGCGTTTGCTCTTCCCGCAGTTAATTCTCTTCTCTTGTTCTGTCTAACAGAAATAGAAAAACCTTTTTATTCACTGTGTACTGGTTAGTACACTATGTGCTTTGTATTCATTGTCTAATTTAAATATTGTAGCTTTCCCTTTTTAATATTGTTCCAATTGTACAGATGAAAGAACAACAGAATGAGTAGACTTTGGGAGGTAGTGAGCTCCCCATCAAGGAAGGGAACAGTTCAAACAGGAACAAGATGGCCAGGGCTGTAGTGGGGATTCTGGCATTGGACTGTTAGATCATCTGTTAGATTCTATAACCATCCTCAGTGCGTGGTGTGGGATGTGAACAGTTCCCAGGATTTTGCCAAAGTGGAACAGGGGCATGGGAAGGAGTGGGGCTCCTGAGCTATTTCTAGTTTTTCACTGCTCTCCAGAAAACATGCGTTGACCCTGAGCGAGCAGCAGAGATGGCAGAGTAGTTTCTGCCTGTGGCTGCCATCTGTGTGATTGGGAATGAAGAAACCCGGGTTCTAGTCTAGGTTCTGCCATTAGTTAGAAAATCATTTAGCCTCCTTGTACTTTCTGTTCACAGGAAATAATAACTTTGAAGAGTTGCTGTGTCTATAAAATAATGCACCAAAATCAAAAACATCATGCCAAGGAGAATCATTAGCATATATTGTTCCTCCTCCCAGTGACACCTGCAGTGTCTAATAATTTCAAGAAGTGAGTCAGGAACAAATGCTGTCTTTTCCAGGATTAGAGGATGGGAGGAAGAATGACTGAAAAGGAGAGGAATAGAGTCAACCCATCATTTTTATATTAGAGAGCCTCTAAGCCTAAAGCAGAAATTTACCTCTACACAGGCAAGAGAAGAAAGAATGGAGAACTAATCTTTGGTTGTCCTAACAAACAAGGGGACAGGGGATAGCTGATGGATCACATGTTGTCCTATTGGCTAATGTCAAATCCTTGTAGAGGTGTAAGTAAACACAGGTGACAAGCTATTTGCTAGGCACAGAGAGGTACAGCTTGTGTAGGACTAGCAATACGTGATCTATTAGGTTGTGCTCTGGGGACCAGGCTTCAGGACAGGGATTTGCGTGTGGAAATGTTACTGGGCTTGCCCTCAGGATAAGCACCTGGAAAGGAGTAAGAGAAGTAAACTCGGATCAGGGGAGAAGTGGGGCTTCAACCCACTGTGCAGGCACAGCCAAGGCTTCAACCAATCTGAAAGGGAGCTCTGGAATTTGGGGTGGCCCTTCAGATATCCTGCCTTGAGTCAAGGGGAGCTGACCTCTCTGCCATCTGCAGCAACAGCTATGGACTGCCCGGGCTGAGGCAGATCTCTTGGGCTGAGGACCATTCCTGAAGAAGGACTCAATTGAGAACTCTCAGCAGCCAATGGCAGAAGGAGAGACGGGTGCCTGAGTCCAAGAGGGCTTCCTAGGACAGTGCATCCCAGCACCTACTACACATGGACAGCAGGCTGCCATTCTCTCCTTCTATCCCATTGCAGACATTGCTAATTGAAACAGTTCTTTTTAGCACTGCGTGCAGATGCGGTCTCAGAATTATTTTCAAATGCAGGGCTCCAAGTAAACATTATCAGTCCGTTGGAATGGGCAAGTGAGAAGGAGCCCACTTGCTCCCATTGGCCTATCCATCCGCAGGAGGTGTTTGTGGTGGTGTCAGAATGTCTCCAGTGTTATGATTGCTCTTTCAAAACTGAACAGTTGGCAAATCTTAGACAATTTCCCTGACATGTCTAGTAGAAAATGTAATTTTCTTATATTTTTCCTTATCATCCCCTCTGACCACATTCCATTTGGGCTCTGAATTGTTTTCCATTTCCTCTACTAAATGCAGTTTTTCCCATCATTCATTTCCTTTTCTTCTCTCTCTTTCTCTTTTTAAACCACACACTTGCTCATCTCATCCATTTTTTAAAAATTTTTTTTAAAGATTTTATTTATTTATTTTTGGAGAAAGAGGTAGTGAGGGAAAAAGAGGGAGAGAAACTTCAATGTGCAAGAGAAATGTCAAACGGTTTCCTCTCACGTGCCTCCAAGTGGGGACCTGGCCTGCAACTAAGACATGTGCCCTGACTGGGACTTGAACTGGTGACCTTTTGGTTTGCAGGCTGGCACCCAGTCCACTGAGCCACACCAGCCAGGGCCTCTCATCCATTTTTATCTTTCAACCATCAACCCACCTCAGACAACTCTCCTTCACTCTGTTGCACATTACCTATAGCACCTGCCAATCATGTCCTTCTGATTAGCCTCTGGCCTTTCTAACAATAACAAATGACGTTCATGTTTAGCCAATGAAGAAATGGGAGCTTAGAGAGGTTATGATGCTTTCTGACGATAAGGCATCTTTCAAGAGTCAGGTCTGCATATTATCTTAGGTCCTTTAGCTCCCAAACTCTATCTTCTTTCTTCTATACCTTCTGTGCTTGTTGGGGTGATTTCTTGATGACTCCACAGTCTACTTATTCAGTCTTTCCTGGCTGAGAACTCTATAAACTTCTGTTGTTAATCCCATAGGTCAGGGGTGTCAAACTCATTTTCACTGGGGGCCACATCAGCCTTGCGGTTGCCTTCAAAGGACTGAATGTAATTTTAGGACTGTGTTAATGTAACTACTCATTAACTGTTAAGGAGTTGAAATTACATTCAGCCCTTTGAAGGCAACCGCAAGGCTGATGTGGCCCCCAGTGAAAATGAGTTTGACACTCCTGCCTTAGGTCATTATGAATTACTGCAGAGTGCTGGGAGCCATCCTACCCCACTGGACGGGATGGAAACCCTCCTTTTTTTCTTAAACAGTGTAATTACAGAGTGCTGGGTTCAGCCTGGCCCTTGAGCCTACCAGCTATCCGTCTAATTTCACAGATGTTCCCATGGTGAAGAGCCTTGAGGATCACAAACTCACTATCAGAGTTGATGGGACAGGGCTGACACTGGAACCATCGAATGGGCTTGTTATGGCTCTTGATGAATGAGACTTCGTTCAGACTACCTGGCCAGCTGCCAAAAGTTTGGCAACATCATTGGGGACCCACCTGGGCCTCTGAGCCAAATGCCTGTGCTCTGTTTTTTCTTCAAGGAAGATGCCTTTAATAAAGAGAGGTCTTTTGCTTTTGGCTGGAAGTCAGTTCCATCAAAACCAAGGGTCAGTTAGGCCATTGTAAAAGACACCTATTGAGACTCCTATTCTGTGCCAGATACAAAGCTAAGCCCTTGGGAATGGAACAGTAACACCGGTGTCCTACCCCCTTCCCCTTGAGATGGGAGCTAGTGATTTGTCGGTGTCGTGTAAATGGAAGGCAGGGTCCCACAGGCTTCTGATGCTGGGAGGCTTCTGAGCTCTCACAGTCAGTAGATTGATTCCGTTGTCCACCCTTGACACTATGACTTCTTTGCACAGAGTCATTTAGAAGCCTCATGGTGGGTGGAAAGAGAGGCTGATTTGAGTCCTCATTCCTCTCTCTGATACAGATTTTCTTTGTGACCTTGTCAAAGCACTTGACCTCTCTGTTCCTCGGTGTTTCCTCAGTGTCACCATAGAAAATGGCCACTGTAATGCCTCAAGTGCCAACTGTGTGGGAGGTACCTTGTACAATGCCCTGGACACAGGGGGCGCTCTATCAATGATATCCTGTTTTGCATCCCCACCTCCAACTCATTACTTAGTGAGAGATCAGTGGAGAAGTGTCTACTAGACATTGATGATCTGCAGAATGTGGATATTTCCTCAAGGAATGCATTAAATCTTCTCTGGCTTCAGCTGGGCTCAGTAGGTTCTAGGGTCTCCATCTGGCATGCTCTCTCACTGGACCCCACAGCAGGGCAGGTTATATACTCAGGACCTCCTACTGGCCCTGACTTAGAGAAAACCCCTGCTCCTTTTCTATTTCCTTACCCTCCACCCCATTTTCCTTCCTAGTGGGGTGTAGCCTCTGATTGCTCTGAAGAACAGGCGGCTCTGACAATGGGAAAAGGGTCCCTCACTCCATGAGCTGGTTGTATGAAAACAGAACACTCTCTTGAGCCTTCAGGACTCAGTCTTCTCATGTGTAAAGTGGGGCAATCATACTTCCCCCTCTGGCGCTCTCCAAGGACTGCATGTGGTCGCACAGGTGAGAGCATGCCTAGAACAAACAGTGATTTGTGGTGATGGATTCTTGCTTCTGTGGGTTTTCATTTTTCAGACTGGCCCCTTCACCGATAGCTCTCAGCTCAAGTTCCCAAATATATTTGGTCTGTGCAGTAGCTTGTTCAACAAGCTGTTTGTGGATGTCTTTACTATGTGCCTTCCCAATGACCTTGTTTTAGTAATTAAGGTTTCTGTCTTCTTCACTGAACTCCAAGATTTTTAAGAACAAGGTCCCATCTTAATTCCCCGCTATCCCCACTATGTCACAGATGCCCCATCATTATCTGAGTAAATCAAGGAAGACAAAGGAAATGAGCACTAAGGGCATCTGCTGTTTATCTGGTCTGGGTACGGAAGGCCTCATGGTAGCCACCCACAGCCCTAAGAGGTGGGCAGTATTCCCACTCCTGAGAAAAGCCCCCTACTCAAGAGCACCCAGTGAGCAGTAGCAGAGGAAGGGATGACCACCTCAGAGCCCTGCCCTCCAAAGCTACCGCTCATCTTCTGTACTCGCCTTCTTTTCTTTTTGCATTTTATTTCACAAACAACAAAAACAGGAACAAACAAGATCCTCCATCTCACCACTTGTAGCAAGTCAACTATTTCCACTTTCCACATTCCCTGCAGTCTCTTTCTTGCATGTTTTTTATAACGGCATTATTGAGATGGAGTCCATGTGCTATAAAAGGGTACAGTTCACACCTTTAGTATGTGTGCTGTGTTGGGCAGCCGTCACCACTGTCTAATTTTAGATCATGTCTTTACCCTGGAAAGAAACTCCACACTCGTTATCGTTGCTCCCCGTGCCCTACTCTCCCAGCCCCCAGCAGCCACTATCTCCTTTCTCTCTCTATGGGTTTGTCTATTCTGGGCATTTTATGTAAATAGAGTCATGTACTGTGTTGCCTTTGTGTCTGATTTCTTGCACTTAGCATAACGTTATCAATATTTATCTCTGTTTTAATATATGTCAATACTTCATTTTATGGCTGAACAACGTGCACACACACACACACATGTTTTGTTTGTCCATTCATCAGTTGGCGGATGTTTGGGTTATTTCTACTTTTTAGCTATTATGAGTGTGCTGTGGTGAATGGTTGTGTACAAGTTTTTGTGTGGACATTCATTTTTAGTTCTTTTGAGTATGCGCCTGGGACTGATGTTGCTAGGTTATATGATAACTCTGGGATTAGCATTTTCAGGAACTGCTAGTCTGTTTTCAAAAGTAGCAGCCTCATTTTACAATTCCACCAGAAGAATATGAAGTTTCCAATTTCTTCACATCCTTTTCAACAGGTTTGATTGTCTCTCTTTTATTTTAACTATCCTTGTGGCTTTCAAGTGGTATCTCATTCTAGCTTTGATTTGTATTTCCCTAATAACTAATGATATTCAGCATCTTTACATGTGCTGATTGCCCGTTTTTATCTTTTCTTTGGAGAATGTCTATGCAAGTCCTTTGCCCATTTCTTAACTAAGTTTTCTTTTTATTGTTGAGTTATAAGAGTTCTTTCTCTATGTGTGTGTGTGTGTGTGTGTGTGCACGCTAATATATATGTATATATATCATACAAGTCACTTATTTAATATATGTGCAAATATTGTATCCCATTCTATAAATTGTCTTTTCACTGTCTTGTTAATGTTCTTTGAGGCACGAAGACTTTCGATTCTGATGAAGTCCAGTTTATCTCTTTTTTTCTTTTGTTACTTGTGCTTCGGGTATTGCATCTAAGAAACCATTGCTTAATCCAAAGTCATGAAAACTTACTCCTATATGTTCTTCTAAGAGTTTTATGGTGTCAGTTCTTACATGCAAACTTATGATTCACTTTAAGTTAATCTTTGTATCTTGTGTAAAGCATGGGACCAGCTTCCTTCTTTTGCACGTGTATATCCAGTTGTCCCTGCACCATTTATTGACAAGGCCGTTCCTTCCTCATTGAATTGTCTTACTACTCTTATTTCTATTCCATTGATCTGTGTCTACCCTGATGTCAGCATCACACTGTCTGGATTACTGGGGCTTCACAATAAGTTTGGAAATTGGGAAGTGTGGGTCCTCCAAATTTGTTCTTTTTTTTTGTCCCAAGATTGTTTTTGGCATGCTGTGTCTATTGTATTTGTATATGAATTTCAGGATCCACTTATCAATTTCTAAAAACATTCAGGTGTGATTTTGATAGCCGATGCATTGAATCTATAGATCAATTTGAGAATATTGCCATCTAAACAAGATTAAGTCTTCCAATACATAAACATGGGATGTCTTTCCCTTTATATAGTTTTTTATAATATTCAATATTCTACATATAGCATATAAAAAAAGTCTTACACTTGTAAAAATGTTAGTACTTATTTTTAAAATTTATTCCTAAATATTTTATTCTCTTGCGTGTTATTGTAAGTAGAATTGTTTTCTTGATCTTACTTTTGGATTACTCATTGCTGGGATATAGAAAACAAATGATTTTGGTACATCAATCTTGTATCCAGCAACCCTGCTCAACTTTTAGTTTCAATAGTTTTTCTTGGACTTATTAGAATTTTCTGTACACAAGATCTGGTCATCTGTGAGTAGAGATAGTGTTAGTTCTTCTTTTTTGAAATCTGGATGCTCCCCCCATACTCCCCACTCTGCTTTTTCTCTTGTCTCACTTCCCTGGTTAGAACCTCCAGTACAGTGTTGAACAGAAGTGGTGAGCGCAGACCTTGGACCTCATCCTGGGGAAAAGCTTTCCGTCCTTCACCATGAACGGCAGTGTAGCTGCCTGTTTTTCAAAGATGGCCTTTATCAAGTTGAGGATTCCTTGTGTTCATAGTTTTTATGGAGTGTTTTTGTCACAAAAGGGTATTGGATTTTATCAAACACTTTTCTGTGTCTATTGACAAGATCATGAAGTTTTTCTCCTTTATTCTTTAACATGGTGTATTGCGCTGAATGGTTTTGGTATGTTAAACCAACCTGTATTCCTTGGGGAAACCACCATTGATCATGGTGTATAATCCTTTTTATATTTGTTGGATTCAGTCCAATTATGTTTTACAAGTTTATGAAGGATTTGTATTAATCTTGCCTCCCTCCTTTTTTACTTTTTTGGAGAACTTTAAAAAGTTATGAGGACAAAGCTTACGGCAGCTCCTAGTTATGCCTTTTCATGTGCTTGTCAGGGGTGAATTTATGAATCCAGAACCTTGACATTGGACTGAAACCTGGAATTTTACCTGTGAGTGGGACAGCGAATCTCATGCCATATGTCACACAACACATCTCATACTAGGAACCAGGGCTGGACGGACTTACAGACTTGGTTTGGGCCCCCTTTTATTTTTCAACTTTAAACGTCTTAGTACAAATGTCTGAATGAATATTCCATTGAAGCAAAGCTTTCTTCTTCAAGGCAGATAACAGATTGGCCTCTTGACCACATGCTGAAAAAGACCGACGCTTACGGCGTATCCCCCCTCCTGGAGCTCACTCTTGTGCTCCTAGGAAATCAAACTGTCCATAAGTATTGACAGCGCGGCAGTGAGGTTAACAAAAGAGTTGCGTGTTTGTTTTTGTTCCTTTTTAAAATGTAGAGATGAGGAAAGACTGTTTCTGACTGAAATTGCTTAGAACAAGAAAGGGGTCTGAGATGGCAACCTGAAAGGTAGCAATTCTGCTACGTTACAGTACAGATAGACATGATATTCAGCCTCTGAACAGTCCTAAAGGAGAGAAGCTTTGCATTACAGTTGTTCACTCATTCCTTCAGTCACTTCATTAATTCATCCAGCAATTTTGCACATGAATCCCCTTTTCCATGCCAGGCCCTGTGCTGAAGTGTCAGGTCACGTAGATAGGAATTCCTATCAGTCCCTGTCCCTGAGGAGCACCTAGTCTGGTGGGAAACATCAGACTCTGAACAAGCAGTTACTACCAAGCATGATCGCGGCCATAACATGGGCATAAAAGGCCACAGAGATGTGAAGGGAGACATTTCAGGAGCAAACAGCATCAGAGGAAATGTGGTCCACATGGAAGCTTGAAAGATGCTAGAAATGTGCCTAGTGGCCCTGTGGGATGGGGCTCCGCAGTCCAAGCAGGACCTGGAGGTCAGTGAGGGCAGAGTCTGTTAGCACATTCAGAGTCATCCACAAAAATTCAAAGGAACAGAACTGAAAGATGATTTGGAAAGATCCCAGGAGAGCAGATCTTTTTTTTTTTTTCTTTTCTTTTTTAAGAGAGAGGAGAAAGGGTGGGAGAAAGGAGGGAAAGAAACATCGATGTCAGAGGGAAACATCATTCAGTTGTCTTTCACATGCATCCCAACTGAGGACCAAACCCACAACCCAGGCATGCGTCCTGACCAGGAATCAAACCAGAGACCCTTTGCCTTGTGGGATGACGCCTAACCAACTGAGCCATACCAGTCAAGGCCCAGGAGGCAGATCTTGAAGGCCTCATGTGCTTGTTGAATGAATCTCAACTTTATCTGGGGATAGTAAAGGATATAATGACTTAGGACATCTTCCTAAATAGCAGCCCAAGGGTATCAGAGAAGCTGAATTGAAACATGATTTGGTAACAATTTAGAAACATTGGTAACAAATTTTGGAGAATTGTCCCTGAATAGAAAGTAGATCCCTAGGACCTTGCCATTGAGCATCCCTCACCTCTTGGCCCTTGTCTTCTCTGGAAGGCCCTCCTCACTTTCTAGACAGTCAGACTCAAAAAGAGTGAGTTCTGGTCCTGAGTCTCATTTCCAAGGTAGAGTGGTAACACTGAATCTCAGTTGCTCATTGGGAAAACAGGGACATTGATGTCTCCTTGCTAGGGTGGTTGTGACAATGAAGTGAAATGAAATTTTTGAAGGTTCTCCAAAATCTTCTAAAAGGTCCACCAAAAGCTAGACCAAAGATGTGCGCAGTCCATTATGGAAACGAGACCGTCAGCCTTGGGAGCTACATGGACCTGGGTCCAAATCCCAGTCCACCCACGGCTGATTAACCCTGGACAAATCAGTTAGTTCTCTGAGCCTCAGCTTTCTCATCTGTGAAAGAGAAATAAAATATCTCCCATTTGGCATTGCTGTGAGAAGCAAATGTAATGATCTCTGTGACATCCCCAGGCATATTAAAGGCGCTGAAAAGTTGCCTTTTGAATTTGAATGTGGACAAAAAAAGCATGAGAAGCTCTGCTTTTTCACTAACACAGGGGCCCCTAGAAGGCGGGGTATACCTCTCCCTCATCTCTCTGTGTGCAGAGCGCACACTGTGCTTGGCATATAAAGACACTCAGATGTTTCTGCAGCTGAAGTTACTTCCCCTTCTCAATCCCTTTCTCATTCCAGGTTTCTGTCCAGTTTAAAAAAAAATGGACTTGATCTTTTAAAAATATAAATAAATCAATAAAGAAAAAAAATTTCAAATCATCTCATTTTATATGTTTATTTTGCTGAGGAGGACAAGCAGATATTCATCAGTTTGGGGGTTCCCCAAGGGAGCAGGAAGGGCCCCTTGCTCCTTCTTCCATTGACCCAGCATGGCTGCCCCAGTTTCTCCTGCTGAGCAGCAGAGCAGTATCTCTTGTGCATGAGGGACTCAGAAATTTTAACCTGGGAGAGATGTGTCTTTAATGATGTTTTATACCCGGGGGCCTCCCGAGAAGAGAGCTTCAGGAAGGTTAAGTGGGGCAGGAGCCTGCAGGAGCTGCATACCAGGGGCAAGGACATAGAGAGATGGGAAGTGTACCCTCAAATGTGTTTTTGGGGGGCACGTGTGATTGCAGCAGTCCTTGAAGCAGGTTTAGTGTAATCTATGCCCCAGACTTGCTTCTATCTCTAGTCTGGTTTCCACACTTGGCATTCACTGCCTCTTATGTTCCTACCCATATGGGGCAGGGCAAGCTAAGGGCAGGACTCAGTAAAGCCCAGAGCCAGGCCCTGGAGCAATGGTCCCCACGTAGCTGAGTCTCTTGCTAGTGTCACTTTCTGGGTGTTAAGCTCTGGGACAAGTGGAGCTGCTCACCCTGAGGAGGCAGACGTGCAGGGAAGAAGGAAGATCTTAGGGGACCGTTTAGAGGCTGCAGTGGCTGAGTAGGAAGAGTGGGGTGGGGCAGAGGAAGATCAACAAAAGCTGTAGGAAGAAAAGGGATATTCGATGTACATCTTGAAGAAGAAGAGAGAGTTCAACAGACAGAAGGAAACAGTGGGAATTCCTGGCGGAGGGAAAGTTTGCACAAAGCCTCTGAGACCTGGAAGGGCCTAGATTCCTGGAGAAATGAGGACAGAAACAGTGAGTCAGAGGCAGACATGGGGGAGGACGGGTTCTGGCTTGGTTGAGAAGGGCCCTGTAGGCTGGGCTTTAAGGAACATGGGCTGATATTCTGAGGGGTAGGGAGGCAAAATAGAGACCAAGTAATGTTGGCCCAAAATAGCCCTGCATTAATTCATCAAGCACCACTGAGGGAGCATCACCGAGCGCTCCCACCTGGCTGGGCTCTGGGGGATCCAACAGTACAGAAGTAGATTTGACCCCGAGAAAGCTTATACTTCATCTCTCTACTTACCTCTCTCTCCTTAGCACCATCATCTGCTGTCCCTCTGAGCTGTTACCCTCCCTAAGGTCAGTGTTACTCATCTTCTGCCTGGAGCAATCTATCTAAGATCTTCAGGGCAGCAGGTGATTAGGAAACAGCTGTGAAAATGAACCTATTGGTACTTTGGGGAGTTCCCTGAGGTCATCAGAATGGAAATCTTCCAGAAGTGGTACCTAGCAAAGGAGACCCTAACATAGGGTTCTTTCAGCTTGGAGGGACCGTGCTCCCTGGCCCTAATGCCAAAGTCTAAGGGCACTTAGGGGCTGAGCCACAGATGTGTGCCTGTGTGCCTGGGGACTCTGCGGGTGTAGAGGCATGTGAACGTGTCTGCTCTGCAGGCCTGGGCATCTGGGCCCCATATGTCTGGGCAGGGTGCATCTATGTTTTTGGGCCCTATGCGCTGGGCTAGGTCTGCATATGTTGGCACGCCTGTGAGATTTCCCTTTAGGCTCTGTTTGTTTCTATATGAATGCAGAGCCCCTGTCTCACCTTGAAAACAATCTTGTTGTTTGTGATTTCCTGATGGTGACAGTGTCACTGCGCCCGTCTGTCACTTGTTCACATGCACACACATACCCAGCTCTACTCGGGAGCTGCTGGCTCTGAGAATTCCTGAGAGACTGCCACGGGCCATTTAGTGGCTCACTTTCTTCCTTGTAGAAATGGTCCAGGGAACATTTCTGGAAACAAAATTTTAGTATTGGTTTAACTTCAATAAAATATAACAAAGATGAAGTGGCAAGGGTTTGGGGACTTCCTCTGACTCCTCTTGGTGGGGAAGCCTCCCCAGTGCTGGAGTCTGGGAAGAGATGCCTTCCATGAGGCTCTCAGGGGCTTTCAGGCAGGCCCTTGTCTTTGGTCCTGAGCCTTCAATCAAAATGCTGACCATGAGGCTAACTGCCCCGAAGGATACACTTCTGCAGGTGCCAGAGAATAATGTGGTGGACAGTCATGAGTCACTCTGTCTGGCCAGTCTCATTTTCCAGGTGGAGACAGACAAATGTGTATAACTTTGTGTTTTAGCTGTCTTCACTGCTTTCTAGGAGAATAGGGTTGCTGTCCTCTTAGGCTCTGCCAGATCCTAAATCATTCTGCCTTACGTTCTCATTGGAACAAAATGGGAAAATGAACAATTGAATGACATCAATACCTACTGTTTACCCCATATTATTGCCAGTCACTCACACTGTCTCTTAAATCTGCTTTCTCTTTTTTTCTGAGTGCACGTGAGAAGCCAAGAGGACCTTATCTGCACTGTGCTGGTTCAGGCAGAATTAGCTTTTCTTGTTCTCTTTATTTTGTAGAGAGGAGTTGCATGACCATGAGCCCAAACCTCGTCCGGAAGGCATGTGGGGGCCTCCTGGTTAGTTACACATTCAGTTTTTTCTCTGCCCCCACCTCACGCCCTACCATGCTCTTTCCAGGTTGCATTTCTGGACTGGGACGGTGAGAACTGGAACCCATGGAAGAAATGCAACACAGACTGCAAGAGTCAGGGTTAAAGTGCCTTTAGAGTTCTTTCATTTGCACCCCTATTTTCCACACGGGAAAAGCAAGGCTCAGGGGCAGGCCAGAGTTCAAGTCCTCTGACTCCAGTTCAATGCTTTGCTTCTCTGATCCTAACTATGGACCATGCAGAGGAGTGTACGTACACCATTTCCAAAACTTCTCTGCCATTATGGGAGCAAAGAGACCTGAGAGCATGATAAAAAGCCAAAAGTCTGGAGTCACCAAGACCTGAGTCCAACCCCCTCAGCATTACATGGACTAGCTGCTTGTCCAGGGCCCTCATCTGTGAAACAAAGACGGCAACCCTGCCCTTCTCCGAGGGCTGTTGTAAAGATTCAGTGAAATCCCACATTCGAAATCCTCCGGAGTGTCCCTGGCTCAGAGCAAATTATCAACAAATGTTAGTACCCCCTCCATCTGGAAGCTGACAAGTTCAATTAACCAGAACCATCCCCACCCCCATTTCCCAAGCCTCCCCATTCACAGAATCATAAATCTTGTGTTGGAAAGGAGCTCCATTAATCATCCGGCCCAGCCCCCGGCTAGCAGAGCTCTCACTGTATCTGGCTCAGTGTGGTCCTCAGTCTTTTGCTGGCTCAGCCCGCCTTACTGTAAGTAGAAGAATTCCCACCAGCACAGCCCAAAAAAAAAGGGAATAATGCTGTCAGTGGATTCCACACAAGGGCTAATACTAGCTGGGCAGGAGGATGGGGGGGCGTGCCTATATTTAGAATCTGTGTCTTCAGCCCTTTCCTGAAGCAGCAGAAGTTGGGGGGGACAGAGGGGAGGCATGGTTGCTGCCAGCTGACCCTGCTAGGCAGGCAGAGCCGCTGGGCAGGTTCTCGGTTCCTCATGCTGGTTGGCTTCCTCTCTCCTCACAAAGTCGGGGAACACAAATGAAGACCCGTGGGGAAGGAGGAAGAATCACAAGGAGGATAATAGTGACAGAGGACTCCAAGGGTTCCTGTCACACCAGAGTAAATAGAGCAGTGGGGTGGCCCAGAGGGTCAGGGTCTGTAACCTGCTCTGAGATGGTGTCCACATAGGGATTTTCCTGGCCTGGTCCTCCTAGAGATGCCTGAGCACACTAGGCTCAGATGTCACAGGGCCTAGGCCAGTAGAGAGGTATATAAACTCTGATCTGTCCCTAATGGTGGCCCTTTGCACACGCTCCCTCCGCAGAGTGCCTGCTCTCCCTTTGTCTGCCTGGTAAACTCATCCTGGGGCCTGGCTCCGTCTTTCTGCTGTGAACATGTCCCACTCCCTGGAAGGCCTGCTAGCCCTTGCAGCTCCTCCGTGAGATTTAGAATAAGAGGGCCCTCCTCCGGGCAGGCCACAGCCCTGTACCAAGGCACACAGCTGGGCGAGCGGAGTGAGAGCCAGGCTGGACATCGCGTTCACTCCGTGGCGGCTGCCCTAGTACAGGGTGCAACCTGAACAAACCACATGTGGCAGCCCTGATACTCTTCTGACTCACAGGCACTGTGTCCCTACACATCCTCTCTTGGCCCAATGTGCTGTGGCCTTCATTCAGAACCTTGAGCCTTGGAAGCTGAAGGAAATGGCCGGTGGCCTGAAGCCTAGACTAAATTACTTTCCTGTAGGGGGTGACTCCCCGCAAGGAGCTTTTCCACGCTGGGTCTCAGTTTTCCCATCTTTAAAATGAGTCAGATGAACTAGATGATTTCTAGGACTTCCTTTTTTGAACTTTACAGTCTATTCATCTGCTGCTCATTTTTTGGTGGCCCGGTGAAGAGATAATCAGAAAATCATGTGAACTCTATTCTCCCCCCAAGTAAAACCCACATGATCTGAAGAGAAATAGAAATTATTCTGTATTTATTCATGGTCTGCCTTTCCTCTCGTTTGCTCTGCTGGAGCCTCCGGCTGAACCAGAAAGCCTGTCTGTGCAGGATGCTAAGGATTGCCGGTTACCCAGGGAGAACAGCCTCAAATCTCATTGGCCCTCACGCTGGGTCTACAGCTGTGACCTGGGACAAGCCTCAGTCAAGTTTCACCCAATGAGCCTTTGGAAATTTTGCAAGTCTGCAGCCCCTTCAACACAGATTTTCTAACATCACATCTGTCTTGAAATGGTTACTGGGCTGCATTTTCTTTTTCTATCTTGGGGAGAGAGGTGAGAATCAGGGAAGGCCTGGGGGTGGAGGCGGGGTGAGCAGGAGAATGAGAAAGCCCAGGCTGTGGGTCCTGCCTGGTGGAGCTGTGTTTCTCTCAATTGGGTTGCTTGTTTGCAAGCCTCGGGACAGCAGTGCCTTCCCCACCTGCAGACTGCCAAGCACGTGGCAGGCGCTGGGCACAGACGCACACTGGCCCCGCTTTGCCTGCAGGCCCTTTATGCTCATAAATAACGAGAGCAGCCAACTTTCCAGGTGAAGTGTTTGCACATGGTTTCTGTCTGAGAAGCCGAGGCTTAAAAAAAAAAAAGGTTGGGGGATTAAAAAGCACACACACGAGCTCGCTCAGAGGCTCGTCACCTCGAGACTTCTTTCAGGATTACTGATTCCCACAAGGAGATTGCAACTTGGCCATTTTTAGAATCAGAGAACATCAGGGATGGGAGGAATGTATGAGATTACTCAGTCTGACGGATTTCCAACGTTATTGGCCACAGAAAGCCTGTCTTCAAAGGAGATTTTACAGGGACCCAAAATGTCTAAAGTGGAGGAAAACAGAACTGTTCTGGAAGAAGGGGCAGGGAGAGCTTAGGATTCCCTTGAGCGCAGTGTGAAAGCCACTAAGCTCTTCCAGCTCTCTCAAGGAAACCGAGGCCCAGAGAGAAATAGCCTGGCCAAGGCCCCCTGGCACGTGAAAGGTGGGACCTAGAACGGAACCCAAGCCAAACCATGGCAGGGGACATTTCACAGCTGAGCTAAGATGAAAATACTGCTTTCCCCAGTAATCCCAAACCGGCCATCTTTCTATCACATCAGGCTGCCCCTGTTCCATGTCTCCCCCCCACATCCCCCCCGCACCCCACCTAATTTATAGCAGATTCATCGAATGCCACAGCTGGGAGTGCTGGCCCAGTGGCTTCCAATCTCTCTGCTGCCCTGCCTGGTGCTGGGGTTTCAGCGGGGAATGGGCAGAGAGGGCCTGGGCCGATGGGTGGCCTGGCCAGCCCTGCCCTCCACTTCATCAGACCAGCTCTTCTCTTACCTGCTTTCCAAAGATTTCAGCTGGAAACACAGAAAGGGATGGAGAGAGCGAGTTTAAAGACAGAAAAGTCCTGAGAAACTCTCATTAGGTTCGGACTTTCTCAGATGAGAAAATCAGTGGCCTGATTTAGCCGCCTCCGTGGAAAGAGACGGAGTTTTCTAAGAAAAGGGACTTAAAGGAGCAAAGCCCTGTGTCTTCCGTCTGCGGGAGAGCCTGTGTCATCTCGGTCTCAGCAGCCTGACGAGCAAAGGGCCAATACCTCCCGCAAGAGACCCTCACACAAATTCAGGAGTGAATTTGGTCCCCCATGGCTAACGGGGAACTTCTGCCTTTTAGTCTTTTGTCCTTCACCCCTGTCACTGGCTAGGCATTTACATTTGACCTTTAAGTTTCAGGACCTTGTGACCTCAGAGACTTCCAGACACTTAGAACACCCTTTCTAACGCCCCCAACCCCCCCTCCATGGCCACCCCCAGGCCATCTCGGCCCCTCAGACCCCTCAACATTTCCCCTTTCCACAACCGGGTGTTCTGGAGAAATGCTGAAGCCCGCCCACGCTGCGGAGAGAGGAGCCCAGCGTGCTTGCTTCCCTTAGACTGGATGTCGGAGTGAGCCGAGCTGCACAAGCCCCTGGCTCTGCCAGCCTGCTGCCCCTGGGGAGGGAGGCTCTGCTTCTCCCTCAGATCTTGGCAGGGGTCTCCTTAACCTGTTGTTTGCAAGGTTTGTTCCTGGCATTAAATCTAATAAGCTCATGCCTGACGGTTTGATCCTGAGCTTCTTTGAGGAGTTTAGGGCCTTTACAGAGCTTTAACAAGATGCTGCTGCAAGGCTTTGGGAGCTTGCATCAGCCTCAGGAGCCCAGGCCTTTGGAAATGGCTCGGCTTGCTGGAGGCAGCAGGGGCTTCGCAGGGACAGGCTCCCGGTCCAGTCCAGGCTTTGTCCTGGGCTAGCTGGGCAGCTGAACCTCTCTGAACTGCCATTTCTTCCTCTGAAAAACGAGGAGTATACCTAATAAGATTGTTTTGAGGAGTAATTAAAATAACGTAAGGGGAGGGGCTGGCCCATAGTAGGGACTCATTAAACAGTCCTTCCTCACGTCCCAGGGAAGCCCAAGTCCTGTGGAGCCTTGTATTCAACACAAACCCGAGTTCAGCATCTCCTACCCGAGGGTGCTGGTCACCAGGGGGCAGGGGAGAGCATTTACCACCTGCCATCCAATTGGCTCCACATTGGAACATCTCCGAAATAGGGCTGCGTCTTACATCATAGGCATGTTGCACTTTAACTGCATGGTTGTTGGGGCTTTTTTCTCTTTTTTTTTGGTGGCTCCTGAAGTTATGGCATATCTCACTATTGATGCGGTTGGAACTGATGACATCTTCGCTTTGACGAAATTGGGTGCTAAACACTCAGCCCGTGCCAGGTGGCGTTCTAGACTGCGGTCCCTCAGCCGTTTAATCTGTGCAACAACTGTGCAAGGGAGGGTTGATAGCCCCGCTTTACAGGAGGGGAGACTGAGGCTCTGAGAGGTCTAGTGGCCTGACCAGGACACAGATTTATTGTGGTTGAATCAGAGTTTGAACTGAGGTCTGCCTGACTCCAAGGTCTGTACTCTTTTAGGCAGTTGTGCAGAGAGGGGGCCACCCTTGGGAGGACCCACGTCCAGAGCCTGAGGGTGCTTCATTTTAGCACAAACTCACTGGTGTTGACAGGGCCTCCATCACGTACTAGGCATAGCCTAAGCATTGGAGGTTCGGGAATAAGCAACATGTATATGGAGCATGATTGTGAGGAGCCCAAGCAGTTACAACCCAGTTAATATGCTTTTCATGGGACCCTACAGAGTACTGTGGGAATGTGTAGGAGGGGCCCTTACCCTGGGCTGCAGGGGCCAGGGCGAATTTCCAGGAGAAAGTGACCTGATTTGGAAGTTAGCTCAGCACAGTGGGGTGGAGGCCGTGCATGGCCTGCTCCAGGCAGGGGAAGGGCGTGTGAGGAGAGGCTGGAGAGTGTGAGACCAGCTCTAGGAGCTGAAAGGTCTCAACCTGCACGATGACAGTCATCAGCCCCATGTGGCTATTGAGCTCTTGAAATGTGGCTGATCTGAAAGGATACGCATGGCAAGCGTGAAATGCATACTGGATCCCAGAGACTTAGTGTGAGAACATAACGAGTGTACAGTATCCCATGAACAAACTTCCGATATTGACTCACATGTTACAATTATGTTTCAGATAAATAAATATACTTATGAGTGAAATAAGCGGAATATGTTGTTAAAATAATGTCACTTGTTTCTTTTCACTTTTTAAAAGGGTGGCCACTATGTCAATTGAACGTCACCTGATGTGGCTTGCATTTGTGACTCAGGCTGCATTGGGACTAATGCATCAGGCAGTGAGAAGCCATTGAGGCTTTTGACCTAGGCCAGGAGGCAGAGGGAGGGGTGGGGGGGTAGGGGGGAGTTAAAGCTAGCAGATAGAAAGTAGCAGAATTCGGTACATTTGCTATATGAGCTCACTGAATCCTTAAAAGAACTAGAGAGAGAGTTTTTAGATCGGGTGTGCAGCTAAAGAGACCGAAGCTGAAAGACGTAACCAGGGCTGGTTCAGAGCCCTCCTCCCAACGCTGCCAGAGCTGTGGCGAGAACAATGTCTTCCGAGTCCAGCCTGCCACCGTGTCCATTTTCTGTATCCCATCTGTGCAGTTTAGGACACAGACACCTGGATTTTCTGGATCTAAACTTTGCACACCATCCCTAGGGTCGGGCTCCCTTTACAGTTGCTTTCCCAGCTCCCTTACGCCAGCAATTGGCCAGGATGCGATACCCAACAACGACTGCCCCTGTGATTGAACTGTGAGGCCTGGATGCTTCCCCAGCTTCATCGTGTGTTGGGCAGATCATCACTGTTTTCAGAGAACGATGTTTTTGAGGGACCATGGAGCACTCCTGAACACATCTCATCACTCCTGGAAACACTGTTCTGTGCCCCCCTCCCGCCCCCTTAGCATGAACATGTAACCCACAGCCCATGCTCCATGAGCACCACATGCTGCTCACCAAACCCACAGGACAGAGAAGTAGCTGAGCAGAGACTCAGGAAGGGTTCTGAGCTCCTCCAAGGATGGTGTCCTGGGGCACGGAGTTTTTTGTTTGTTTTCTAAAATCAAAGATTTCCTCACAAATGATTGTAAAATAAAATAGTGCAGTAGGTCTTATGTGAAAAGCAAAATCCTTCTCCAACCTCAGCCCCCATCCCCTGAGGCATCCACATTTAACTACTTTTGCTTTTAGTTCTTCTGGTGGTTGCTTCCATGTCATTAAATAGTATTTGCTTAAACTGTTCCAAAGTGCTGTATCAGCTTTACACAGTATCTATTGCTTCCCTGCTGGGTTAAGTGCAGGCTGGCTCACTGACCCCCGCCTCTCCCTCCTCCTCCCAGGGTGTACTTGCAATTAGGAGTTTCTGTGGACCACGTGTGCAGTTCTTCCTCTGGTCACCTTTGTAACTCTGAGTAATACACTTAAGTGCGAATGGCGTCCGCTGGTCACCTTTGTAACTCTGAGTAATACACTTAAGTGAGAATGGCGTTGGAGGGTCAGCTCTTCCCCTGCATGCAGCTCTCCAAAGCTTCTCTTCTGGCCGTACGGTATCTTTCTGCAGAAAGGCTCCTTTACAGAAAGACTTGTTCTATAGCACCTAAAAGGTGCTAGGTCTTCGTATTTGGAGGGGGGTGGCTGTCATTAATTCTTCATCCTGTGTTGTGTTGTAGATAGTGATGTGGGAATCAGCATTTGCATTTCCACCTTTCAGGAGGAGCCTTGCCCCTGACGCTATCAGGATAGTGGTGACTGAGGGGCTGTGGGATCGCACTGGATCACTTCTTGCCAAGCTTGGGGTTGTGGTTACAAAAGCTTACTCATCTCTCTCATTAAAAAAGAAAAAAAAAAATCCTTCACCAGAACCTTAGAGGCCCTCTGACCTGAGTGACAGAACATCAGAGCCTCAGGTGCAACCTGCAAGTAGTGCTTTTCTTTTGAAGAACAAAGGTGTAGGGAGATTAACTACATGTGATCAAGTTAATAAGCTGCTTAGAGGAAGAACAGGGCGGAGAAACCCGGGTCTTCCAGCTGCAGTGCAGAGGAGCGCATTTCCATCACGCCACACTGCTCCTGAACCTGGAGCTCCAGAGCCATCCACGTGCCACCGGAGGGGCTACGGGTGACACTAAGAGGCGGCTGAAGCTAACTGTCAGCCTGGCCCTGGGGTTAACCAGGGCTATAATAACTTCAGTAAAGTGGCAACACCATGTCAACCAGAACAGTACTGCCTCATGCTGTGTGTACATGTTCAGCAGGGGTTGAGCAAAGTCATTAACGCTAAGCTTAACTGTTAATAAAATATTTGTCTTAATTTTTAGAAACTAAAAAATAATTTTCTGTTAGATACCTACAGTATACAGGGTTCTCTGCTGAACACTGAGGATACAGGGACATTTAAAATATTCACATATTGGATAAAGTTTTAGGAAGCAATTTCCACATGCCAAGTGCGGCAAGGGCTCAGAGGGTGCAGTGATTGCCCCATTCCTGCCTTGGAGGAGTGCACCACGTGTTCGGGGGTGGACACGAGTCTCCAGAGGGAGACAGGTAACCATTCCAGGCATAGTCAACTGAGAATGTGGACTTGAGAGTCAGATACATTCTCTCTCTGGTGCTCACAAGCTGGGTGACCTTGAGCAATCGTGATACGTCTCATGTGACCTGTTTTCTGTGTCAAGGTGACACCTGCTTCATGCAGTAAGTAGTGTCAGGTCAAAGTGAGATTAAAAGATATAATTATGTAAAGACCCCAGCCCGAGGCCCGAGGCCTTGTAGACAGTGGACTGTGCAGAAGTGCAGTCTCTTTTTTTTATCCCCACTCCCCAGATCCCAGACCTGCTAGAGGAGTTTAGAAGAAAAGGGGATCATTTGTCCGTGTTGGAGTATGGAGGCCTCCAGGGGGCTGTATTTGAACTCAGCCTCGTAAAGAGAAGGAAGAATCCAAGGACTGGGAAGGGGCTGAGCCAGGGGTTGGCGAGACTATGCCTATGGCACTCTGAGGGGAAAATGTAGCTATTCTTAGGACCAAAATCAGAGGTGGGCCTGGACTCGACAATGAATTCCCTTTGTTTTTGTAAGGAGTCCTGGGAGAGAGATTGGGATACTATTTGGGGCCTGGGAGCCACCTGCTCCCAGGAAGCCTTTTCTGACCCTCAGGTATAATGCAGAATTATACAGTGGTGTTTCTCGCAAAGGCTTTGCCTGCAGGCTGACCTGGCCATGCCCTTGTCCTAACAGCAGGGTGATCATGGACAGATGACAGAAATTACTCTGAGTCTCAAATCCCTGTCTGAAATATGAGGAATAACACAATAGAATATGCCTGCAGTGTTGCTATGTGAATTAAACATAAAATCTTCAGAACATGCCAGGCATATAGTAAGTACTCAGTAGATGCTTGTTTCTTTTTTTAAAAAAAATCCTTACCTTGCTACCTAGTGTGCACCACTTCATGCTAAAATTAAGGCTTCTACCTGTCTCCTGAGTAGCCTGTGACCTTGGTACCATATCTTAATTGTCCCTAAACCCATGGATTGGGAGCTTAACCTACTCTCTGCTGGGCACTGAATCCAGCCTGCTCCCTGCTTGGTGCTATCTAGTAGGGTAACTTCCTTGCAAATTATACAGATTATACAAGGGAAACATAGAGATGCAGTCTGAGGCTGGGAAGAATCTTGGCAGGCTTGCTGGAGGAGGTGATGCATAAACAGAGCCTTGGAGGATGAGTAGGTGTTTGTTAGAGAAGAAGGTGAGAGGGAAGGTGCTGTAGATGGATAGGATTCAAAGAGCGGGCAGAGCTCGAGTCTAAGCGAAGAAGGTGTCGGGGTGTGTATGGGAACTGTAGTCCGTGCGACAGTGAAAAGCACTAAATTAGGGGGATCGGACTTGAGGAGTTTGCCCTTGATCTTATGCAGATGATACCAGGCCACTTAAGAGTTTTCAGCAGGGAAGTATGGTAATTAGGTTTTCAGTTTACAATTGTTTACATGGAAAAAGACACGCAGGTTATGATTATTGCAATAGTTCTATTGACTTTGTGTTTCACATACTCACAACTGTAAACCTACTTTTGCACACCTGTAGATTTGTTTGGATATAATTCACATACCAAACAATTTTGTAATTAGATTACTGGACTGGAAACTAAATCACAGTGGCTACAAAGTGGCAAAGGGAATAAAATCATTGGGGATGTTCTGTGTGTGCACTGCTCCAGGCACTAAGTATCAGTCTCACCCCTTGGCTCGTTGCTAACAGCCCCAATCCACCCTGCCTGCTTCCAAAAGCCTCTTGGGGGGAAGGAACCGTCCAAGTTGTGAACAACTGAGGAAATCATCATTAGAGGCTCGTGCAGGTGGCAAGGCAAGAGGAGATGCTGGCCTAAAGGATGGCGGTGTTGGGTGCTGGGTGCTGGGTGCTGCACAGAGGGGGTCATGGGGGCAAACCCAGGAACCGCTGGGTTGTCATGGCGGGAATGTGCAGGCTTTGCTTCTCTGTGAGGCCCAAGAAAGCCTGGAATGGACCCTCCTGGAGGGAGAGGGAGGAAGGAAAGTGGGGAGAGAGGACACCCACAGAGCTGCAGGGAGAAGAGAAAGCCCAGAAGCCATTAATCCTGCTGGTTGAATTGTGTTTATAAACGACACTCTAAAATCAAATACATGCAGTAAAAACACAGTGGCCTTTTCATTAAACATGCCACAGAGGCCCCTTGTTCAGCAGCCTTGTCAATCAGATATGGACCATTGTCTCTTTCCCAGCCCCCCATAATTGGCATCTGTCTGGGAGGAAACAAATAAATACCTGGCTGGCATTTTAACCAGGACAGCAAGGAATGGGGGTGCCGCTTTTTGGAATCTGCTGAGCCATCAGGACAGGTGAGGGTCCTGAAGAGGACTGCCCTCTCCAGGAGGGGCACAGCTGCCAGGCCCAGCAGGTGCAGCTGCCTGCTCCCCTCCCAGAAAGAAGTTGCTCTCGTCTTTGCTGGAAATCGCTGCTCCAGAGAGAGCTTATTTCTGCTTGCTGTCTGCAGAAGCCCCTGGGGGGGGGGGGCAGGACAGGCAGTAGGAAGGCTTCATTTTGGTATTTTGCCCTCAGGAAGTCAAGGGGAAAAGATATGGACACCTTCTCTGGCTGACTTTGGGTACAACCATTTCATAGCAGCCATGCAGCACTCCTATTAAATGATACACGCAGAATGAAACCAGCATAGTTACTTAGTCAGAGCATCACTGCAGCACGAGGAGGTAGGGCTGTGGTGATTGACTAGTACCAGTAGCACAGTCACCGCATTGTTACCAGCAGAGAGCTTTATAATGGCATTATTGTTAGCCGTGACTTTGGACAGCAGGTGCACGTACAGGTGATTCTCGTTTTTCCAGGTAGTTACATCGTGTAAAGTAGCCATGAACACGGAATCAGTGAATACAGAACTATTGATCCTAGGAAAATACAGAGTTGGCTTCCTTCCGGTGAGCCTCCGGTCACAACATTTTCATCGGGCAATCAATGCAAAGTTTTTTTTCAGGTGTTTTTATGTTTAAAAGCACCTTTTAGAATATGTATTGTTGATCCGTTAACATTGAACTCCCAGCCAACAGTAGCATAACTCATGCTGAACAGAGTGTATTTAATACACATGCTCTCTCATGAGGCACATCATAGCCTTCTTGCTCAGGAACACTGGATAGCACTTCAGCAGTATATCTGGGCCCATTTTAAACAGGAGAATCACCAACAAAAATGTGAGATGTGACACTACATAGACCGCAAAAGGAACGGTGTTTACAGTATGAGAGCTGGGAAGAGAACACAGAGAAAGGCTTTGCCGAGTGCAGCCTCGGCTGGGAACGCGTGCCTCGGGAGGCTTACGTTCCCCATCCCGTGCATGTCCGCGAGAGACCGCCAGAGTGCAGTGGGCATTGACTTAGGGGTGACAAATAAGTTTCAGTGAGTAGGGAAGTTTGCAGACATATATTCCACCAACAAGGGCCGACTGTACTTTTGTTTAATTTGGTTCTCAGGCCAGTAACTCCCATCGTTTGGCGTGGAGAACTAAGTTTCGAAGAGGTGAATGACTGTTCAAGTCAGACAGCGGGAACGCAGGGCATTAGATGACACCGGGGGTCAGATAACCACAGCCCGTAGCCCAGCTGCCTGTTTTTGTAAATAAAGTTTTATTAAAACACAGTCGTTCTCATGTGTTTACACATCGGCTGTGCAGCTGCTTTCGCACTGCAATGACAGCGTTGAGTCGTCGACAGAGACCTACAGGTCCCCAAAGCCTGAAATGTTTATAACCAGCCCATTAGTGAGCGCTTTGCTGACACCTGTATTATCCCAAATTCTCTCTTTGAGTTCGGAGGGGAGAAAGTTCTCTCTGGTCCTAATACCAGAATAGTTCGCACTTTTCATAAATGCTTTGTTTTTTTTATTTTTGAATGCCGGGAATCATATACCTGATTAAGTTTCCTTCTTTACATAGATGTTAAGGCGCTCAAAGCCTCAAAAAGCTGGAGCTTCCTGGCAGTCACATGGTAGCAACAGAAGGGATCTTCCATCTTGGTCACACCACAAGGAGCTAAACGATCTCAGCACCGTCACAAACATCGTCAATTCGGGGATGGTCATATAGGCATCTGGAACTTTCCAGCGATGACATGTTTCGTCAGGGCAGGATGGGGATTCTATAGAAACGGTAGTCTTCCCTAAGGAGACAAAGACCTACTGTCTGCAGATAATCTTTTCAGCCAACCACCATTTGAGAACTTAGGCTGGATACTGGGCTGAGTGCTATACGTGGCTTATATTATGTATTCCCGATGGTGTGTAGTATGCAGGCAAAGACAGGCTGTACCATGGAGCTAAGTATGGTTATCTCTTTTTATAGATGGTGTTACCTAATTTGGACCAGAGATGTTAACTAATTGTTCTGTGAACAGGAAGCAAGGACATGACAGATTCCAGACTGGAAGCCTGGCGTGTCTGACTCCCAGACTTACTCCCTACACTATGCTCTGTTGTTCCAGAAAACTTACCCAGTGCTGACCTTCCTCCTTCCAACCCTCAGGGCTAGGACTGTGAGCTGCAAGGGAGGCATTTCTGACACTCTCATTTTAGGACATTCATCTCTGGATTTGAACTGATTAGGTGGTTTCTGCAGAACATAGGGGTGGGTGAGGGTGGCGGCCATTCCAAGAGCTGACAGAAACATGGAGATCAGCGAGGCTGCGCAGTAGCCCAGGTGTGTGACGGAGGTGGGCTGGGTGCTGGTACTGCCAGGGAGGATGGAGACACATGTGCAGGAAGAGGAACTGACAAGATTCAATACCTGACCACAAGTGGATGGCAAGAAGATAAGGCTGCCTCCCCGTTTCTGGCTGGGGTGACTGTGTAGGTGACTGGGCCATTCTCTGGGACTGGAGAGCAGAGTTGGTTCTGTGTGGGCTGAGCTTATCACTCCCGCTAGATGTCCAAAGGAGATGCCCACCTTCAAGTGATGGTGGCCTTCGTCACACTCTGGTTTGTGTCTCATAATATATGTCTCTCCCACAAAACTCAGTGCTACTCAGGGGCAGAGGCCCCTTGTTTAGTGAATGCAGTGGTGTCAGCTTTTTTTTTTTGATGGTTACTCTTTCTAGATGATTCTGAAAGTCTTACCAGTCTCCTCGGTCACTTCTGCTGTGCCTGTAAGAAAAGCGAAAGCCATGCTTTGCTCAATTCAGAGCCCCCTCTGTCTCTATCAGAACCAATAAATACCTGCTCTCACACTGTTATTGCTCCTCCTAAACCCTGCAGTGCACAACGTACACAGAGAGTTGTAAAGACTCTGTTAAGGAAGTCCCTAGTGAGACCAGCAGGAAACAAGAGGCTGCGCCTTCCAGAAGGATGGGCTCTGGGGCACAGGAGCTTCTCTCCCTTCCCTTCCCTCCCCCCTCATCATTCCTCTTGTCCAGCAGCCACGTTTGTGAGTTTTTATTGACCCTCTGGGCATGGGGATGGTGCGAGGTGCTCTCCAGCACTAGCCTAGAAGTCCATGAGATCAGACGTCTGCCTGCTTCACTCAGTGCTGTATTCCCTGTGTCTAGACTGTGCTTGGGATGCTTGACACAGAGTAGGTGCTCAGAAAGTATTTGTTGAGGAGATGAAGGAATGAATAAAGACACTTCCCTATGGTGAAGAAAATTCATCCAACATTTACTGAGCACGTGTCAGATCTTCAGTTGGGCCTTTGCAACAAAAAGCCCTGTGTTTAAAAAGACTTGTAAAAGAGACCAACTGGCAAAAAAAAAAATCACAATCATTCCCTGGAGAATTGTGACAATAGCAGTATCAGCTGAGTGCTGGGAGAGGCAAATAGGGATGGATGGATACTCCTGGCTCCAGCTGGGAGATCGGGGTGGGTGGCGGTGGGGGGCGCTTCACAGAGGAGGCAGCATTTGACCTGGGACTTGAAGGATGAGTAAGAGTTGCTTGAGTGGGCAATGAGAAGGGCATCCAGACGAGGAAATCTGGGGGCAGGGCACTGAAACGGTTGCTGCGTACGGTCATTTACAAGAAACACCCTGGGTGGAGTGTAGGAGATGGGAATAGACAGTGTGTCTTTTAAGCTCTAGAGAAAGACTAGGTTTTTTGTTTGTTTGTTTGTTTGTTTGTTTGCCTTTTATCTCAATCCCTACTCCCTCTTCACCTCTCATATCATCATTCTACTAGAGGATGGGAAAGAGAGGAGGGTAGATTTTATTGGAGAACGATGTTAAAAAACACACACACACAACGAAGACACGGTACAAAAGTAAAAAAAAAAAAAGAGAGCCTAACAGCTCAGCACTCAGGGCAGCACTTTCCAAAAGCAATATATTTAAATGATAGAGGTGAAATTAATTTCAATGATATATTTTATTTAACACATTCAAATATATGATTTTAACATTTAATTAATATAAGAATTATCAGTGAAAATTTTAAATTCTTGTTTTCATGCTCTTTCTTTGAAATGCGTTATGTATTTTACTCTTAGAGCACCTATCAATTTGGGCCATAGTTCAAGGGCTCAGTAGCCACATGTGGTCAGTGGCTACTGTTTTGGACAGTACGGGCCAAAATCCTAAACTCTTTGATATACGATGTGAAACTGAAGAATCAAGAAATGTCTGGGGTTCATCCATTCCCCACCCATACGTATCTGTCCCCCATTCATAGATCCGTACAGCGTTTATTGAACGCCCACTCTGTGCCTGGGGCTTCTGACGTGAAGTCAAACAGGAATGGCTTGTGTCCGGAGCAAGTCTGTGATCTCGTGCATTACAGGCCAGTGAGCTAGCCATCTGCAGGGGACTGGAATCTGTCCGTTTATTAGGGGTCTCAAACCAGGGCCTGCAGGCTTCGTGTGGCTGGCAGACGTGTGGCTTTGGCCATTTGAATTCTCCTGTGCAGTCCCTTAAAAACAACATCACCTGTCAAGTGCTATGCCCAGTCTCAAGACAGTTTAGCATCTCTACCCTGTACGTGGCCCACTTCACTCCTTAGGTTACCTCTGGGCTCACTGTGGACATCTGCATTTGAGCACGGGGCATCAGAAATCTCTAAGAAATCCTGTGCGTTCATAAGACCAAAGGTAGAATGGACCTAGAGAGCAACCCGGTCATGGTTGGCCATTCCCACTTGTGTTTCTACAGTCTGGAAACATACTTTTGAAACGTACCGTTTCTGGGCCCCGCCCTCAGAGAATCTGGTTCTCCTGGTCTGACACTGGGCGGAGAGGAGCGTAGAAACTGGAGCCCAGAGAGGCTGTTGGTCGTGGCCAGGGCCACAAAGTATGCCAGACGCCAAACTCCCAATCCACGGCTGCTTTTCCAAACAACACTGAGGGCAGAGGGGCCCTCAGAACCGTCCTGAATATTCAGGAGGCATCCCGCCTGGAGCAGGGGCAAGACTCTGTAGCTGTGTTGCCTCTTCAAGAACAAAGCCCTTGTCGGTTTTACCACTCTGGGAAGACTGCCAGCCTCAAGTATTAATAATAATGGCTTTGTTTTTTTAAATGCCTTATAATTGCATAAATAAAGCTTACTTTCTCTCTTTTAATGGTAATGAGGCTTATTGGACTGATTGGCTGGTTAAATATAATACTCTAATTCTTTTACTGACAAAACAGGAAGGCCAAATGATGGATGCTGGCTGCCAGTGGCTTGGGATGGGAAGTAGCCTTCGGCCATCCCGGCCGACTTTTAGCTGCTGCCATATTATCTCAGGGAGAGGAAGGGTAGTGAGGCTTTTCTGCGGCCAGGTCCTGAGAAGTAAAGGCAACAGTCGGTCAGAGGGAGCTGGCCTTGTATTTTCCTGCAGAAATATTCCTGAACACCCCTTTCTTCACATTCCACAGCATCCGTCCTTTCAGGACTTTGTGGGAGACGTTTCTCTCGGGTTTCAGGACCAGTAATGGTTGCCCTAAGTTAGTACTGTGCACCGCGCACTTGTAGCCCCTGGGAATGGTGAAGGTCATTGTGATTGCTGCTTCCCATTGAGCCACACCAGCCAGGGCATGACTGCTGCTTCCTGTTGTCTGCTGGGAAACTCAGAGCCAAATGTGCGTCTGACCAACAACAAGCATGAAGTTCTCAGCACACAACAGTGTGATTACAGCAGCATTGACCGTCTACATGGACTCCTTGTACTTACTTTCAGCAAATTGCATGTTCCTGAACAACTACATTGCAGGTCTTCCTTTTCTACATCAAGTAATGTTTTCAGTGCCCTTGGACAATAAGGGGACTCATTTAAATCAGACTTCCCCGTGCTGTGAATCATGTGCCTGCCGTGTCATTTGCTGGTTACCAGACTTGCTCTTGACCTACAGAGGAGGCCAGCTGGACCTGGCTGCTGCCTCTGAGTTGGCTGTGAACTTCAGTTTGCTTTTCCTGAGCCCAGAAAAAACCTTGCTCTAGCTACAAATCACAAGGCCAGAGCCGAGCCCCGATGGGGGCCCACAGTGGTGGACGGCTTCACACTGTCACTCACTGGCCCAGAGACAAAGGAACCGGGAGGACTTTTTATTGGTCACCTGCCTTCTTGCAATGGGCTCCTGATAGATAGCAGATGGAAAGACGTGGGAGTTAATGAGATCGGCCTTCTGGACAAACGCTTTCCATCTTCCTCTCTCCACTGAGCCCACTGGAGAAGTACCTGTGCTGGGCGGGCGGGCCAGGGAGAGCCAGAAAGCCGAGCTTCACGGAAGACGTTGAGCAATAGTGTGCACTTCAACTCAGTTCGATGAGTATTTATTAAGCACCTTGTATATTAGTCTCTTTATATATCAGCCCACCTTTTCCTCAAAAATACCCTTCCATATAGTTATCGCTCTTCCTGTTTTATGGCTAAGCTACTTGAAAGACCCAGAGATGTTAAGTACCTTGGCCAAGAGCACACAGCCAGCCTAGGACTTAGCTGGGATTTGAATCTAAGACTCTCTCGTTCTTTCTACCTGATACACCCAGCTGCTTATCCAGGCAGTTACCACACTCTGTGTTACACATTCCTTTATAAATTGTCTTTAGAGTTGTGTCTTGAGGTCTCATTTCCGAAGCATCTTTTTTTGCTATAGTGAGGGCATGGGGGTGGGAAAGAGATCGATTTCCCTTCAGAGCATTGGGGAAATGGATGGAACGGGCAGTTTACACTTACCAAATTTGTTTTCAGTTCCAGCCGGGGGTAGTGGTAATTTAATCGTCAGGGCTGGCGTCCACTTCCTTGGGGCTCTCTGCCTCAGGGCCAGATGTTTCTTGTTCAATCTGGTAATTTTCAAAGAAAGGTCCAGATTGGAGTGTCAGATCCACGGCTGGTCCCCATGAATAGAGTGAATGGGAGGACACGGGAAACCACCAATAAACTGGGCCGCACGGCACTCACCAACTCCACAGCCTCTGCCTGTCCTCGCTTGGCAGCGCCATGAGGCTGGCGTCGATGCCGGCCCATGTTGTGGGTGAGAAACCAGAGCCCCAAGGCCATCCCCTGTCCATGCAGAGCTGGCACCCATCCTGACTCCAAAGGTGCGAGCCGGGTGCCTGGCACATCCGGGCACTCACAAAGCATTATAACTTCAGACCTCTAACTCCGAGGCTTTTTGCCTCCATCTCACCATCTGTGCCTCAAGCAAAAGTAGTCTGTCCTGAAGGCTATTTTTCCCAAAGTGTAAGAAAGCCCTTGCTGGGCTGTGACCTCATGTTCCTCCACAGGCCCCTTTGGAGTCTCCACGGACCATACACATGACTTGCTTTCATCCATCCAGAGGTTGTAAGAAACCAAATGTTGGCAGCATAACATCTTTCTCTGGAGGAGCTCGGAGGCCTGCCCCAGGGTTTGTCTGTGGGGGTCAGAGAAGAGACTTTAGAGGCTGTAGAGGAAGAGGGGCTGGCTTTGTGTTGTCAAGATCTATGTTTTTTAAACAGTTTCATCCCCAAACCCGTAGCATGCTTCCTCCTAAAGAAAAAAAAAAAATCCAAGCAAACATTTAAGCCACCATGTCCCATGGTGCCCACACCTTTCAATCTGTGTATTTCTAACTTGCCCCCCAGACCCAGTGGAGCCCAGGAAGAGCTGTTCCCGGGGTCACTGGTATGGGACTCAGGTGGGGCTGAGCGAGGCTCAGACACAAGCCACACCAAGAGGGAAAGGCAGGTGCGAATCTGGGGGCACCATCAGATGGTTGAGAGCATGTGAATTTAAACAGATAAAGAGACCCATCAGAGCACAGAGCAGGGTGTGAGGAGCCGGGGGGCAGGGGGCTGAAATCACAGGAGAGCACCAGTACTTGTGGAGTGCCCCTTCTATGCCAGATGATTTCCATTCATGTTTTCCACCCTCCCAACAACTCTGTGAATTTGCAAGATGAAGAAATTGAGGCTCAGAGTCCCAACAACTTGTCCCAGGTCCATAGCGTGTCTGAGGCAGAAATGAGAGCAGAGTCCAGGTCTCTAATGCCAGAGCTGGAGTCGGGGTCAGGAAGGAGCCAGGCTGGCTGTCATGGCCGAAAGCTCCTGTACCAGCCCGGACAACGCTGTGCCATCAGAGGCTTGGGATCTTGAAGTGGAGTTGGGTTTTCTCAGACATGCTGTATGTATTGTAGGTCGAGACCTATCTTGTCCAGTGCAGTAACATGGGCTACTTAAACTTAAATTAGCTAAAATAAAATAAAATTTAACATTTTACATGCAGCACTGTTCAGGTGTTTAATTTTACATGTGACTAGTTCCGTATTGGGCAGTGCTGGTCTGTAGAGTTTCAGGTCCAGCCAGACAAGAAGGTGAATGGTTTAAATCTTCTCTGTGTCTGAACCCCAGCCAAGGCCTGACCCCGAGGGGGTGTGAGCAAACTTGGCCCTTCCTCCAGGTGGTATTGGTGGCTCTGGAGCTCAGGCTCCTATGACCTTTGTACTGAGTCCAGCACTTTTAATTTCCCCTGCCTGGGCTTGTCAGTGTCCGATGTGCATCCTCCACTTTCCACAGACAGGGATTCCAGATTTCCTGAGTCAGCTCCAAAGTCGCATTTCATTCTGCTGTGCCCCCAGTTATTTTATCATGAATGTGCCAAGACCAGAGCCTAGCACAAAAATCGTAGACATTGGTGAAATCATGCTCTTTGAAGAAGACAGACAAGTAAACAGTCATTACAGCCTTCTGCTAAGCGTTTATTGCAGACATGCCTCTACCCATTCATTAATGACTTGGTACCTACTATGAGCCAAGCATGGTGGATACAAAAAGAGTGATATTTAGGAGGCAGTGGCTGTTTCCTGGGTAGGCAGGGTGAAAGTAGAGATGGAGTCAAGCATGAACAGGATTTCTGGGAAGTATAGTCCCAACTCTTTGTGTTCAGGGGGCTTCCTTGGATGGTGAGAATCATGAAGGTCATGGGGATGTGGGGATGTCCAGCAGGCACCCAGCCTTCAAGGCCAGAGTGTGGCCCTGAGACAGTGAACAGTGTGATAGACCAGGCCTTAGGCTGAGAATCTTAGGGTTTTAGGGCCAAAGGCAGCTTAAATGTCACCGCTTTGACCTTTTCACTTTGCAGATGGTGAACCTGAGGCCCAAAGAAAAGCAAGAAACACTGGGGCTTAGTGGCCATCCGGAACCCAGGCCCGGGCCCTGTCCTCCTCTGTGTTTCATTCTTAGTCCGCCCTCCTCCCTGCTCTGTAATTTGGCCACGCACCACAGGGTAACGCAACCTCAGCAGTCTTGCAGAATTTAGGTCTCAGGGAAGAAAGGCACAGAGCGGAGTCGGTGGTAGGAAGACAGGATCCAAGGGAACCTTTAGACACAGAAGGTAGAGTCTGTGAGTATTAACTCAAGCCAGAAAACCAGGGCTGGGATCCCAACTCTGCCATTTACTTACTGTATGGCCTTGGGTGAGTCAACTTCATTTCTCGGACCTTCAAGTCTAACTGAGATAATGGTACCTGTCTCATAGGGTTGTGGTGGAGAATGCATACGTTACTCTATCTGAGGCCTTTGGAAGAGTGTCTGGCATGTGATAAGCACTGTAACTGTGTTAGGGTTGGATTATTATGCTTTGCCCCCTGTCCAGAGCTGGATATGTGATCTGATATGTGTCCTGTGGGGGAGCGGGGGCAGAGGGTTTGCATTCACAGAGCAACTAACTTAGAAAACCCTGAATCCACAATCCGCATGAGCTGTTTCTGGTAAACTCGGTGCTCCTGCTTAAATCTCCCACAGAGCACCTGCCCTGCTCCTTCCTACAGTCTAAGTAATTTGAGTATTTGGCTTAGCTTCCCTATTAGAAAATAAATGGGAATAAACTGCATTTTATTTAGTAACTGACTAAGTTCTTGAGTGAGAAAATATGAATTCAAGTGATTCTCTCTTAGTGATACATCTTTTCCTCTCTTCTCTCTCGCTCTCTCCTCCCCACCCCGTCTCTCTGTAACAGCTTTATTTAAATATAATTTGCAAAGCATACCGTGTACAATTCAGTGGCTTTTAGTAGATGCACAGTGTTGTGAAATCATCACCACAACCAATTTTCGGACATCTTCATCGCCCCAAGAAGAACCGCAGACCCATTTGCCCTGGCACTTCGTGGGATTGGAGGATGATCACTGAATGAAGGGATACGTGGGAAACGGGCCTTAGTATAGAGCCAGCATCACAGTTGGTGCCTAATTAATGTCTGTCCCACAGGCCCTGACACAGGTCTTGGTGCAGGCTTGTAAGGTAGGATTCAACAGCTTCCCACACCCCAGAAACAGGACGGCAGCTCTGCTAGGTCACCTCCCAGAAGCCCAGGGAAGCTCAGCTCCCTTGCAGAGGTCCGTTGCTGAGCGTGCATTATGGTCAGACTCAAAGTGGGAAGGTGTCAGGCACAGGGTTCAGCACAAGGAGAGGCCGTGCCCAGGGAATTTCCCATATACAGGTCCAGTCTGCATGGCCGTGTCAGAAATTACCCACTTAGCCAGCCTCCCCCTCCACCCCTGTCAGGTCAAGCCAAATGGGAGCTCTGGCCTCTGTGCCTCGGGGCAGATGGCCATTCAGTTATGGCCTCCCTAGAGCCCAGGTGATTGTCGCCTGACCTGGCTGCTCTCTAAACGCGGCCTCGTTCTCTCCATTTCCTTTTTCTCTTTGAAGAAGTAGAGATGCCAGTCTCAGAAAACATCATTTTTATGGCCCATTTGTCCCTGTGATCAAGGAGCTACTGGAGAAGGGAATGAAATGGCCCAGGGGCGGACTGGGCGTCATCTAAGTTTGGGTCTGGAGAAGAGCCACAGGCCCCTCTGTGCAGGAAGCGGGAGGCCCACGGAGGAGCAAGGAGGGGCAGCCTTGGGGAGCCTGGAGCCAGCACCAGGAGGCCGGTTATCCCAGGAGGAGGAAGGGCACTAAATTAAAGTGCGTGGTGATTTGCTGATTCCACACCATGTGCCTGCTGCCTGAGGGTCTCACTGCGTGCCGGGTCACAAGGAGGCCAGGTCACGTGGCCCCGTGTTGAGGGCGGCTCTGGTCAGGAACAGGCGGATCTGGATTCCATGGACTTCACATCTCTGTGACCTAAGTAAATCATATGCTTTCTGTAGCGTCAGTTTACTCTTCTGTAAAATGGAGCTAATGTGTATTTCGGGAGGCTGTTGACAAAGATAACTAAGGTCATTGCCAGGTATTGTAAAAGCTAGCGCATTGCCAGCTACAAAGGGTGCGTTCATTAAAGGGCTGCTCCTATTATGCTGCCCATGATGCTGAGATGTAAGTGAGGCACCAGGAGTTAAATTTAAGGAGGCGCTCACTATCAGGGTTGTGCAAGTATAGAGTAGGCTCTTGAGATTGAGAAGCTCCTTAAATTTTTCATCCTTGGTGCCTTGCTCACCTTACCCACGCTCCAACCTCGATGTTATATAATGATTGAAAGTTACTATCAGTTCAGCGATGTTCTAACGAAATTATATTTATATTTGTCACGATATTTACTCTCTCAAGAAACAGTTGTACAACCATATGAGGCACAATATTTGTTCAGTCTACAGAAAATTCACAGCCCTCCCCATAGAACCCCGCATTTCAGTCACCTACAGTCTTCCTGTTGGTGACGCTCAGCCTGTCTCCATCTGAAATTAACCATATGCTGTATCACGGAGGTGCTTAGCTGGGATGTCTAGGAAGTGGCCAGCAGAGGTGGCACAGAGCCATGGGTCTTTCTGGGTAACCACAGTGCATGACAACTAAGGAAAGTTCTTGTTTTGGTTTGGTTTTTTCTCTTTTAATTTCCTCCTACAGGCTAGTGCAGTGGTGAGTACATAGTAGGTGTTTGATGGGAACTTGGTGATTGAATTGGGTGTAGGAGTAGAAGATAGATGGATGCATGGATGCACAGATAGGAAGAGACATGGGTGGATGGATGGATAAGGACAGATGGGCAAATAGGTAAATTTCATGAGAATGTAATTTCTAGGAAAGCAGGAATTTTCATCTGTTCACTGATATATGTCCAGTTTCTATTGTTTGGTGCAGAGTAGCCACTAAATATTTGCTTTCGAATTCAGTGGTCAAATGGCTGAAAGAGTATATGAATGGGTGGATAGCTGAATACATGAATGAATATGAGTTTACCTTTGAATAGTGCTCTAAAGTTTATTTCCTTTATCTTACTTAATGTTCAGCCAACCTGTGCAATATTGTCTGGGCAGGTGTATAACTGATCAAACCCTCTTTTGGGCCAAGCAGTATCCTCACATAGCTACTTCTGTCCTAGGAACCCCCTCCAAGTCCTTTTAAAACTATGAGCTCACCCAAGCCAGGGAATAAATCTTACTAATGTTGTCAGTACTGAGCACAAGGCCTCACACAGCAGATAGTCTATATTTGTGGACCAAGTAAGTCTGATCATAGCTACTTTGGAATGGACCAGAGAAGTAATGAAACAATCCCTGGCCACACATCTGGTGAGTGGGGGAGCCAGGCCTGAAACTCGGCTTTGGATTGGACATCTTGGACATGTTTCAGGTCAGACGAGCATGAAGATTGGTTGGCTGCCTAGACAAGTAGGCAGCTCACATGCATGTGTGACAGACCCATCATTCTAGGAGCTGGGAAGTCGATGGGGGACACTTGCTTAAAACTGACAAGCAGCTTTGCCTGTTTGAAATAACTGCATCTGCCTAAGCCCCGGGCTGAGTTAGCAGACAAGGATTATGTGATGTGTTCCAAAGCCCGGCTCTGTATTGGAATTTAATGGAGTCACTGCCAGTAAAGATTCCCTGGTGCGGGAGGCTGATAGGATTTAGAGATACGGGCAGGGAGGAAACTTCTCACATTTGAAGACTGGTGTTTGACAAGCCAGGGCCACTTTTGCTGACTATACACTTGACCCTCATGAAATAAAGCCCTGTCCTGGTTCTTAGCAGCCTAAGATGAGAGGCTGTGTGGAGCTGTTGAAGAGAGTTTAACCTTTGGCTTCACAAAGGCGTGGGTTCAGATGTAGGCCTTGCCATCCGCTAGCCTTGTGATGCAGAAAAAGAGAGGAAAGTAAATGCTTTCTGAGCACCCAGTTTGTACCAAGCCACTTGTACTGAGGTGGAGGTATATTAAGTCATGTCGTCCTTCCCATTGCCCTGTGGGGTATATAGTTGGGGCTGCATTTGGGGCACGAGGAAACCAAGGCTCAGAAAGGATATGCACCATGACCAGGGTCTCACCATTGCTACCTAAGAGAGAGACCTGTTTGTCTGACTCCGCAACCCTTTCTACCTCGGCACGTAACAAGCTATTAACCCTCTCTCCTCATCCTCTTTAAGGCAAGGGGGATAATACCACACATTCCATTCCACTCAGTCTGTGCCACATATCAAGTGACCTGTCACCTCCCAGGTATTTTCAGGAAGAAGGCTTGAAGTCTCTCACCTGAGCGGGCTCTCATTATGCATGCTGTTTGCACCCACGATGCTGGTGGAGTCTCAGATGGCAAGCCTTTTGAACATTTGCCAGTATCTCAACCCTTCTAATTAAAAGCACATTATCTGTGATGATTCTTAATGATAGCATTTGTGGAGTCAGGATACTCTTTGGTCTCAAGTTTAGTTTGAAGTTTTCTCTCCTGAACACACACGCAGTGTGATGGTCAGACGGGGATTCTGCATGACCTGCTCTGGCAATCTGTGTGTTCTCTTTTTATCCCAGAAGCCTCTACTTGGGAGGCTCGGCCTGCCTGGCAGATGGTCTGGCAGCCCATTTGCCAAAGCTACATGTCAGCTTTCCTCATGTATTACTTTTATTGCACTAGCTATGTGCTCCTCACCTACTGTCCTTATAAGAAGCAGCTGAACAGAAGCAGTAGATCTGTATTTGCTAGCTATGCTTGCTGTCAGGCTTCAGGGAGCACCCCTGGCTGGTGTTCTGCCACCTGGCCCTTGACCCCTCCCACTTCCAACTAAGGACCTTCCTACCTGCAGACTTAGTGAGCTCAGGTCCTAGGTCCAGTCCTGACTTGAGACCGGAGATTAAAGAATGGCATCCTGAGTGTTAGGGTTATAGGGATTCATTTAACTATTCTCATTACTTCTGAATAGATTTGAAAGTTCTTTAAGTTCTCTAAGAAGGTACAACAGCTCTTTAAGAGACAGCATCCAGTTCTTGAGACTTGCTTATGCTGGCATAGATCCGGCCTTAACCTTACAACCTAGACCTAGTTCCTGAGTACACTGAACAAGTCCACCATGCCTATCCTTTCTGGCCCACCTCCTACCACCGGGATAGACCCTATGCTCAGAAATGTTGGACTTTTGGCATTCCAAGCACACCACCCTTTGCTCAGACTACGTTGTCTGCCTGCACTGTTCCTGCCTCCTTCACTGCCCTGCCTCCCACACCTCCACCACACTACCCATCCTTTAAAATGCAACTCAGGGATTGCTTTCTCCAGGAAGACTTTGCCCGCTGATCCTGGCTAGGTAAAGTGACCTCTGCTGTGCTCACACAACACCCTGTGCAGACCTCATCCCAAAGTGTGTGACAATCAACTGTTGGTGTGTCTGGATATCTTATCATGTCTTGGTCATCTTGGCAACCCCACAGGGCCTGGAAGAGAACAATCCCCTAGTAACTGAGGTGTGACCACATGGGTGGATGAATGAAGACAGAGAGGGCTGATTAGTTACCCGAGCTTCCTTCTCACTCCCAAGCCCCATTCCCTGAAAGTCCAATAGCCCAATGGAAGTCGTGAAATCTAAAGGAGGCCAGTTCAAGGCTCAGAGACCAGGAACAAGACCTTTAGGAGTTGGAATCCATAAGGCAATGTAATGAGTAAAAGACAAGATTCCTACCAGTTCCAGACACATCTGTCATGAACAGCCTTAAAAACCTAGCTTTTTAATCCTTTCAACTCTGAGTTAAAATTTTCAAATGGTTCTTTTGCAGTTGGCACCACTTTGCAAATTCTCACTGGTTTACTCTACTTTCTCAGCAATGTAATCAAGTTGTCAGATCTCTAAGCTTTAAGGTTGGACAGTCCTGGCTTGAGATTCTGGTTCTTCTGGTTCCTAGAGTTGTGACCGTAGGCAAATCAGTTATTCTCTTTGAGAGTCTCTCCTGCTCTGAGAAATGGGGACACTAAATGGAACGGAAAGTGGTAAGTGCAGGGAACTGATGACACCCATAAATGTGGTAGTGGAGGAAAGTTTAATGAAGGTCAGGGTTTCAGGAAATCAGTAAGGGATGGTGCAGCACCTCAGATTTAACAACAACAAGGAACCATTAGCATCCCTGGGCCTAAAAGGGAAGGGGTAGGAATAATTACTGGGAGAGAGCTGTATCTGCAGGGGCAGATGCTGGACAGGAGCCATGCCTTTAGGAAGAAGGAAGAAGCCACTGCCAACTCACACCCTAACGGGAGGAGCGGGGGAATAAATACCAGCCTCTCTTCTTTCCTGCCTTCTGAGGCTGGTGCCTCCCATTGGCTAAATCCAACCAGATGTCAGAGGGAAAGGAATATTACTAATAATACCCCCAAAAGGTCAGCCCCCTTGGGCACAAAATAGCATAGAGAAAGGAGGTGCAAACAGAATATCCTGTCCAGCCCTGTCCTGACACACAGTAGGTTCTCAGTGAAGGCCACTTCCTTCCCTTATTAACACCTCAGTCTCTATAGAGAAAGGACAGAAGGGAAGACTAAACACATCTGAGCATTTCCTATAGATCTTCACAAGGGTGTATTAGGGGCAAATTTGAAATGGAAAGAAAGAATAAAGGATTTTTAATTCTGATTTTATGTGGATTTCTTTTATCCACCTTATCTCCTTCCACCAGTAGCTGGGATAATTGAAACCTCATTGCTCTTCCCTAACTGCAGCTGTTCAAGGTGCTGAATGCACATCAAAGCTGTTTTTGTAAGGAGCTGTAGATTTTAATTAATTTTAATTTTATTTTTACATGTTATCTAATAGAGTCAAATGAATGTTGGTTGCTCAGTTATTGCCTAACTGGTGAAATAGGTCAGCCTTTATGGGGGAACTTCTTCGAACTTCTTTGCATACATAAATAACTCCTACTTGCAAACCCTGAGCTCTAGAAAAAAATGCATGGCTGCAGTCTTGCAGGGATCTGCGTGAGAGGCTAACAAAGTGTCAGGAGAATGAGAGGCCAGACTGAGCGGGTGGTGTCAGCATCCTGTTTGTTCCACAATCAGGTCCCACTGTGTGCCGGGCACTGTGCTGGGGTGCTGAGGGGTCCTGGAGACAGAGGGGTTGCCCGTGCTCTTCAGCTTAGAGTCTGGTGTGAAAATAAACACTTGAAATGAGAAAATGCAGGCATACTTGTTTTTCTTCCTCAACCTGCCTGACTGCGGGAAGATCCGCACCTGCAGTCCTTCCTCGGTGGCTAAAGCTTCCCTGTCACCCACGGGGCTGCTGCCCATGCTCCCCAACCCAGGGAACCTCTCATAGTCTCCTCCCACAGCCTTTCTGGCATCCTTGTTTTTGTCTCTCTGTTACCTAGGAAGCCTACTGTGTTCTTCTGTTCCCTAGCGGCTTTCAAGGCTGCACATGGGAAAAGATATCGTACTCTGACTCCCACTGTCTCCTTTCCACCGTCCAAGCCCCAGTTTCTTTTCTGATTGCCCCCAGAGGAAAACCACTCTCACTTTCTAAAGAAACTCGTGCAAAGGATTTTATCTCCCCTGCCACGTCCCTTCCTGTACCCGGGGCAACTTCCCCTCACGTGAGAGGCTCTCCCAGTCTCAGCTGCATGGGTGTCACCTCCCTTGCCTGGCATTTGAATGCACTAGAATTAACATATCATACACCAAGTCGTGAGATTGTTAGATTTTTACTGTATGTAAGGAAAACAAAAGTGGCCTTTGATGTCACTACCCAAATAACTCCTGTTAACTTAAAAATAAAGAGACGTGTATGGTCAGAAGTGCACAGTACAGGAAGGTAAAACAAACCTGTAAGTGATCTTAGGTTCCCAGCAGTCTCTCTCCAAAGGTGACACCACTGTTCAGGTGTTTCTTTTTATTCTTGCAGGAAAAAAAAGTAGACCCATGTTTTGTTTCCGCCGAAGAGGTCATTTACCCACTGCCTTCCCCTTGCCTTTTCCCCTTGACGACACACCGAGGCGACATTCCGCTCTCGGCCCCTGCAGAACTCGCTCGCGTGCGCATGTTCACGCCTGCACACTCATCCACTGCTTGAGTGTGCCACAGATTGTCGATCCTGTCCTCTATCCACACACACTTAACCATTTCTAGTGTTTTTGCTGTTATGGGTAACTTTTTAGTGAATTCCTTATATGCCTGTCTTAGCATATTTTGGTGATGGCCATAACTAAAGAGTATATCCCTAAAAATAGAGCTACTGAAATATATGTACAGTTAAGTTTTGGTGAATATTGTCAAACTGTCCTGCAGAATGTTACACCAGTCTGTGCTCCCCTAGCAGTATGTAAGATACTCCTTTCCTAGTGATAAACACCAAAAATCATCCAGCTTTCCATTTCTGTCAACCTGATAGGGGGAAAATGGTATTTTATTGTTATTTTCATCTATATTTCTTTAATTACCAATGTGGACATATTTTTTCATATGTTTATTAGCTGTTTGTATTTGCTCTTCTCCGAATAGACTCTTTATGTCCTATGTCTATTTTTTCTACTGAACCAGAAATAAATTTTCAAATGTTTTGTGAAATCACAAGCAGGGTCAAAATCTTGAGTATTTTAACTCTATCATCAGTTTCCTTTTTGTTTATTTTGAGATGGTGAAATGCAGGGAGGAACGAGGATCTGAACACCTTTGTCCTCTGCTACTTGGACAGGGAGCCCTGTGTAACCTCTCAGAAGGGGCTGCCCATTCTCACCCCAAGTAGAACAAGGCAATTAATTATTTAGCATCCCAGTGGTTCGGGGCAGGCGGGGGGGGGCTGCCCCCGTCAGACCTGCTCCAGCAGCTGCTAAGTACCATGCTCTAAGACACAGGTCCGCTGTGGGACTCTGTGTCGCCCACTGAGATGAAGCCTCCGCTGACTGCCCATTGTGAACCTCCGAGGTCACATCCTTGACACCATCTGCTGGACCATGAAGATCATTGACACGCCAAGGACGCTGACAGGCTGTGATTATTTTCCTCTCCAGTGCAGGGTTGTTCTTCCCCGCCGGCATGAAGGGGACTCATTTTCTGGGCAAGCTCTTTTTGCAGCAGACATCTCATGAAAAGAAAATTAGCCTCTTCAGGTACATTGATGAGTTCGTCCTGGCCTTCCGGTGGTCAGGCCCTGACTGTGAGTGTGAGCAGTGCAACTGATACTTTTGGCCCCAGTAGATGTATTGTTGTTCATCTGTCCTTTCATCTGTCCTTTTACCCAATAAACAGTTATTTAAAGCAGTTTGGTGGACAAGTTAAAAGTTTGGGCTTTGTAGACAGAATAAGCTGCAGTTCTCCAACTTACTCTTGGGTGACACTTGGCAAGTTGCACTCCTTCTTGCTGCTTGGAGCCTCTGAGTTTCCTTGACTGTAAAATGGGGCTGCAATGCCTACATCAGAGTTTGAAGTCTGCTGAGTCTCTGGCAAGTTTTGCCACAATTGCATTAATAAGCCACTTGAAAATTCAGTGGCTTAAAACAATAATTAATTCTGGCTCTTCTACCTGGGCATCAACTAGCTGTCACTTGATCTAAACTGGACTCACCTGGGTTTGGCTGCGCTCTGGAGGTTGGCTCCATTACTCTCTCATTCTCCTTGGATCGGTGGGTAGCTCACATAGTCTTAATTCTGCCTTTAGTGGAAAGTACTGAAAAGCTCAGGAAAAAGGACATGAGGTGAGGGATGAAGAACTAGGGACAATAATGCAATCTTCCCCCCTGTATAGTTATGGTACATAGTAGTTGCCTTAGCTTTCTGGCTGACATAGGATGCAAGAGAATAGACTTGCTTGACAGAGCACCATTCTCCCCGTGAATGATTGCCAGGTCTGTGCTTCTTTTAATCCATCCACTCATCTTATTTCTTCATTCTTCAGCTTCCCAGAGGTTGATCTCCTTGAGAAAACTAAAGGCAACCAATACTCAGAGCTTTTACACGTTTTTTCTTTGCCTTTACTATTCTATAGTTTCATATTATTCAGTGGTTTTGGAATATTTTCAGCTATTATTTCTTCAAATATTTCCTCTTCTCTATGCCCTCCTTTTCACGTTTCCATCAGATGTGTGTTGGATCTTCTGAGTCTGTCCTCCTTGGTTTTAATACATATATCATATTTTCCACCTATTTCCTTATGCTGCATTATGGGAAATTTTCTCAAACCTATCTTTGAGTTCACTGTATCTCTCTTCCGCTATACTTAACCTGCTGTTTCATTTAGTCTCTGAATTTTAACTTTAGTGACTGTGTTATTTTTTAATTTCTTGGGTTTTATTTGGTTCCCTTTTGAACCTGCCTTTATTTGTTCATAGTGTTTGTTCTTTTCATGTGATTTTTATCTCCTTGTTCACCATTTCAGTCATTTAAATACATTATAATCTATCAGCAGTATTTCAAGGGTGTTAAGCCTTCTTGTTGTTGCTGCTGGTGAAGGGTTTCCTTTCGGGGGAGGGCATGGTGTGTGGCTCTTCTTGCAAGCCCCCTTCAGGTAGCATGGTTTCCATTGTGTCTTTTCTGGTAGGGTTTCCCTGCACTCAGGCTTGTGGAGGGGCTCTTACAGAGCCCCTTCAGCTGTTTGGTGCCTGGTTCCACCAAGCAGCACCGAGGCTTCCCTGGCCCTGAGCAACTTTTTATATGAATTTCTTGCTTTGGGATCCCTGAAATACAAAGGTGGTGTTAATTTGGACTTCATACCTGCATGGTAGTAATTTTTTTTATCCAAAGCCCTGAACAAAAATAAGCTTCTTGGCCTCCTCTGTATTGCGGTAGGCAGAGACCTCCTTCATAAAGGAAGAGCCCCTGCTGAGGCCTGACTAAGGCAGGAATGTCAGGGGCTTCATGCCATCTCCCTGACTCACCTGGCCGGGGCCTGTGTCCTCTCCTCCCCACAGGGAGGTTCAAGTCCCCGCCCTGGGCTGTTGGCGTCTGCGTTTGTGTTTCGTGTACTTCTGAGCCACTGCCACTTCAGCTCTTTCACTCACAGCTCCAGTTAAATGTTTCTCTCCTTTTTTTTCATTTTATTTTGTCCCACATAGCTGTATGGTTTTGTGAAAAGGAAGGTAGGGCCCTTAAATTCAGTCTATCATATTGCCAGGACCTGAAGTCCAATACTGTAAGTTTCTCAATATAAATAAATAAACAAATAGATAGATAGATAGATAGATAGATAGATAATCAATCCACCAATGTGTCCTTTTATTTTAAACTTCTTCTTAGGATATAGCCTAAAGAAATGCATGTTCATTAAATAATTGAATAACCAGAAACTTATTATAGTTAAAAAGCGATTAGAATTAAAGCTTTTGCCTAGCAAGTTGCTGTCTAGAGTCATCTTCTATTGACTCCTGTGATAATTAGAATTTCAATTATTCATTTTCAATTAGAAGCATGGCATAATGATCACAAATGTCATTAAGAAATTGAATTGTGTCTAATGTTGGATTGATAGAGGGCAATATTTCCTGGGACCACTCCTTTCTTTAATGCCTAGAAACCAGACAGCCTCAATTAGAAGAACATTAGTTATTGCAGAACTTTTGAAAGATGCAAAAAGGTGTGTGTGACAATGGGATCGGCCCTCAGTGACTTGGGAGTGAGTGGCTCTATTCTCCATTTGGGACAAGTGTCTCAATCTAATTACTGTCAGGGGCAGGTCTGGAAGTTACCAAATGTGCGTGTTCAGGCTGTAGCTCTGCCACTTCCACCTTGCATGCTGGGCAGAGAGCCCCAGCCCCAACAAAAACAATGGCCCTGTAGCCAGAGAGAAGCCATCCAGGGGCAGGACCAACATGAACTGCAGAGCTGCCCTGCGCCTGGCACCTTGCTGATCATCGTCCTCGGACTGTTTCATTGGTCTCCAGACTGACTTCCTGACATCTTCCTAGAGGAAATTACTGCAGAGCACAAATGGACAATGCATCAGGAACCATGGATGCATAGAAAGTGTCTGTGTAATGAATGAATGATGCCATAGCTACTACTAGTAACTGGGTAGTCAGCTCCTACAGCTCCTACTAGGTGTCAGTCACTGAAATAGTCACCTTACATACATTTTCTGATTTGATCTCAAAAATCACCTCCTGAGATCACTTCTATTCTTAAATATAGAAAACCACCTTGGAGAAGTTAGATAAGCCACCCACCCCACAACTAGGGAGTGACAGATCTGGAATGCAAACCCAGATCTCTGGTTTTAGATGACTAGCTTATTAACTTCGTATATGAAGAAAGTAAAGAAGTTGAAGCAGTATTTTTCAAATAAATAAAATGTGTGATTGTTATATGTCTGGGTAGTTCATAGGCTTTTTTTGGCATAATTCTTGTTTCTCAGAAGAATTTCAGGTAGCTGAGTTTGCTGGATAAATAAATTCGAGATAATATCTAGCACTATGTCTGGCCTATACTAGGGGCTTAATTAATTTTAATAATTCAATAATTTCTTTAATGATTTAGTTACTGGCTGAGGGTCATACTGTCATTTCTTTCAAAAGATACACTGAAAGCACAGTAGAAAATGTGTGGATAAGGTATGGAATTAGAGGGACCCATGTTCAAATCTTGGCTTGTTATCTCTGTGCCTGTGAGCAGGTGGATTAATCTCTCCGTGTCTGAGTTTCCTCATCTGTAAAATGGGACTAATCTTAACATGTACCTTGTTCCTGTGAGGATGCAGTACACTCTGACTACTCCCTGCAGGTAGTAAGTACTATTGTTTTTATTGTGAGCACTCAGGCAAACAGGAGTTGTTATTAACAATTGTGACTGCATGCAACCAGGGTTATTAATGATGCTGAATAAATTTGAAGTGCAAATCATCGCTGAAGACCAGGCGGGAACACCTGGATGCCACAGGTAGCATCATCAGAAAGTTGTAACTCAAAGGGCACCCTCCCTCCTTTAGAGTCCTGGTTAACAGCTTCTGCTATCAGAGCCCTGGCCAAGGGAAGTAACAATTCAAAAAGAAGGGGAAGGGGAGATGAAAAGGGAGGGGAACCTTGTCTTTCCACAGAAGGAACAAAAACAGCCCATTATTCAAAGTCTCCGTTGAAAAGGAAAAAAATCTGTGCAGAAAAAGTTGACCATATTCTGCAGAAGATGCTGTAGTTTCCATGGCAATTAATGATGTTAAGTGCACTTCATAACTCAAGGGTCTCTAGTGAAGATGGAGAAGGGAAAGGGAGAAAGGTGTGCATGGTTTTTTAAAAATAGTATAAAGAGTATTGGAAGACTTTTTTTCTCTGAAAATCTTTTTACTGACTCTATCGGGCAGAAATTTTATTTTTGAATCCTTGAAAAGATGTACGAAATGACTTCAGGGATAAAATTATAGATACAATTGAGACACCCAAAATAGGCTCTCCCTGAAGCATGGAAGACACTTCTGAAAGAATCTCCATACATTTACTCAGAGCAGCCAGGAACATGCCCTCCCCCCTAACACTGTGACACCTGGCCACAAAGGGCAGGGGCTAATTCCCACAACTGTGTGAATTCTCAGGTAGGAGGGGTTTGCAGGACCCCTGCTCCAACCCCTGAATCATCTAGGCCATTGAGTGAATACTCAGTCAGTATGTTTTTATTAAGTGCCAACTGTGTGCCAGGTACCTTGTTAGGAGCTTTGCCCAGGTATCTCCCCTAATTCTGAGTTTGCACGATAGTATCTCACTTTGGAGGGTCTCAGTGAACTTCTACAAGGTCATCACCAAGCTCCAGAAGACCCATGTTATCCTGAACTTTTCTGTTTCAACAAGATAGATGGTTGGGTCTTATGCCTTTGTAATGGGCCAGATTCTGAGCCATCTGGGCCCACATGGGAAGGCCCAGCCAAAGGTACAGGCCCCTCTGCAGCTCAGCGACCTTTCCCTCAGTTTTCTTACCTATGCAACAGGAAGGAACATGTAACCTTAAGCTCTTCGATGTTCAAACACTCTGGAAGTCCAGAAAATTCACGAGTTTTAGTTTTGTCTTTAGTTTAAAAACACATGTTTCTGAGGAAAGTGAACCCGGTGTAGAAGGAGGAGGCCATGCAGGAAATGGGAGCGGCACCAGGCTTTGGCCTGGGACAGACCTGGGTGGAGTCCTGCTTCTCTCCCTTCCTGGCCAGGAGACACTGAAACTGGCTTGTGTTGTCATAGCTGTAGAGGGAGTTACTGATGCCCACATTGAGGCCTGTCGTCGTCAGGGTTAGTGATGGAAGACAGAAAAGCACCCAGCAAGGGGCCCGTGACCATCGTGTCCTCAGCAGGTAGTCCCTGTGCGGATAATGCTCTCTGCTGTGGGAACGGAGGACCAAGCCTCCAGGTCGCTGCACAGGGCTGGCATCACTGTGTTGTCCTGCTGCGTTCTACTCCCTTCCTTCCTTCAATACTTCACCAGTAGACTGGGGGTGATATTCTGGAGTCGTACTGTAAGAACAGCCTTTTTTTTGTTTGGAATTTTCAAATATTTTATTGTGAAATATCGTACTCACGTGTACCATCCGACCAACAATTACCGAGGGAACGCCCACGTCCCCAGCACCCCGAGCAAAGGCAGAGCACTAAGAACACTCCCGAAGCCTCCGAAGCCCCTCTGCATCCGCAGTCTTCCCGCCTTTGGTGGGAGTCTCGATCTCCCTGTTCTTCATCGTTCTGACAAGATTACTGAGTTCCGTCTGTTTTTGTGTTTCAAATAAATGGGATCATGTAAGAAGTATTCTGTTGTGTCTGGCCCTCTATTCAACAGTAGGTTTTTGTGATTCATTCAAATTGTGTTTAGTTCAAGTTTGTTCATTTTTTTTTTGGTATGTGATACTCCATGGTACAGCTATCCAGAAATTATCCATTCTGCATTGAGGGGGATTTGGATTGTTCCTAGTATCTGACCTCTAACAGTCCCTGACAGTGCCACTGGGGACATTTTTGTGCACATCCTTTGGGTATGCTTCTCTGTTGGCTGTGGGATTGCTATGTCATAAACCTTGTATCTTCCATTTTACTAGATAATGCCAAACTTTTCCAGAATTTTCTCACTTGCCTTTTTATTAACGCGAGCTACAGGGAGACAGCTCTGCCAGTCCCTTGCAGAGAGGCCCCAGTTTCCTCATGTGTGAAATCAGAGAAATAAAAATCATCTCACAAGGTGGTTATAAAGATGAAATGAACTAACACTTATGTGCTTAGCAATGTCTTAATTATAGCTAACATTTAGTGAGCACTCTGTAAATGTGGCCCATTTATCTGGCCCCCTCGTTTACCCTTTTCATGCATTTATGTGTGGATTTGTGGCTGAAATTATGTCAGAATTTAACTTCTTACACTACGCTTTCTCTCTCTCTCTCTCTCTCTCGCTCTCTGTCTCATTTTGGGTCTCCAATTATACTGACTTTATCCTTTCTTCCTTCCTTCTCTCCCTCCCTCCCTCCCTCCTTTATTCATTCTTTTTTTTCAGGACCTTGCTATGTGCTTTTCATGTGCCATCTGATAACCTTCTCAACCAGGCTATGATGTCAGTTCTATAGTTACCTCTGGTTTACACATGAGAAACTGGGTGCAGAGGAGTGAAGTGACCTGCCCAAAGTCCTCCCGTCAGTAACTGGTAGAGCCAGAGTTCATTGCCAGCCTTCTCCCTCCTGGAGGAGCATGCAGCCAGGTCTCAGCACGAAGGAATGTATTTGGTACTAGTTAATGCCCTGTGGACATTTTGCCACTGACCCTGCTTCCTAGTTTGGGTTTGGTTAGTTTGACCCGGGCCCTTACAATGTTGCTGTGACGTTTCTTCCTTCAGTGTATGAAAATAGACATGGGGCCTGAGAAACTTCATCAAGTCAGTCAGTCAGTCAAGCATTCAGCGGTTGCAGGGCTCCTGCTGTACTGCAGAATCTACAGTGCACAGGGTGGAGGCTCTGGAAATGAGGCGTACCTGTGTCCTGCCAGCCCAAAAGGTTCATTGCCACAGGAGAGCAGTCATAACCATGAAGACCTGACGTATAAAAAAATGGCTTTTTGTGCTCAGAGGCAAAGCTAAAGAGCCATGCATTTGAGAGTACTTCTGCCTGGAGAAATCAAGGAAGGCTTTCTGGAGGAAGTGACTCTCCAGAGCTTGCTTCCTCAAGCTACCTTCTGCTCTTAGCTAGTCAGGCTACCTTTAAAGAAGCCCTTTTCCCCAGGTGGACTCTGGGTTCTGCCTTCCTTCAGCTCAGAATGTCTCTGGTTATTTAGGAAAGATTCTGGGCAAAGACTTCACCCCTTGCTGAGTCTCCTTCCCTGTCCTCCTTTCCCCTAACCCCCACGGCTAGACTGCTGCTGATACAGGCTTGTGAAAGAGAAGACTATTTGTTTTATAACAGGAGCTTAACATGATTCACTTCAGATTCTCCAAGGACTTTTGTAAAGTTTGGACTGAGTCATAATATATTTTTTCATTAAACTCCAAGACCCAACAAGCAGGAAGCTCTGTTCGACAACATAATATAACTGATATACTGCAAAGCAGGCTTTTTTTATGGTTGAGTCCTCAAGCTGCCCCAGAAACCCTCTGGCCTTTCTTATCACTGCCTTGTTCTAGACGAAAATTACAAGGGCTTTTGGGACTTGTCATAGGACTCCTATAACACACACACACACACACACACACACACACATTGCGGGTAGCCAAAAGCTGAAAGTCTCAGGACAAAAGCGGCACCTCTTTGTAGTCCCACCTCCAGACCTCTCCGAGGACAAAGGCCTACTGTGTTCTCCAGAACACAGACAGGCCCCCAGAGCCGCATGCGGCAGGCTGAGAAGTACTCCCCACCCCAGCAGATCTGTCTGTATTGTAAGGCAAGATGCTCAGAGAGCGGTACCCAGGCCAGCAGCAGCATCACCTGGAAGTTCTGTAAAATGCAAATTCTTGAGCTCCATCCCATACTTACCGAGTCACAAACTCTGGAGGCGGGGCCCAGCAATTTGCATTTTAAGGGACTCTCCAGGCGATCTGATGCTTGCTAAAGTTTGAAAACCACAGCGATAGGGCCCTGTTACTTGAAGTGTGGTCTCTGGACCATCAGGATCCTCATCACATCGCTTGGGCACTTGGTGGAAATGCGGACTCTCAGGGCCCTTGACAGACCTGCTGCATCAGAATCTACATTTTAATAAGACCTTCAGCTGAATCTCATCCACGTGAAAGCATGAGAAACACTACTTGTAGGACCCCTTTGGATCCAGCCCGAGCTGGTCCTGAGTCAAATTCTCACTGCCTCTTGCTAGCTGTGTGATCACGGTGGGACTCATGACCTCTCCAAGCCTTTGCACTCCTGGTTGCCCCACATTTATGAGGATGCCTCCCACAGGCCCCGCTCCCCAGGAGGTGCTTGGAGCCTTTATTCCCGCTGCTGTGAGCACAGAGCCTCCTGCCCCACTGACACTGACCCTCCCTGGGTGCCAGCAGCTCTGTTCTTGCAGCCCTGCCTCCTCTTGTGTTTCTGTTTTTCTCCTGATTAAACATCCCCCACAGCGTTTGTTAAAGTTCTCCAATTCTGCTTGTGGAGAGGTTCACACAGTTTCCCCTTTGAAGTGCTTTGTTTTTTTCTTTAAATTCAGCATGGCCCTCTGATCAGGGCATGCCCAGTGACCTCTATAGCACAAATCAGATGGAGAGTTTCTCCAGTGCTGTCCCAAACAGACTCCAGAATCCATCGTGCGAGGGTGCATTTGAACACCATCACACTCATGCACTAGAGCCTCCTTATGCAGATGTGGGCCTTTACAGCAGGAGAAAACAGGACACCTTGAGCCTACAAATTGCTGAGAAATGCTAACAATGACCTCAGAATCACAGATGCCTTCCCTATTCCTGCCTCCTGTCATGTCATGGGTCCTTGATGGAAACAAGGAGCACACAGAGCCTTCTCCATGTCCACAGATGAAAGGCGATGAGCCGTGGCCAGGTAGCTCAGTTGGTTAGAGCGTCGTCTCCATACGCCGAGGCTGTGGGTTTAATCCTTGGTCAGGGCTCACACAAGAATCAACCAGTGACCAGTGAATCCATAAATAAGTGGAACAACAGAAACTGATGTCTTTCTCTCTCTCCCCTTCCCTCTCTCCCTCCCTCCCTCTCCTTCTCTCTCCTTTCATCTGTCTAAAAATCAATCAATAATTTTTTTAAAAAAATAAGATAAAAGGCAATGAAGCATAAGTGGGGGACAGACAAGGGGAGAATGGAAGTCCACTTACCCATCCTGGGGCTACCACCAGGGAGACAGAGTAATGAAAGCCCTCTCCCGGCCCCAGGCCTCAGATAAGTTGCAATCTCTCTTCCCAGGGTGTAGGGCTTTAAAAATGCACGAGACAGGGCTGCCTGCAAACACTGAGGGGCCTCACACACTGCTGGAGGGGTGGATATTGGGACTGGTCGTCAAAAAAGCACTTTGGCAATAAGATTCAAGAACCTCAGCAAGTTCTATGCCCTTTGACCCAGGAATGCTACTTCTGGGAATCTGCCCTAAGAAAACAATCTGAAACGCAGACAAAAATTTATACCTGTGGTTGTTTCCTGCAGCTTTATTTATAAGATTGAAAAACTGGAAACCACTAAATGTGCCACTTTAGGCAATTGATTAAGTAAATTATGGTTCATTCATAGAATGGAATATTTTGCAGCTGTTAAAAATGATGTTTGCAAAGCTTTTAATGACATGCAGAAATGCTTATGGCATAGCATTAAATGCAGAAGGCAGGATATGAAATGTGCACACAATGTGATCTCAGCCATGCAAAACAAGTGGAGGAAACGTCCAGAAGAAACGCACACAAAACTTAACAGTGGTTGTCTGTGGGTGGTGGGGCCGCGGACGATATTCCTCCGTTCTCTTGACCTTCCTGGGTTTTTTCTGCATTTGGAAATGATTGCTTGTCGGCTTTGGGAAATGTGTTTATTTAAGCCTCACAGCCGATGAAGGGGAAAATCACCATTAGTTTGAGGTCTGGTGAGGGCCCTGACAGCTGTTTATTCCTCCTGCACATATATTGTCTTTTGGAGTCAGAGAAAAAATTAAATAAACATTATTTACCAAAGTAAAATCAAATCCAAATAAATAAAGAGCACCTGATGCTGAGGCCCTGTTGGGGAAGGTCTCTGCTGCCCCCAGGAAGTGATTGCCTGTTTCCAGCTTATCATTTCTCGGGGATCTGATGAGACCAAGCACTGTGAAATTGACTTCTAACTGATCTTAATTGAGATGCGGCTCCAACGCAAGGATCAGAGATGAAATTCGGGAGGGCCACCCCCTGGGCGGGGCCATCGATCGGGCCTGCAAACCCCAGGTCATGCATGTGCCCTCTTGGGGTTGGTACAGTTTCAGGTTTTACTGACTGCTTTTCCCGCGGGAGTCCAGGTTCCGGCCACCCATTAGCTGTGTTTTCACTAGCTCAGGGCCAAGTGGAGGTTGTATTTAGATTCCTCGGGGCTGGAAGGATTCTTAGAGGGCTTGTGGTTGACCATTTCATCCTCAACCGTACTAGCATTCCCCGCCCAAGCGCACACACTCCATGCACACATACCTGGGGGTCTGCCTCTCTGCCTAGGCATGGGTAGCACTTGGTGCTGGTCTGCAGTGCGCAGACACCGTGCCGGACCTCTGACCAGCATCACCTGTGTGCTCCCCACAGTGACCCTGTGCATCATCATCAAGCCTCATTTTAGAGTGGACAGAACTCAAACATTCTTCCTCCTGTGAAGTTCATGTGATTTCAGACCCTAGTCTTCTCTCTGGGGTTTCCTCCAGCTTTGAGTGACCAGTTTTCTTCACGTTAAAGTAAACGATCCAGGGCCCGGCCCACAGGCTGCAGGATGCCCAGGGAGCTCCCTAGTCTCCCCAAGTCTCCTTGGCCCGCCTTTACCTGCTTCCCACCGTGGTGCCTGGCCCTCTCTCCCTGTCCTCCTCTGTGGGCTCCCCCTCCTCTCCCAGGAGCCTGCTGTCAGATTCATTCACTGCTTTCTTACATGGAACAATATAACTCTCCTCTGCTTAAACCCAGGAGGCCTCTGCCTTAAGATCCAAAAAGGCCTCTTATGGTGCTTTTCCTCACCAAAACAGTTCTCTCTCAAGGATACTTTCTGACTTATTTTCAAGCCAGGCAGATCTGACCGTGGCCAGCATTTTTAAATAACTTTGTGTGTGTGTGTGTGTGTGTGTGTGTGTGTGCACTTCTTATGGCTGCAAAACTGATGCAGCACTAGAAAACGTCTAATATTAAAATGAGGAGAACGAACATGTGAAAGGAGATAAAGCAACAGGGTGTGACTTTGAGTGATTCACAGTACAATGCACTGTTGTACTCTAACAAGTTCGAACATCTCCGTAGGCTACGCCGTTTTCCGGGAAAATGTAAATTACCCAAGCTGACCCAAGAAGAAGTAGAAAAACTTTTAAAAGGTCACAGGCAAAGGGAACACTGAGAAAGACTTTATTGGAATGATCTATTTTGAAAAGACCCTACTTAGGTTAAGATGATTTATTGCTGAAATTTTCCAAGTATTGAAGCACAGGTGATTCCCGTGTCTGCATCCTGGACCAGCTTTGGGACCAGACAGCCTGTGTTTAAACCCTGCTTTACCATTTACTGGTTGTGTGGCCACGGACGAGTTACTTCATCTCTCTGGATGTCAGTTTCCGTAGGGATTCAGCAGAGGAGATGGTTATGGTGAGACAGAGTGGTCTCAGCTGGCTTCCGTGGAAGAACGGGCCTGCAATGGATTTGATTTACCAGCTCTAGTTACCAATAACTTTTCACACTCTTGTTCAGACCCCTTACAATCAAGGGATGGACTTGTAAATGGCCTGGTGAAGGTATGGTAAAGTCCATGTTATGGACCTGCTGAATATCCTCACATCCTGTGGCTGCTTTTTGGATATCTAAAGCAATACCTCCAACACTGCTCAGGAAGCAATTCCCATGCCCAGGTAGGATGCTAACTTCTACACTCAGTAGCCCCCTTAATCCTAAAAACAACCCAGTGAGGTAGATGCTGTTATCACCCCCACGTGAAATACGAGGACACCAAGACAAAGACAGTCACCAAGAGTGCCTTGCCCAAGGTCACGCTCCAAAATATAGGTGCCTGGTAAGACACCCCTGCCCCTAGGTAACCCTGGTGGCCTGGGTACGGTCTGCTTATAGAACACAGCATGTGAGTGCAGCTAATACAGCAGTGATTGCACTGTTCCTTGTCCCCAGAAAGACTGTCCAGGCCCCTTTCTGCCTCCATCAAGCCCACACCTTCCAGCAGCCTTCCCAACCACTGCATCATGGGAATTTCTCACATCTCTGAGGTCCTGTAACCCGGATGCTCTTTAGTACCCCTTTGGTATTTCCACTTGCACGTCCTGTCCTAACCTGCTTTGCATTCATTCGTTCAGGTCTAGCATTGCCATTTTCTGGCAATGAGATGAGTGTCACCTCAAGATAGGGATAGCAATACCACCGTCCTTAAACAGTCATCATAGAGTCAGAATATGAGGGATGGCACCTTATCTCTGGGCTTGTCCCTTCCTGTCTTTATACCTGAGCACTGTGCCTCACTTTTCTGCTCCCTGGGACAGAAATAATGATGCCTGGCCCACAGGGCTGGGGTGAAGATGAACTATGCAAAGCACTCAGCAGAGTGTCCCACGTGTAGTAAGTGCTGAGTTGATGATTAGAATAATTACTGTGATGATGATTATTATTAAATGACTGTTACTCCCTTTGCCCTTCTTGAGCGCAGAGACAGATGTCTTGTTTTGCTGTGTGACGCGCAGTCCTCAGCAGTGCCTTGTCATACCAGAGTTAGTGAGTGCCACGTGTACAGGATAGAACGTGGCTGCTACATTCAGTGCATCGAGATCTCTGCCACCTCTGACATTGGTCCTACGCTCTCCGAGTGACCTCCCTGAGCCTCAGTTTTCTCATCTGTAAAATGAGGATGGTAACATCTTCCTCATAGGGTACTTAGCAGGGTTAATGACATCTGGCTCATAACATGCAGCAGCAAATATACAGTAACTTCTTTTCCCTCTATTGATTGTATTTTTCAGGGAACAGAGCCATATTTTTGCCCGAAAGTAGACATATTGCAGAGTTTCTGTTGTGGTTTCTTTAGTAGGATGTTTCAAGGCTGGTCTGATGAAAAAGTGTTAACTGAGCACCTACTGTGAGCACAGGACTTTGTGGGGACGCAGAGGAAATATAAAACGTGCCTCCCGTCCAAAGGTCCTGTGAGGTTTTGCTGTGGCTTAACGGGCTCAGATTCTAGTGCAACCCAGCTGTCTCCCCAAGAGTGCTCTCCGGAGAGCACCTAATTTTGGGGTCCCGTTTCTTTGCATCCCCACCTCAAAAACAACTTCCAAGGAAATGTTTATTTTCAAGCAGACAGAGGGGTGCAAACCGGACAGCACTCCCAGACTCTTAGCTGCAGACTCATCTGCAGAAACCAATATCGTCTCATAATTAGTATAACAGTGCTTCCAGCTGAAGCAGAAAAGCTGCGTTTGAGGGGCAGCCAATGGGAAATGCAAGGTTTGATGACTCAGAACGGCTGAGATTTAGCGGGTTAGTGGGTGTAGCAAGAAAGTGTTGGATTTGTTTCCTTTTTTATTTTCTTTGTACATCTGGACAGGAAGGGGTCTGAAAGGAGTTACTAACAGTATGTATGGTTAGGGAACTTTGATTATCTGGAAGTCCCTCCGCTATTTGGAACCCGGCAGAGAGCCAGCCAGGCAGGAAACGGGAAAAAGGCCTCTGTGGCGACAAAACACATTTTAATTTGTCAGTGCACCGCAGCCTTTTCGCTTTTCTGATAAGAAATCCTCTCCACGCACATCACCAGCTATTTGTTTATTCTCACTTTATACAAGATTTTAATAAGCCAGTTGATCTGATTTCTCAAGCATTAGCAAAATAGCAGCAATAGCAGTAGTGGGCAGGGCCTCTGGAGGTGCCTGTCTGTCCACCTCCCTCTTAGTGATGCAGTCAGTGGAGGTCTTAAAGACACAGAGTGTGATTTGGCCCAAGGAGCGGTGAAGAGATGTGAATCCCTCCTCTTAAGGAGCATATAGGTTTTGGGTGGACGGATGTTGTCTTAGCCAAGCTTCTACGTTTCAGGCAACAGAATGTGCCCTGGCTAGCTCAAATACAAATGGATTTCGTACAGGATATTAGGAGGCTTGCAAACTCTCCAGGGATGCCAGGGGCCTAACCTTGCACGGCACGGAAGCAGAGAAGTACCCAGCACTGCACAAGCTTGTCATGGAATCTCCTGTGTCCCCCACACCATGGGGCTCAAAACTCCAGGACCAGGCAGCAGAACCTACACTGCAGCTGCGCCTTTGGGAAGCCCTGACCCACCTGAGCGCAGCCCCTACCTCCCATGGCAGCATCGCCCTCTGTTATCCCGGGGGTGCCTTTGCTCAGGGGAACCTGGGTCTCGGCCCAGGGGAGGCAACACGTTGTTTCTAGCTGGTCAGCCTCTGCGAATAGAAGGGCCCACTGGAAGGGGGCAGATGGGTGTGGTATCTGCTACAGACAGAGCTGGGTAACTATAGTCCAGTGAGTCACGTCCTCTTATAGAACTGTTTTCCAAGGACTAACTCCCTGCCCAGCAAGGAGAACACCAAGTGCGACAAGGTGAACACAAAGTGACATGTGAATGCTGACAGGGAGGACACGGCAGCATGGGAAAGAGTGAGCATAGGAACTTCAAAGGCACGAAAAGCCAGGGCCGCCTCTTTTAGGAGCAAATACGCCTACAAAGGTAGCAGTCACGTCACGAAGCACATCTGTGTCATAGAGCTCAGTGAAAGAAAAGCTGTGCCTGAGCCTTGGCCCTTAAGGAGAGTTTGGATTATATCTAGGAGTCTTTGACTAGAGAGCAGAAAGGCTTCTGAAAGATTTCCACAAACAAAGGTGTGCCTCCCTTCCCTTAGTACGTGTGCTACAGGACTGAGAAGTAAACATGTGAAGCCCTGTATTTTCTGTGTCTTTACCACCTAACCTTGGTTCCATAATGGTATCAGGTACTTGACGGCATCAGAGTCCCGACTTCCACCCCCAGCCTGAGTACTGGTGAGGCAGGACCATGAACCCCAGTGGTCCTTCCAGGAGACCAGTCACGACAAAACAGACGTGCCGGCCCTTCCGGGAGACTAGGGCGTGGCTCACAGGGCAGCCGCAGCTCCCTCCCGGGTCTGGAGTGGAAGGACAGCAAGAAGAGTTTCAGCCTCGGTCATGAGGGGTCAAAGGGTTTGGTCTAAACAGGCAATCAAGGCCAGCTAGAAAACAAAATTAAGATGAATGTCCTAACGCTCATTCAGAAGCAGCAGATAAATCTCTGAAAGCTAGAACAGAGGGGGGCGGGGTCCAGAGGTAGGACTGTTAAGAGAAAAGGATGTAGGCAGAGCTGATTTTATCGCACTTTGCTTTACTGCACTTCATGGGGTTACATCTTTCACAAATCGAGGCAAGACCCCCCGCCAGCGTAGTGATTACTTGTCGCTTCATCACGGTGGTCTGGAATCAAACCCACACCGTCTCCAAGGTATGCCTGTAGCTTCCACAGGCCAGTGATCAATTTCTAAACATGACCAGCCTGATGTATATTTGTACATTATTATACTTATTCGCATTCATGTGTTTACGTATTTGTGTCTATGTAGAGGCTGGCACTAAGGCCTACTTCCGCCATCCCCTGCTCCAGTTTTCTGTTCCCGAAGTCTCTATCTTTCCAAACATTCCTGCCCTGGGTTCCACTTGGTTACTAGCAATAATCTTGCTCAATCTCATCTTAATTTGGTCCTTCCTAAACAAGATCATTGGCTATAATGCTAACTGTCATCGTTGTGCTGTTATTAAAGTGTCCCCTTCCCTGTCTTGAGTATCTACCATGTGTCAGGCCCCAGGACTAGAGAGGAGAGCAGGGGCCCCATCTCAGACCTCTGCCCCCCCACCTCTCAATTCCTACTCTACGGCAGGTCCGCCTTGCCTTTTGGAATTTAATTAGAATGTTTGTCGGGGAAACTCTGCTGGGATCCTTAGTCTTTTCCTCTTAGTATCATGAGAAGGCCGTGTAGCTTCCCTGAACCCAGTGCCAGATAGTTGGTTCTGGAAACCTGAACGCTTCCCCAGGTATATCCTTCTTGCCTTGCCTCCTCCCAAGCCAGGTGCCCTGCATCCAGGGGAAGAGCCCCCACGCAGCTCCATCAGCAAGGATATAGAGAAGGCCTCACGTGTGCACTGCGTCTTTCCTGAGGGAGGCACGAGCACGGGGGGGGAAAAGCTGCCTCCATTCCCAGGTAGCAATTATGTGCACAATTACATTTCCAGCAGGTGTCACTTATGAGGGTAAAACCCATTAAGCATTCAGATGAGAGAGCAGGAAGGAGCCTGTGAGAACGGCCAGGAAAGCTGCTGTCGGCAGAGGTGAGGGAAGCGACCACGGGACGTTTCCTGAGCATTTGCCACTGGCTTTCCCATAAGTGATCTCATCCCAGCCTGGGGACAGCTCTCGGTGCAGAGGTTAACAGCCCCTATTTGAACCAGTGCAGACTCTGAGCTGAGGGCCCTGGAGTGAACTGCCCAGATCACTCAGCCAGGAAGCCTCTAAACTGACACAGGTGTGCACACTTGTGCAAGGAATGGCACGTTCGTAGCACTGTGTTTTGTTTAAGTCCAGAGAGGACCAAACCCTTTCTTAGCTTTCTTTCCTAGCTTTCATAGTACCCAGAAGATACTTGGTAGGCTTCTTTATGCTGGGTTTTCTCCCCAGTGCCCAGGATGAAGGAGGTATCCAGAGGGAAAGAAGATCAAAGGGAACAAAGTGCCAGGTATGTGCAAGCTTCTCTAAATTGACATTTACAGTCGAAAGTGGGAAGTACTGGTCTCGTTTTTTAGATGAAGAAACAGAGGCTCAGAAAGGTGAAGTGACTTGCCAAGGCTGCTTGCCCAGTTAGTGGGAGGCCTAGGATTCAAACCCAGGTCTGCCTGGCTCCAAAGTCTGCACACCTTGCACTACATTAAGCAGCCTCCCTGGGGACCCCTCACATTGCAGAGGTTACTGCATGCTCCCCATGGGCAGTGCCATGTGGGCAGCAAGTTCAGGGCTTCCAGACTCTTCAGTGCAGCCATAGTGAAAGAGCCCCGTCCTCATTGGAAGGACCCCAGACTCTGTGCTGCATCAGGAGGGCCTTCTGTTTGCTCTAATCACACAAACTCTGTCTTGGGGTCATCTTAACCAAGGCCTACCATCTGGAGGTTGATGAAGGACTGCCTGGGGACAGGTAAAGAATATGTACAGGCATACCTCAGAGACAGTGGGGTTTGGTTCCAGACCACCACAATAAAGTAAGTATCGCGATAAAGCAAGCTGTAATCTTTTTGCTGGTGGAGGGTCTTGCCATTGATTTGTGGGAAAAAAAAAAAACGCAACACCTGTAAAGCACAATAAAGCAAAGCACAATAAAACAAGGTAGGCCTGTATCTGGAGCTCTGCCAGTCCACAGGCCTGTTCTCTTGCTGATAAAACCAGACCCACCATATTCGTTCCCTACTCCTCACCCACCACCCAGTATGAAGATACACCGGGTCTGTATCTTGTCTCAGTGCATCACACTCTGCTCCAACTGGAAACATTGGGTCAGTCTCCCTGCACCATTTCTCTCAACTTTCCTTTTCATAAGCTTACCAGCTTCTACCAAGTCCATCTAACAGATAGCTCGAATGCTGTGCATGCTTTCTGCTCCCTGCCTCTGCCACACTCTGTACTATTGTCCAGCCACTCCAGTGATCTCCTTCCTATCTCTCCTTCCACCCCTGTCTTCCATATAGTTACAGATGGACCTTGTGAAACACTTATTTTACCCATCCAACCTTCCTTCCATCCCAAAATTAGTTGTGGGATATATAAGGGTTTACCATCCGTCAGTCTTGATGCTACACTTGGGATGCAGAGTTAGGTAAGAAATAGTCTGTCTCTAGTGGTGGAGAGAGAGAAATAAACAATGGTGCAGGCGAAGGGAAACCGGAGCAATGGTGTCTCATTCAGCTGGCAGCCTCAGTGGAAGCTTCAGGAGGAGCTGATGTGGGGTCAGGACGTGTAAGGTGAAAGTGGGCAAAGGGGAGATGACCCAGACAAAGCGACTGCGCACGTGCGAGGGCTGGATATGGTGCTGCGCATTTGGGGAATTACAAATGCCTGGCAAGGTTAGAGAGAAGGGGGGTTGCTGGGAAGGCAGAAGCCAACTCATGGAGTGCCTTGTCCTGTGAGTGTAGAATTGCCCTCTGTTGGCAGCATGACACCGTGGATGGTTTTAAATAAGGGAGCAACACGGGAGGAGAGCTCTTAGCATGCCGCCCTCCGCCAGTCGTGGGCCCTGCTGGGGAGCTTTTGTCTGGGTTCCGTCCTCCAACCACGCCACCGATGAGGCTCCTTTTCCGGCTGGTTGAGGTCCTGCCTGAACAATACTTTTATTCTCCCAGACACTACTCCCCCAGAAGAATTCTGAATCACACTCAAAAAAATTCCTTTTTATTCTCGCTCTGTTCCAGACACAATGTGTCTTGAATGTTAGTGCAGTTCACTGGGCCTGTGGCTGTCAAGTGTGTGGAGAGTGAATTGTTTTGGGATGCACTCAGCATCCTCTGCCTCGCTACATCTGCCCATCACTCCGGAGTGCTTGGGAGGAACAGGTAATCAACAGGCCAGCGGCCACCTCCTGCTTTTCTTATCATCTATCAAAGAAATGGAAAACCCATTTTCAGTCATTGCTGAATGCACATGGGGTCAGCAGGCACATCTTCAGTTTAAGAGCAAGTAAGAGAAAGAGCTCATGCTTCAGACCACCCTACACAGGGCATCTGTGCCTGATGAGTCTGCTTGCAGTCTTGACTCCACCTGGCCCTCTCTTCTTACCTCCCACCAGCATCTGTACCCCAGAAGTGGTCCCTTGGGCAAGTAACTCCGCCTCTCTGAGTTTTGGTTTCCACACGTAATGCCCAGGTCTAATGCTCCCTGCCTTGCTTAAGTTTCAGTGCTGGGTGGATCAAAAGTGTTATCTTAAGTAAAAAAACTTTCTAATTGTCACAACAAAGCTCAGAGGTGTTAAATAACTTGCCCAAGGTCACACAGCTAGAAAGTGGATTCTCCTAAGTCAGATTCCTACAGCAGGGATCATGTCCATTGTTCATCCAGTATGCCTGACATTGTAGCTGGTACACAGTAGGTGCTAATTAAGTACTTTTAAGTGACTGGCTCTAAGGCATTGTGAAATATAAAAGGTTGCTAATTTACATATAATCCTATTTTTTGCTCTAATTTGTATTTCTTCGATTGCTAGAGAAACCGAACATTATTTCCATGTGTGTATTCACTTAATACACTTCTCTAACCTGCCCATGTCTGTTCCCAATTTGTTAGTGTCCTAAATTTTTTCCCACATCAATTTGCACCAGATCTTTATTGAATGGATATTACCTCTCTTCTATCTTGTGTGCTACAAATATGCTTCCAGCTTGAAGTCCTCTTTATTTTCTTTCTTTCCTGTTGTGCAAAATTGTAAAGTAAAATTAATTTCCATTCATGTTAAGTTGTACAATCAACATGCTAAAACCCCAGCCAAGGTTTGGAAGCCAGTTTCCCCAGGAGACACATACCTCTCCCCAACCCTGTGGAGCCCCGGAGGGCTGAAACAAGCATCAAAGGCAGGCTGGAAGGTAAAAACAGTTGCTAAAGGGTAGCACCTAAGCCCAAGGGCCTTTGCTAGGCAGCCAGAGGGCAAAGCTTTTGTACCATAAACATATGATTGGCTTATGTGTGTGTTTTACTATAAACACTTGATTTTGATCTTACTCCAAACACCCAGCAACTTGTTTTTAAAGTTTTACCTGGTAGCGCCCACCCATGCCCCTACCTGCTCCCCGTCCATGCTATGGTAAGCAATGTAGGGGGCTGGCTTGCATGGAGAGCTCGTAAGCCATTACCCCTCAGTTTCTGGTGGGCTCTTTTCTCCTTTGTTTCTTTCTTGGTCCCAGCCAATGTCTGTCTGTTTATACTTTTTTCACATCCAGAGTCTTCCTGAGTAAGGAAGGATGCTCAGCCTCTCAGCAATTCTCTTGTATGGCTCCTGCAGCGGTGCCTAGGGACTCGGAGAATGTGCGGCCTGGGTCAGTTTTCAGTGACGACAGCCAGAGTGCTCTAGATTGGACATTACAGATGATAAAGTGCTTTTCCATCCAGTTGTTGGTTGGTCCTCACAACAACCCTCTAGTAGTGGAGTACGTGCTAATATTCCTTCCATCATCTGCTGGGGGAACTGAGGCTCACAGAGGTTGTCCATGTCTGCCTGCCAGCCACTGGCAGGGAGTGCAGCCCTCTCCGTCGTGGATGTCAGAGCTGTGCTTTCTACCTTGTCAAGTGAGTTCCTGGGGATGGTTCTGACTTCCCAGTCAGGGGCAAGAGCAGTGTTCCAGGTCAGAAATCCAGCTCTAGAAAGAGAGGGCCTCATCTTGCCTAGAAGCTCTTGGATCTAAACTTCTGGAGAAGATCTTGCATAATATACTTGTCTGTCCCTTCCAGCCACATGGCGATGCTACTCTGTAGAGTTGGTGATGTCCTGGAAGAAGGAGCAGTGGCTGATAGTGTCCTTGGTTTTCCCATCTCTGGAAAGGACTCTTTCTTCTCCAAGTCGATTTCCCCGCCCATAAATGTTTTCTGCTTCACCAAGGTCAAAATAAGCACATATGTCTGAGTGGGTGGGCACATGAGGTCAGAAAAGGTGGTGGGGACACTGAAGTTGGGACCATGTCTCTGCAGAAGTCTCAGCCCTGATTTCCTCTCTGGAACCCATAGAGGTTTCCAGGGAGGTAAGGCATGTGGTGGTGATTCATTAACAGCCTGTTGTTCCACACCTGGTGGTCCTTTGAGTTCCTGTGGGGGCCATTGGTCTGGGACACTAGAGTCAGTCAATAAAGGCCACCTGTGACAAGCACCTGAGCAGAAGCAGAAAGCAAATGTATCATGATCCCAGAGTCCCCTGTCCTGACTGTGGGAGGCTGACCTCTGCTAGGAAACTCACCCACCGCACAAGAGGCCCTTTCTGGTAGGCCCTTTTCTCCTTTGTCTCCTTTTCTTTCTCTTTGTCTGTCTGTTTATACTTTTTCACATCCAAATTCTTCCTTAATAACCCAGGATGCTCTGTCTCTCAGCAGTTCTCCTATTTAATCCCTGCCCCCATCCTCTGTCAGTGAAGGATGGCTTTCCCCTATCTTCTGAGTTTGGAAGGATTGATGCTCACCCTTTGCAGTTGTGGGTGTCCACACAGACAAGACTCAAACAACTCACATCCATTAAGACTTTAATGTCTCACTAAATCCACTGAGAGATGTCTTCTCTGGCCTGTCTCAGTCTCATTAAACTCCTGCCTTCCCTAGGGATGTCAAGACATCCTAACTGCAGAGGATTTTGAAGTTTTACAACTTGGCTCCTTGGCATCCCCTGCATTGGTGATTGGCTTTTCCCAATCATCAGTTTACCTACTGACACAAGAAGTCACATTCCAGCTGGGAGGACTCATGATAGAAAAAAGCAGAGATCTGACTGTGTGTCCCTACCCTTCTCCTTCCAAGGCTGCTCCCCAACCTCACCGGTGCCTCACAGCTGCTCTGTCTATTCCTTATTCCCTCTCGGGCTTGACTGCCGTGGTCAGTTCTGCAATGGCCGCCTACCCCAGCCCAAGCGCTGTACCAGGGGCTGCAGAGTGGCATTTCCACCTGCAGATTCTTTCTCAGCTCCTCTGTCAGTCAGAGTCTAGGCAGGAAAACAGAAACCACTCTATGTCTTACAGCAGAGGGAACTGAATGAAGGAAATTGGTCACGCAGTTGAAGCAACAGCTAAGATCTCTGAGGCAGCCGAGAGGTCAGCAATACCAGGGAAGCACTGCCACTCCTAGACAGGAGGGGGCATGAGAGGAGGTGATGTCTCTAGAGCCCAGAAGCTGGGACACCCTAGCACGAGCTAGAACCATTTTGTAGGGTGCCTGTCAGGACCTGAAGCCACAGAGCTCATGTGGCCACTACCAGGGATGCTGTCTAAGACAAGCCAGAGTGGGAGAGATACTGTGACATCTCTCTTCTTCCCATCCCCAATCTTCTACTATGGTCTTCCATTTGGGAAACCTACCTGTCCCAAAGCTGGTTAGCAAGGAAGCGTGAGTATCACAGTTCCCTGTGAGACAGAGAAAAGCAGCAAGTGTGGGGGATGGACATCCATTTGGCTCTCTCACCCCCGCTGCCCCTACCCATTCCAGAAATCTACTCTTCTAATGTCTCTGAGCAAGATAGCTGGCAGCTTGATATAGGCATCATATTTGTATGTGATCTCCTTAACAGAACAAATAAAGGGAAATCGGGATCCTCCTGCACACTGGGCAGGGACAGTGACCTCTGTAATATCTGTAGTCACCCAGTTCAGCTTATGTGACTAAATGCTGTCCCTAGTCCTTTGGAGGAGAGCAGCATCTCTGTTCTTTTGTAGGATCTTCAAGGTGCAATGTTTTCGCTCATTCTTGCAATGGTGACCGACCCAGAGGTTCAGCTACACCTTGAACCACTATCTCCTACTCTGTAAGACCAAACCCACAACGCACATCCTGCTCTCCAGCCACCTTCTGCCTGTGAGGGCCTGTGTTCCGTGGTTATTCCAGAGGGCTCATGGTTGCTTCAGGGGGGCTCCAGCTCTTGTCTGAGATGGTTAATCCTTTCCAGCCTGGCTTCCCTCAGACTGCCTCTCTCCTTGTCTGCCAGCCTTTTTTTGGCGTGGGAGCTCAGGCAGAGAGGGGTGTGGATAGGAAGAGTCCAAGGGCACTGCAGAAGAGACAAAGGCCCCTGAGTTTGTGCAGCCAAGAACACGTGAAATGAGAGGAGGGATTTTGGCTGGACTTGCTTTGTTTTGGAGCATTTCGAGGGGCCAGACATGCAGTTGTGTTTGGATTGGGAAGAAAGGCATAACTGAGCAGGAGAAAATCCTGTCCCGATTTTATCTGGGCTGTTACTGGATTAAAGAAAACCCCAGGAGGATTCGAGTGCATGAACGTATGAAGGCTGATGCACCCAGACAGGAGGGGACCCCATCTCTTCCTGGGACATGTTTGGACAGCGTTTGGAAGCAGTGGGCTCTCGTGTCTGTCAGTCACCAATCTGGTAAATTCAGCATCAGTTGGAGCTACTCACCTTTTCTTAACCGTAATCATAATCATTGAATATTAATAACTGTGTTAGTCAAGACTGTTGGTTCAAAGTGACAGAGACCTCAGATTAACTTACAACAGAGGGACTTTTACTGCCGCCTCATGAAACCTGCATTGTTGAACTTTCCAGCCAGTAAAAAGGCAGAAATGCAGTGGAGTTGGGACCAGGGGGTTAATTCTCTTGTTTAAACGTGTTCTCTCTATTTGCTGCTGTGGTCTGCTTGGCTCACGCCTGTGAGCCTTTCTGTCTCGTGGAACACCAGCTTTCCCTGCGGCATGAGGGCTCTGCCAGGGCTGCTGTAACCAACCCCACACACTGGCAGCCTCAAACCACAGAACTTCGGTTCTGGCAGCTAAAAGTCCACGATCCACGTCCGCACAGGCCCCAGCTTGGTGGCTCCCGGGCTTACGGCCGCACAACTGACCTTCACAGTGTTCCCTCCACATGTGTGTCTGTCTCTACGTCAAATGTTTCCCTTTATATGAGGATTTTATTGGATTAGGGCTTACCCCAGTGACCTCCTTTTCATGTGATTGACTCGATTAAAACCCCATCTCCAAATTAGGTCCCATCCTGAGGTCCTGGGGATTAGGATCCCAACAGACCATTTTTGGAAAACACAATTCAACCCGTAACACCCACATGGCCGCCAATCACTCTCAAAGTTTTGCATCTTAGAGTCTTCACTACTAGAGGCTACACTGTATTTCACTTTGTGTTTTCAAACCTGTTCAATGTTGAACAGGTCCCGCTCTCCCCACTGGCCACCAGGCGTCATTAGGCTGATTGACTGGCTTCACTAGGGCACCCAGCCCAGAGCCTGTCAATGGTGGCCAAGGAGGCAGGGTCCTTCGAGGATGTGCCAGTTCTCATAGGACCCACGTATCTGTCAGATCAGCTCATTGATGTTGGGTACAAATCACTCCCAAATCATGGTGGCTTTATAACAACAAAGGGTTTGTTCTCCCTCGAAGTCCATGTGCACTCTGAACAGCAGGGTGGGAGGGAGAAGAGGTTCCCATCGCCCCCCAGAATACAGGCTGACAAACTCTCCCACTGCCAGTCACCCTGCCAAAGCGCAAGGGAGCTCTAGAGGGTCCTGCCGCAGGAATTAAATCTTCTGCCTGGAAGTGGCGCATTTCTGCTCGCAGCCCACGGGCTCTAATTAGTGACAGGCCCTTGTCAGGGTGTGCCATCCCACCTGTGCCTGGAAGGCAGAAATCCAGAAATAGGTGCCAAATTGCACTGATGACTCTCCCAACCCACATGATGGGAGCAGTGGAAAAAGCGGTTCCCAGAGTCAGGGAGGCGCTTCCCCAGACAAAATGAGGTGAGCAAGCATTCCAGGGGCCTCCCAGGCCAGGGGAAAAGGCAGCAGGAAAACAAGTGTTAAAAACACCTGTGTTTGGCTGGCGTGTGGAGGGTCTGAGGGAGGAGTGGTGGGGGCTGGGCTGCAGAGGGAACTGCTTGTTCTGGGGAGGAGTTTGGATTTTGTCCCAAAGACAATGGGAACCAACAAAGGATTCAAGCCAGGGAGAGCAGGGTCAGATCTGGACTTCAGGAATAGCATCGACAGTGTGATAATTTGGAGAAAGGAACTGAAGAGCCCTGGACCTGTGCTGAGGAGCTAGTGGTAGAATCAATCAGACACGGCGACTCTGGTTTGGGAGTGTGGTTGTGACTGGTGCAACAGAGATGGCATCGTGGAAATGCCGACACCTGCACTGTCCCCCTCAGGAAGAGGAGGGCTGGTGGATGTGGAAGGAGGAAGGGGCTTTGCAGGCTGACTGTGAAGCTGAGCAAAGACCTGGAGACCTGGGAGCACTCGGGTGGTTGAGAACAAGAATTTATGTTTGTGCTGCACATGCAAATCCCAGAATTTTTGATGGTGTGCTTGAAGGGCTTAAAGGTGAACATTGGTTAAATAAAAGCAAGTTTTAGAAAACTGGGAACTGGCCCCCCAACACCACAGACCTACCACAAACTTCATCAGGTAGCTTTCTAGCCCGTGTGACTGTTTGAGAACCATTTACTCCTCATCTGGGCTGCTTTTCCTGCTGCTTCCTTCCCTGCCCTGTCTCGCAGGCAGAGTTCTCACACATCTTCACCATCATGGTCTTTCTCTCTGAGAGCCCAGTATCTAGTGACTGGACTCAGACGCCAATGCTCCCACCTGCTCCACTCAACCTTCTGTCAAACAGCCCTGCGATCGTGGACCCTCAGTCCTTTCGAAGACAACTCGACACGCAGTGCCGATTTGGGCAGCTCACCTGTGAAGGATTCAGGAGCCACTGCTTGCCATACTAACATTGAGAACCACTTGTGAGTGCACACAGGAGGAACCGCCAGAGAGAGAGAGAGAGCAGGGAGAGGAACCCTGGACACAGCTGTGGGCAAGAGAACCGCAAACCACTTCTACCCAGCTTCCCTGCATAGCAGAACCTCATGACGACAGGTCTGGCTGGGGCTGGCTCTCCGGACCGCAGAGAAGCTGTTTAAAGAAAGCAAAAAACTCTTAGGCCTTCGTGAAGAAGGATGCCCAGTTAAAAGTTCATAGGAAGATGACATAAAACCACCTGCTGCCTTTATTTCCCCTGGTGTGCATTAAAACTGTGCAGCTGCTCAGCAGGAAACGTTCCATTACACTGTGTGGCTCACGGGCTGCTCTTGGATACTGGGGGGCAGAAAGGAGGTGAGGCATGGGGAGAAGTGGGGTGAGCACACCCCGGATTCCCCCATGGATCTGAATGTCTCCAGCAGGATGTTCCAGATTTCTCTATCCTGTTGCTGTGCTCTCTCAAGGAAGCGTCCATCTATGTTATATAGTTGATTCTTTCTGAGTTTGTGTTTGTGTGTGGTTTTCTTTTTTCTTTTTAATCAGAAAATTGGTCTTTGAGTTCACAAGCAGCAGCTGCATCTGCCATAATTAAAATGAAATAACCTGCTTCCTTCAGTCCATAGGGAGAAAAGCTTTTTAAAAATCCATATTCTAAATGGACTCAGGAATGTGGTGAATCTTCCTTCTCTTCTCTCCCGCCTCTTCTCTCCCTCTTTACTTGCAACAAGTTTTATGGCTTGGCTTTGCTCTGGAGTCAGAGCAACAGAAGGGAGTTAACCTTGACTGAGCGTCTATCCCAGCCCCAGGCACCATGCAAAGTTGCCACATCTGCACAAGCCAGGCTTCAAATCCTGTTTTTCATGTTTCATTTTTCCCCTCTGCCATGTGCTCTTTCAGTGTCCTGTTAGACCCCAGACCTCTCAACCCGGTCTGAGTCTGTCCGGAGACCTGGGAGGCTTGGCATTATTAAGATGTTATTGGATATGCTGGCCCATATAATTGACTTTGGATTAGAAACCAAAGCTTTTAACAGAATAACAAGGTGAAGTATTCCATCCTAATGATTACACAATAATGAGATGGCTTTTAGAGGATTGGATGTGCTCTTGAAGGTGTTGCTTAAAAGTCACTCTTTAAACCAGGCTGGGGAAATAAAATCCCAGAAGAATAGCAGGCTCTGGTTTTGCTTGGATCTCAGAATAAAGTAATGAAGGTAGAAAGGGACAACTATGTGCTGGGAGCTGACGACCCAGTGGACACCATCTCAAGGAGCTGCGTCTGGTGGAAGAGAGACAGGCTGACATAATTATTATAAGGCACTGGTAGTATGTGTTAGGTCACGGCTATGAAAAACTTGCTATTGTTTCAGCATTTTTTCCTTCAAAATCCATTTCTTTAATTGGTAACTTTGTAAGAAGGAGAATAAACTCCTCGTGAGAGCAATGCCCAGAATGTTGAACATAAAAAAAAAAAAAATGAGAAGAAACTATTGTACATTCTTTCTTTTATTATTTTGTAAAATATTTTATTGATTATGCTATTACAGTTGTCCCATTTCCCCCCTCCCCTTTATTCCCCACTGACCTGCACGCCCCCTCCCATCCACATCTCCCTCCCCCCCCCTTAGGTCTTGTTGGGGTGTACATATAAGTTCCTTGGCTTCTATATTTCCTATACTATTCATAACCTCCCCCTGTCTATTTTCTACCTACCATGTATGCTCCTTATTCTCTGTACCTTTTCCTCCATTCTCTGCCTCCCCTTCTCCACTAATAACCCTCCATGTGATCTCCATTTCTATGATTCTTTTCCTGTTCTAGTTATTTGCTTAGTTCATTTTTGTTTTGTTTTGTTTTTTGTTTCTTTAGGTTCAGTTGTTGATAGTTGTGAGTTTGTTGTCATTTTACTGTTCATAGTTTTTTATCTTCTTTTTCTTAGATAAGTCTCTTTAACATTTCATATAATAAGGGCTTGGTGATGATGAGCTCCTTGAACTTGACCTTATCTGGGAAGCACTTTATCTGCCCTTCCATTCTAAATGATAGCTTTGCTGGCTGGAGTAATCTTGGATTGTAGGTCCTTGCCTTTCATGACTTGGAATACTTCTTTCCAGCCCCTTCTTGCCTGCAAGGTTTCTTTTGAGAAATCAGCTGACAGTCTGATGGGCACTCCTTTGTAGGTAACTGTCTCCTTTTGTCTTGTTGCTTTTAAGATTCTCTCCTTATCTTTAATCTCAGGTAATGTAATTATGATGTGCCTTGGAGTGTGCTTCTTTCTTTGGGACTCTCAGCTTCCTGGACTTCCTGGAAGTCTATTTCCTTTGCCAGATTAGGGAAGTTCTCCCTCATTATGTTTTCAAATAAGTGTTCAATTTCTCACTCTTCCTCTTCTCCTCCTGGTATGCCTATGATTTGGATGTTGGAACATTTAAAGTTGTCCCACAGGTTCCTAAGCCTCTTTTCATTTTTTTGAATTCTTGTTTCTTCATTGTGTTCTGGTTGAATGTTTATTTCTTCCTTCTGGTCCCAACTGTTGATTTGAACCCTGGTTTCCTTCCTGTCATTGTTGATTCCCTGCACATTTTTCTTTATTTTACTTTTCATAGCCTTCACTTTATCCTCTATTTTGCGACCATATCCAACCATTTCTGTGAGCATCCTGATTACCAGTGTTTGGAACTGTGCATCTGATAAGTTGGCTATCTCTTCATCACTTAGTTGTATTTTTTCTGGAGGTTTGACCTGTTCTTTCATTTGGGCCTTTTTTTTTTTTTTTTTGTCTCTGCACATCTGTTTATATTATAAGGGGCAGAGTCTTGGGTGTTCACCAGGGCAGGGCAACCCACATCACTGCGTTGTGACACTGTATGTGGGGGAGGGGTCTGAGAAGAAATAATGGCACTTGTTCAGCTCTCCGCTGGCTGTCAGTCACTTTCACCGCTACCCACAAGCAAATTAGGCCCTTCTGGTGCTGATTCCAGGTGGGTGGGTTTGTGTACATTCTAGAACCCTGTGGGTCTTCCAATGAACTCTCCTGTGAGGCTGGGAGTTTCTCCCACTGCCTCTACCCCCACAAGTTTTTTACTCAAAGTTTTGAGGCTTTATTTTCCCACACTAGAACCCTGGGTTGTGAGGTCTTTTTCACTCCCCAGTTGTACCTTCCAGTTTATCCGCACTTAAATGTGGGACTACCTGCCCCGCCAGACACCTCCTTGCTCTCCCCAGTCCTCCAGCCACTGCCTTGCTACAAGACCTCTCCTCCCGGCCGCCCATTTCCACCCCTCCTATTGGTCTGGATGAGTGTTTCTTCTTTAACTCCTTGGTTGTCAGACTTCCATACAGTTCAATTTTGTGGCAGTTCTGGTTGTTTTTTGTTTTTAAATTTGTTGTTGTCTTTCTTTTGGTTGTGCAAGGAGGCACAGTGTGTCTACCTACACTTCCATCTTGTCTGGGAATGAAACTATTATACATTCTTATGCATGTATAAGGATCTAACACTCTTTCTAATCCCTTATTATCATTTTCATGTAATAGTGAAGAAATTTAAGGAGTAAGTAGCTTGCCCAAGGCAGCATAGCCAGTCACTGGACAGACTGTGAGTCAGACCCATTCTATCTGCTTCCAAAGTCCCTGCCCTTGTCAGGGCACCACTAAGAAATCTGCACCCTCTTGTGAAGTGTATAGCATGGCTATCACCATGTCTCATGTTTAGAACGAGGAATATTTGTTCCCCTCGAACAAACTAAGTTTTAAAGCAGATATTTGGATGGAAGTCATTCATGATTATTATTTCTGGGCTGCAGCAGATGTGACCATCCAATTTAAGTGCATAGAGTCCTCTGGACAATTCTCCCAAAGAGTGAAGTCAGCCCAGAGCATAGAAACACTAGAATGTCAATGAGGAAATAGACTCCTCACTTGCAGTAGATGTTCCCCTGGGCTCCTGGGTCTGATGCTCCTGTTAACATGCCTTAGCTGAGAAGGGAAAAGCAGCAGCAAGCACTTCCAGTGGGGAAGGAGGGTGGTCTCTTGCTGCCTTTGAAATTCTCTGCAAAAGACCCAACTCCACATTGTTTAGTACCCAACTCAATGCACTGTCTTACTTCCTTGATGCATGGTCACTTTGGGAAAGGCGACAGAAGTGAAGACACTCTGGATCTAATTCCAACTGACCTCTCAAAATGCAGTCCCCAAAATGATCACACTTCCACCCACCTTAGGGCAGGCATAGCAGTGCACCTGGAGTGGAGGGTTTGCTGGTAGTGTCAGGCATATAGGTGTCATGCACAATGTCACAGCATGTTTTGTGGCTTTCCTGGAACAGGAGAGAACAGGATTCAGATCTTGTCTCCACCACTTCCTAGGTGGGGGATTAGGAGCAAGTACCTTAAGTTTCCCTAAGCCTCCTTTCCTGATCTGCAAGTCCGGAAGGATGATACTTGTCTCTGGCAGTTGCCTAGAAGGTTATGATGATAACAAATATGTCAACTAACACTCTGCCCAATGCTTGGCATACAACTAGGAGCTTCTATTCCAAGCACCAACCCTTACTATTCATTCTGTACCAGGCTTGCCAAATTCATCTCCCTACAGCAGATCTCCGACTATGTCACGTCTCTGCTCAAAAGCCCTTGATGGCTCCCTATTAATGACTGAATAATGGCCATCTTCTCTAGACTGGCATTCAGGGCCCTGTCTCTTGGGGCCCACACCACCTGTCGGGTGCAACATCCTCCACTTCCCTCTACACAGCCCACACTCTGGAAAGCTGAGATACATACTCCTTTGTCATGCTTTCCCCTCCCATACCTTTACTCGCTCACACAGAGTATGCTGCCCTGTCCCTGTGCCACCCACCTGACACTGTCTCCAGTGCAAGGCTGAACTGAAGTGATATGTCAAGTAAGTGCTCCCTGATTTGTCAGCCAGGGTGACCTCTCCATTCCTTAGTTTTCTCCCTGAGTTTTATTTGTAGCTCTCTTACAAAACTGCCAAGCATTATAATTATGGTAGGCATATCTTATTTTCTTTACCATGCCTTATTTGCTATGCTCCTGAGGGCAGGATTTGCTTGAGTTCTCAGTGTATCCTGTACACCACTTAACACACAGTATGTAAATGAATGAGTGAGCAAGTGAATGAGTGAATGCCACATGCCTTTCCTAACCGGACAAGGGGAACCTCCACAAAAATACTGGCATATAAATACCTGGAAAACCTTCGGTCATCCCATGAGTATTTTGACATTACAAACAGTCATTGTGAAGGTTTTTGGAGGACCTGTGAAAAAGAGGGAATTCAGGGATATGAATTGAAAAGGAAATAAAAGGAAAAAAAAAGAGTAGAGGTTTTCCCTGAAGCCTTGGTAAAGGTGAGGGTGGAAGAAAATAAAACTGCAGTTCTAATGCTTCTTCAAGAGGGGAGAGATAGGAAGGCACAGATGTGGGTCTAAAGCCCCAGCTGTGGAGGCAGAGTGGAATATTATCACCTGGACAAGAGAGAGGTCTTGAGAAAGACCTCGAGTGTTTCATCCAAGACCCTAGATGGGACCAGGCCCCCAGCAGGATCCTTGGAGGCAAAGCCAACAGCTCTGAGTCCCAAAGTCCTCCTGGGCAGAGGCCCAGGTACAAGAGAAAGTGCCCCTAGTTTCAGCAAAGCAAGTTCCTGCTGATCTCTGAAACATTGGAGAGTAAACTTGTAATGAGTAATGCATGGTAAATAGAAATTGGGAGCACAATAGCCATTATTACTCATTCAACGTGCATAAAATGATAGCCCTACGCTATGTAACATACTGTCTATTTGTTATTTTCACTAATATGGTATGGTTTAGAAAGACTTTTCTAGGTTTACCTCCAAACTTTTGTGAATCCTGTATTGGCTGTCAGGTCTTCTACCCTGGGGGAGTGCAGGAGCCTGCTCCCATGCCCCCACACACACCCAGGATGGAGAAGGGGTACTCTGCCCTTGAGCAGAGCCCAGTGACTGATCCTGCCCTAATATAGTTGCTCTTTTTTGAGAATAACAAGAATTTACCATAAAGAAATATATTAAATGCAGATAAAGCTAGAAAAATTTCACACTTTTCAGAAATTCATTTTTAATGGAAATTACCAGTAATTCCTCACTTTATAATCCATAATAATGTCCCTTATCTAGGATCCTTGGTATATTTGGCAAATATGTCTTCAGGGATTTTCTCAAATAATGACTTTTTGCTTCAGATGCCTGAATGTATCTGTCATGCCTTGTTCTTTAGCCTAGTGGGTCTTTCATATAAAAAGACATTTTGTAGTGTTTCCAGTGCTTGAGTGTGGTCATTGGTGCCAAGCAAAGTACCCAGGTCTTGAATCTGTGAGGACCAGTGTTCAGATCCCAGTTCCTCCTCTTGCGATGACCAAAGCAAATGATTTAACACCTTTGAGCCTCCCCTCACCTTTCTTCGAATGGGATAGGATTTTCTTCATTCATTTCACAAACCTTTATTGTGTACAGCTATCTCCATAGGTATTGGAGATTGGAGATGAATCAAATTCAACGTCATAAAATTCTAGGGGCAGAAAGGACCTCACATGTCACCTAGTTCAGAGTTTTTCTCTTTCAGACGAGGAAACAGACTCTCAAAGAGGGGAATGCTAGAGGTTGCAACGCAACAAGCAAGAGGGCCAGAACTCTTTTGTGTGAGGAGCTCCGCCCAGGTCCTCCCAACACTCCCACATGGCATATCACAGGGATGATCAGCCCGTTTTATAGGGCAGGACGTGAAGGCTCAAAGGGATTCAGTGTTTTCCTGAATCAATGAGAGGACTGCTGCAGGGGCCAGTGCATCAGCCATAAGCTCCATCCCCTCACTCCTACCACCCCACCCCACCCATCACAGCAGACAGTCAATCCTTCTTCACAAAACACTCAGTTTCTACTCTGCTCCAAGCCCTTGCTGGCACCTCCGTTGTACAGAGAACAGGCTTGCAGTCCCTGACTTTGAATGGTTTGATTGGCTTGAGGAAACACACACAAGATGAGAAGGGAGAACAGAGCAACACTCACCAGAGCCTCCCAGGGAGGCCGCATGGAGGAAGTTTGCATGAGGTTCACAGGGTATTTGGGACCCCACTTCTCTGCATGGCCAAGGGACCAGGAACAAGCCCCATCTCCCCAGTGCTGTGTGTTTGCAATGACGGCGGGGGAGAGACCTGTGAGAAAGGGTCAGGGGCATCTTGCCACCTCACTCAGCTGTGCCTGTGTTCTCTGCTTCAACAGAAAGGACCCCGCCCTACCCTTCAGGATCGGATGGCCCACGGATACTGCTGACTCTTCAGGACGTGCTGCCATGGAGCCAGGTCAGTCCCCTCGTCTGCTCTGATATTCTGCATCATCCACTGGAAACCTGTGGTCTTAATGAGAGAGTCCATCTTGGAATTTGAAACAATGATTGTTTTTTGGTTGAAGGTTTTTGGCACTAAGGAGCATGGGAAGTTTAGGAGGTCAGGCTGGAGTGGAGGGAGCCTTCTGGGGAAGCAGATGCAGTAGGAGTACTCGTGGGTGCTGGAACCCAGCTAACAGCCAGCAGCCAGCATGGCTGGAGGACAGAACAGGCAAGGGCCAGGCATCCAGCTGGTACGTGACAGGGGAGCTGGCAGCCAGGAGGTACCTTGCAAGTTCCGGACCACATAAGCAGCAGTGGGAAGCAGAGTCATTCCAGGGTCCAGGAGACCAGGGACAGGGTCCAGAGTTCAGTGGTTATATTTCAAGCTGAGCTGGAATGGGGCCAGAGGCATAGTTGAAAATGGGGCAGAAGGAGGTGAGTGGGTGGCTGCCCAGAGGACACGTGGTCTGGGGGCCAGGGCCAGCCGGCCAGAATGGCTCTGTGGAGGCGTTTCGTTACACTACAAGCAGAAGAGTAATGACAAAAACAGTAGGAAGCACCTGGATTGAGTGAAAAAGTGAAGGGATGTTTCAAGCTAGAGAAGGAACAAGGCACAGGGAAAGCTGGAATTGTAAACAGAGACTGGGTCATAGGGAAAAAGGCTGAAGAAGCAAAGGAGCCAGGACCGGAAGCAAGCCCTTTACTGAAAACCCACTATGAAACAGCACTTTTTCTTACCCTCCACGCAACCTTGCAATGGAGAAGCCTGAGTCTTGCTAGGCTCAGTTACGCTGCAGTAATAAATTCACTCCAAAATCTCAGGGACTTAACACAGCAAAGGTTTATTTCTTGCTGATGCTACATGTCTAATTGAGGTGGGTGGAGGGCTCTGCTCCACCTAGCGACTCAGGAGTGGTCTGGTAAATGCTCAGCCAAATTTTAGGTGTGCCATCTGGAACATGGGGCCACCTTGGTCCCTGCAGCAGGGAAGAGATAGCTGGAAGGCTGAGCACTGGCTCTTAAATGCATCAGTCCAGAAGTGAGGCACAGCCGTGGGCCAGAACCAGTCACATGTTCCTGCCTGATCTCTAGGGCTCTGGGAAATGTGGGGAAGACATAGTTATTTGATGAGCAGTGGCTGCCTCTGCCATGGTAGGTATTATTTCCATTTTACAAGTAAGGAAACTGAGGCTCAGAGAAATGAACCATCTATCTTATCTGAGGTCTCCCAGCTAGAGAGAGCTGGAGTCTAGGCCTGTTATAACCTGATTAAATCATTTATTGGTATTTAGCTATTCAGCAAAGACGTATTGAATGAAAGCCATGGACCCAAGACTGTGCTGGGCTCTGGGGATATAACAGGGAACAAAAACAAAAGTAGCCTCTTCTTGCAGAGAATGTGTAACTACCAACAGGAACGTGTGCTTGGCAGTAGAGACAGTTCTCTGAAGAGATCTATTAAGATTCTTAACTTTTCATAGAGAGGGAGAGGCAAAGTGGGCTCATGTTTATTAAGGCATCATGCCGAGTACTTGATTTATTTATAGCTTCCACAGGCTCTTGAGGTAGTTCTTACAATTCCATTTTTTAAGGTAAGAAAACTGAGGTTCACTCATTGAGGGGAGATAACTAAGCTGAAGATGACTCTTCCAGCCCATCCATGCTCACTTGTGATGACGTGAAAGTTAAAATTTAAAAGAAAAAGAATTTTGTTCCCCTACTCCTTCTAACCAGGGGTGTCCAATCTGCATGAGGCCCAGGATGGCTATGAATGTGGCCCAACACAAAATTGTAAATTTACTTAAAACATTTTTTTTTTGCTCATCAGTTTTTGTTAGTGTTTGTATATTTAATGCATGGCCCAAGACAACTCTTCTTCTCCCAGTGTGGCCCAGAGACACCAAAAGGTTGGACAGCCCTGAATGTGATCTCCTCTTTCTGCTCTAAGTCACCCATCCAGGACTTTCTATCTCTGGTCCCTCTGACATCCTACGAGTGTCACAACATGTGAACACAGCTCTCCCTGACAGTGGGAGCTGCCTGGAGACCAGACACGTTGTCCCTCATCCCCTGGTTGGTGCTGCCCTTGTAGCTGGGCCCAGAGCAAGGCTTGCTGAAGTCCAGGAGGGAGGGAGGATGCTGCAGAAATATAGGGGGCAGGGTCTTAATCTGACAGGATAGGTTTGAATCTGAGCCTTGGCAAAGGTGGATTCTTCTGTCTAGAATGTGGTCACTTTTCTCTCCAGCCTCGTGCCCCGCCATCTCTCCCCTTATACTCTGTGCTCTATCTACACTGACCCCATCACTCCTCTCCCCTCCTCAGCACATGTGACCCCTCCTCTGTCCCCACACTGGTCCAAGCTTCTTTCTCAGGCCTGGCTTATAGCAGTTGTGTCCTCCTGGGGCTCTACTACCACCCTTCCCTCCAAGGGCCTGGCATTGAGGTGTCTGTTAAAACACGAGCCAGATCAAATCAGCCCCTCTGCCCCCCACCCTACCGTGGCTCCGCATCTCACACAGAGGAAGGGCCAAAGGCCTCACAGTGACCCACCAGGGATGTGGGCCTTGTTGCCATTCCTTGAACTGTGACCATGCCCCTGCCTCAGGGCATATGGCATACAAACCTTTTTTCCCAGTCTCAGGGCAACCTCTTCAGGCAAAGGAAACAGCGGTGAGCAGACCTGTAAGTCTCCATCCAAGTGAGCAGAGCACTCATGGGACTGAAAGGTCCTGCATTCGAGTGTGCTTTCTGCTCAAGGAGCGTCAGGAGGCCAGTGGTGTGAGCAAGGCGGATGTAGTGGAGGTGAGAGCAGCAGGCCTGCCCTGACCACCCTGTACAGGGACCCGTCTCCCCAGCACAGTTCTTCCTGTGCCCCCTTCCACTCGATCTTTTCTACATAGTATTTCTCTCCACCTGATGCAGCATAGTACACTGTAGGTTTAATTGTCTATTTCTTGCCGTCTCCCATTGGAACGGAAGCTCCATGAGCACAGGGACTGACGTGGTGGTGTTGCCGCAGTGTCCTTGTGCCTAGAACATGGCCTGCCGCGCAGCAGACACTCAGTGAGTAAATATGCACTGAGTGAGTAAACGATGAACAAATAATTGCACAATAGCTTCTGTATCGTTACTTGGCTACACTCTTACTGTCCACACCATCCTGTCGTTACTAGCGCCGTTCCCTCTTTCTAATGGCCCCTCTGTCCTTCTCTCTGCGCTGACTCCCTCATTCTTTCTCACTCACTGTGCCTGCCCAGAGGGTGAAGTCCCCACAGCACACTGGCAGCCATTATCCATCTGTCCCTGTGAGGCAGGGGCTTTCGAGGCCAAGCACAGCTCCTCATCTCTGGGCCCCCAGTACCTGGTGCACCGTGAGGCCCGGTACTGTATCTCATGGACCAGAGCACCATCTGGAATTGCAGCCTAGAGGCCCCCGTTCTCTTCCTCTGTGTGTCCCCCTCATGATCAGCCGGGAAGCAGGAGCCCCTGTTGCCAAGTCAGTCTCTTCCTGCTTCACAGCTGCCTCAGAGATCAGGAAGACGAGGCAAATGGGACACTAATGAAATTCAGAGAGAAAACTAAATTGGGAGGTGTTGCAAACACCACAGAGGAAGGAGACGTGATTCACCAGGATCTCTCTGGAGAGGGCGGGGGCAGGGCAGAGTGCGGGCGGGCAGCGCTGGAGGTGGCTCACAGGGCCCTCCTCCAACTGCTCCGGGTGGGGTGCCCTGTGTGGCTGCTTTAGGGGCTTCACTTTTCTCACTTTAAATCAGGGACCTTTTAATTGATTGACTCATTCATTCATTTATGCCTTCCCACCTACTTGCCAAAAAAGATTTGAGTGGGTTAACAACTGTAAATTGATTACATAGTTAAGTCCACGAACATTTCATTGCAAAATTCAGGTAGACAATAAGGGAGAAAAAAGGGAGGGGAGAAGAAAAAGGTTAACAGGACCCTCCAGAAAAGGGGTTCCTGAGAAGCAGCTCAGGGCTCATGTGAGAAGCACATGGGGGAGCGGATGTTAAAGACCTTTAGGGATGGAAGAGCTCAAGTCAAATGGTAGCAATGAGGACCAGTGTCTCAGAGAACTTCCAAGTCCATTGTCCATTCCTTCAGGTACAGGCCCTGAGCGTGTGCTGCGTGCTAGGGAAGCCCCGCATGAGGTACTTTTTCTATCTCGTGTTCATAGCACCCTCCAAGGTGGTCTTTTAAAGCTCATTTTAGGGACGAGGTGATTAAGGCTCAGAGACACTGAGCCTTCTCTTCACACAAGGTGCTGGGACAACTGGGTATTTTTAAAAATCGTGCTTCAAAGGACATCATGAAGAAAATGAAAAGACAGCCATGGAATGGGAGGAAATATTTGACATCACAGGTCTGATAAGGGATTTGTATCCACAATATATAAAGAACTCTTACAACTCATCAATAAAAGGACATATAGCCTAATTTAAAAATCAGCAGAGAGTTTGAATAGACATTTCTCCAAAGAAAATACAGAAGTGGTCAATAAGCACATAAAAACATAGCCGACATTTTTAGCCATCAGGGAAATGCAAATCAGCGACTTTGAGTCATTTGTTGGGGCCCTGGCACCCTGACACCAAAGCCTCCTGACCACACACCTCCCTGAGCCTGGGGAAGAGGAGACAGCCGGGACAGAAATGGGGCTGCCGTTGAGGGTTTTCACAGGAAGGGGAGGAAGAGGGAGCCACACGGAACAGTGGGCGCGACAGAAAGGCCTAGCCAGAGACAGACTGCCCGGTCTCTGCCGGTCATGGGCAGGCACTGCCGCCAGAGGAGGGCCCATGGCACGCTCTGCCGGTTCACAGCGCGTCCTGAAGCAGCGGCTCCAGCTCTCTGGTTCCGGAGCCCTGTCTTACTCTTGAAAATTACTGAGGACCCCAAAGAGTTTTTATTTTTGTGGATTATATCTATTAAAATTGGTCGTACTAGAAATTAGCACTGAGAAAGCACTAACTTTGTTATTGATAGCTTGTATGAAACAATGACAACAGGCCCCTACATTACCATAAATAACACACTTTGATAAAAACTGACTTTTCCAAAACAAAACTGACTTTTCCCAAACAAACAGAAATGAATGGGACGTCGTTTCGCATTTTGGCAAATCTCTTCCAGAAGTTGGCTTAATAGAAGGTGTATCTGCTTTTGCTTTCATCTGGAAGACTCCACCGTGTACTCATAAGAGAGTGGGGAGGGAAAGGGTGGATAATGGCATAAATTGTTATAAACAGTTTTGAACCTCACAGATGTTCTGAAAGGATGTCTGGGCCGCGCAGTGATCCCCAGGCCACACTTGGAAAACTGGGTGCAAGGGGTGAGAGCCGCGTGCAGAGTTCAGCAGGGAGCGGGAGCAGAGTCACTGTGAGTCTGGAGGAGAGGAAGGGAAGTGAGGACAGTCTTAGGGGAGAGTGGACTGGGATTCTCCCTGAGTGAAGCCGGGCTGCCCTGGGGATATTGCACATGATATTCTTTCGGCTCAGAATGCTTTCTGCCATCTCAGTCTCTTGTCAAAATCCTCCTCACACTTGAAGGTTTATTTAGGTGTACCTGCCTCTGGAAAGCCCCTCTTACTACCCTTAACCTCCCCAAGGCTGGAGTAAGCCCACCTTTACAGCAGCACCCTCCTGCATCTCGCTAGCACGAACTTTGCAACGAAAGAGTAGGGAAGGGGGGAGAAAGAGGGAAACATCAATGGGAGAGAGAAACATCATTTGGTGTTTGCTCTCAAACACGCCCTGACCCACCGGGGGACTGGGCCCACAACCCAGGCAAGTGCCCTGACCCAGAATTGAACCCACGACCCTTCACCTTCCGGGATGACACCCAACCTACTGAACTGTGCCAGTCAGGGCTCTGTTATTCTGGTGTAAGAAATTTTGCACAAGCACCTACCTGATGGTGTTCAAATTTGTATGTACAGAAGACTGTGGTCACCAGCATGCAGATAAAAGTCATCCACAACCAATTCTAATTCACTAGCGAATCAAGTATTACCAGTTATCTGGAAAAGAAGGGAAAATAAGGGAAAAAGGAGGAATGAAACTAACAGCTAATGGAGCACTAACTATGTGCCAGGCATTTACCATGCTATCTAATTGTCACAGCAGCTGGGTAGTGTTTCCCCAATTTACAGATGTGTAAACTGAGGAATCCCCTCCATCAAGGATACTTTGCGAGTGAGTGTCAGGATTCAAAAGCAAGCCGTTCTACTTCTAAAGCCCATGATTCCTTTCCTATGACTCCACATGAACCTGGCACCATCTGTGTGACCTAGAGTATTTACTGCTACACACTCCTCTTTTTAAAATGTGTTTCTATCCTATCTTTCCAAATACACTTTTCAGCTGATTGGAAAGTTGAACAGGAGCAGCGATGATGCTTCTTTGTTCTACCCTTTTGGAGTCTACCATGGCTGCATCTCTACACACAGAAGACAGTCGATAATCTCCACTTTTGTAGTGCTTACTTTTCATGGAAGACATGGCCACAATGGAGATATTAACCCCGAGTTCCTGTTAACCAGAGTTAGTACTGACTCAGAGAACTGAGTGCTCGGGCCTGGACAGGACTGTCCATCCTTGTGGGTGCTGGGAACCTGGGAGGACAGAGGGCCTGGCATAGATATGTTGTTTTTCTAGGTCCAGTTGGAGAAGTCATCTTAAGTGGGACATCCCAGTTCTCATGTAAACATTGAATAAGCAAATAAAGGATTATGAGGCTAGGACTGTATTGTCATGTATGGTGACAATGACATCAGTAAAGCAAGAATAAGTGAACATTTGATGAGCTCATATAGTGGATTAAAATCTGTGACGGGCATACTCATGTTTTACCCTCTTTAGGAAAGCTGTCTGTCTTTGACTCTGAGATAGGAATATCCCCATTTTTCTAGTGATCAGACAGACACGTGTCTTGCTCAGGGGCATAGATGTCCTAGTAGGTGGTGGAACCAGGGTTTGGACTCAGGTCTGTTTGGCAACATCCCGCTGTCCTTCACCCAGAGAGAAAATGCTGAGTCCATCCCCGAATGGGCACCATGTTCCAGCTGATGAGGTGTGACAGCCTAGTAGTACTTTTGTGGCCACCGACATCCTTGTGCTGGTGTCAGCTCTTTTCTTCCCAGACCATTTGTCCTCCAAGGTCCCTTTTCCCTCCCTGAGTTTGCACCTTCAGTCTTCACTCAGAGCACCTGGAATGCCCGCCTCCCTACCCAGAATGCCACCATTGTCTTCCAGCACCCAGGATCTGCTTACTCAATGTTCCTAGGCTGAGTGAACGCATAGATGGTCTTGGGGGGGGAGAAGAAAGAGCAGGTGACCTAAGATGAGTTCCAAAAGGACCAAAGATTAAGCTTGAAACCCAAGAGTTTCCTGTCTGCTCAAAAAATGAATCCCTTCAAGGGAACCACATCCAACCCCAGGCTCCAATGCTTTGGGAAGCAGGGGTGGAACTTTGTCCTCCCCCAGGGCCTGCACAGTTGGTGTTGGCAGAATGACACAGCCGCTGCTATGGATGTCACTTCCCTTCTGACCCTGATTTACCTGTCCCCTGTCCTCAGAGTGGTGCGTAGTCCTGGGTGCACTACACAAAATGATCGCAGAGCCACTTACAAGCCACAAGCCTGGTCAATTTTCAAATGGGAAGGTCAGCGTCATTACCCTTGGTGGATTCAATGACCGAATCCTCATAATGGTAGGGCTCGCTTCCTGTCGCAATTGCATCTTCATCTTCCCGTCTAGGTGGCCATTTCCACCAAAGCAGTCAAGGCCACGGCCTGAAGGCCTTTTTCCTCAGTCTGTGGACCTCTCTCCCTGTATTGCCTTGCCTTACCTGCTGTGAAGTGGATGTATTTAGATATCTTCCACCCCTCCCCCACCAACTGATTTTGTGAAAGCTCCCTTGGTGGAAGAAAGTCGTAAGTCAACATTGATAAGCACCGAATCTTGTGCCTCTTTGGGTTCTAACCATGGTGGAAAAGCCAGGTGTGCAGAAAACACTCCATGCGTGAGAACAGACATTTGTTGAGTACCTGTTATATGTCAGCCACTGCGCTAGGCATTTCATAGTCCATTTAACCCTCACAGCTACTAGTGAGGCCAGCATCGTTACTTCTGATTCACAGATGGGGCTGTGGAGACTCAGAGAGGGTCACTGACTTCAAGTCACACAGCTGGGAAGTGGGGGAGCCTGGAGTTGAATCAAGGTCATCTGTGGCAACCAACATGCACCTTCTTCCCCCTGGGTTGAAAATAATAACAAGAACAACAGCAAGGTTTACCATTGATGACGTGCTTGCCACATGCCTGACTTGTATTAGCCCATTTGATCCTGACGACAACACAGTGATGTCAGGTACTATTACCCCCATTTTACACATGAGGAAACTAAGGCACAGGCAAGTGCTCTCAGAATGAAAAATTTTCCAGAAATGGGCGTTCAGAGAGTAATCTGCCACTGTGTGCTATTCTGTCATAAATAGCTCTTGTCTAAAATACGCACAGGTCTTGCTCATGGGATGTACGTAATATTGGGTTGGCCAAAAACTCTTGTTTTTTTTTCATACGATGGCTCTAGTAGTGCTTAGTTGTCTTTAACTTCATTTGAAACAATTTTGTTAGATTGCATTGTGACAGCTGCCCTATCAGCGTGCATTTTTAAAAACACTTATCAAACTTGGTGAATGTTTGTGCAACCATTTTAATTACTGAAGATTAGTGCCAACATACTCAAAATATCCAAATCAATAAAGTTATTGGTGAAAATTAAAAATGTGTCTTTTATTTTATGGAAAAAAACGTAACAGGCTTTCTGGCCAACCCAATAATATTTGCTATTGAAAGTTAGCTTCATGGTGTCCTTGCCACGCCATTCCAGTTGCTATTAACAGCCCATGCTGACCATTGAGCAGCCCTTCCTATGGGAGACTCCGGGTGGGTCAGAGGACCCTGGGGCTGGAGTCCCAGATGTTAGAGGTCAAGCAAGTCAGAGGGTATAGGGTGCAGTGGGTCACAGCAGGCTCTGGGATCGGACCAATGGGGCCCAAGCCTGGCTCACCGGCTCTGGGCAGGTTACTTAATCTCTCTGTGCTTCCGTTTTCTAATATGTAAAATGGATATATTGTAATAAGAGCCCCTACCTCAGTAGGCTAATGCAAGGATGCAAAAATTATGTGAAATACTTATAATCAGACATGGCACAGAAAAATAGACACCCGGTAGATGTGATCTATAGCTGCGTATTCTAGAATATCAGTCTATAGAATTGGACTTAACGAGGTGATCTAGTTGTGCCCTCTCATATGCAGGTGAGGAAACAGTGGCCCAGAGACTGGCAGTGATTGGCCCAGGTCACACAGCATTTCGGTTCTTTGATTCCGACACCAGGCTTCATTCCAGCTATATTTAGAACAACAGTCTCAAGAAGCCCACCTGTCAGTCTCATTTCTAGGAGTTTTAGTTGGTTATCTTTCAGTCTGCTCTATCTTTGTTGATAGTCCGTTCTTTGTTCCTACTGTCACTGCCCATATATATTTTAAATATTGTACACATTTATTTCATTTTCTGAGTCTGGTCATTTCAGTATCTGTAGTTATTCATAGGTGTGATTCACTTGTTTGTTGTTCTCCTGTCTCTGCTCATGGTGGCTTGTTTCCCACAAGTTCTGTGATTTTTCTAAATTGTGGGTCCATGGCTGTTTCTTTGTGGGACTCCTTTGAGGCCTGAGTTGGAAATGCATTGCTCCAGAAAGGCTTTGCATTTGCTTCTGCCAGCTGGCCAGAAGACCACCAACTTGGGGTCACTTTAAGTGAAGTGCTCAGCTGGATGCGGGTTTGTTTTCTGTCTACAAGGTGGCGTGTATCCAAGTGAGAGACCCAGGTGAGGGCCAATGTGTGACTGGGAATTCCCTCTGCCCAGCCCCAGGGTCAACTTTTCTCACTGCCTCCTTCTGTGGGTGGGATTTTGTTTTTTCCTAGTCACCCTTTCATCAAGGTGGAAATGTACCGTTTCTCAGTGCTAGCTCTTAGGGAGGGTCTCAGTTTGAGTTCTGCCTTTTTAAGGACATTGACTCGGCTTCCTTTGTTGGCCCTTTAATACTAAAACCCTCAGAACACCAAGGCCTGGCAGATGCCCCCAGGCCTGTGCCTGCTCAGTGCTTCAGAACCCCTTTGGACTCATGCTCTCTTGTGGTTATTGTGGCCTCTGAGGGTTTCCTTCTGTTCTCAACAGCTCGGCTCTATATTAAAAGTAAAAGTTTTTTTTCAGTGTGATAGTTTTCCATGTCCTGCATTAGAGGAATTCTTTAGGGTGAGCGGCAGCCATAATCCTGGAAATAGAAGTCCAAAGTGCCCTTCGTGGGTATGAACATGGGATTTCACTAGCTGTAGTTTTCCTGGTTGTTACTCTTTGGCAGTTTATGATCGTTTTGCTTCAAGCCCTACCCAGTATCCCAGGAGAGCTGAAGGCCCATGCCATAGACCAGGTCCCCCCGTCTCTCAGTGTCACCCCATCACTCCTCCAAGCTCTCAGCTTGTGTTTGTCTGCGCCTCACAGGGATGTTGTCCTAGCACATCACCTATAGATGATGCCAGGTGAAAACTCGGGTGTGTACAGTGTGCCCAGAAGGTACCACATTCTGAAGGCATCCCTGCATGCTGCTGCTGTGATCCAGCCATGCCAGACATGGTCCAGAACTACACCTCACCTGCCCATTGGTTCATTCATTGCACAAGCATTCACTGAGCGTCCACTATAGGCTGTGCCCATGTTAGGCTTAGGGATACAGACATGGATGAACCACAGGCCTTCCCCTTGTGTACAAGGCCACTTATAGGGACAATGAGCACTGCTGGCAGAATGACACTGGAGGAAAAGGAGGCTAACCCAGCCTCATGTGGGAGTGACCAGGCAGGCTTTCCATAGGAAGTGGCGAGTGAATCTCAGGTATAAGGAATAGATAGCAAATCTGGGGAAGGGAGATTGTGAATCATCAGAACCTGAAAAGAAAACACTCCGCTTGAGAAGAAATGGTCCAGCTGCTCTTCCTTTCCTGGTCTTGGTCTGTGGGTAAGCATTTCCCTCTTGCTCCGAGGACAAGGCTTTGAGAACCACTAGTAAAATGTACGCATTTTCAACATGGCCACTGTTTCTCAAGGGGCAAGACTGGTTTCAAGGGAGCTGGAGGTGAGAAAGTCTTAGTTATTATAATAATGCGTGGTCCTCCAAAGGGCCACAGTACAGAAACAGGTATACTGTATATTTTCCATATTAAAATTCCATGGGAAGGATGGATATTTGGGGGGGAAATGTCTGTAAAAGCTCTGGCAGGGTGGGGTGAGTGGGGTTACAATAAAAAAGCAAGGCTGAGAATCACTGATGTACCTGACCGTGCAGTAGTGCTGGAGCTAGACAGACCTGAGCTGGCAGCTGCCTCCTTCACTTAATAACCTGTACACTCTTAGACATGTTAATCTCTCTGTGCCTCAGTTTTCTTCTCTGTAAAATGGGGTGATAACACCTCCCTTCGCAAGGTTGTTCTGAAGGTTAAATAAAATCACACACGTAAATCTATGTTGTTAGGTGTGAGTTCCCTGCCCCCAGCCAGCCCAACACACACCTGTTCAGGAGGGGCCCAGAGCTGATGGCACTTGCTGAGGGAGCTGTGTTCAGGCAGTTATCACCACGCACAGCACACGTGGGAGAATTCTTGTCCCTGGGACCACATGAATATGCTGTGTTCCAGGAGCTCTTGGAATTAGCTGAGAGAGAGATCGGGTGCTCAATCCATCTGGTTCATCTTTCAGAGACACAATTAATAATCAGCCTGTTTGGAGCAATTAATGTCAGGGAAGCTGAGACATCCAGGTGGAGTTAAATCTTATTAGTGATTGTCTCTCCAGGGGAGAGAGTGAGATTTTCCAATGGGTTGCAAGTTAATTTGGGGGCCTTGACTGGAGCTCCTGGCCTCTGAGGCCCCCGTACCGCCATGTAGGGAAGAAACTGCTGGCCTCGGACCAGCCAGGTGTAGAAGGGAGTAGTCTGTGAAAGGAGGGGGTGGAGGACAGCAAGGAGAGTCGGCAAGGAAGGTGGGATGACTCTTCCCTTTGTCAGTGTCCTCACTTGTGCCCCATGAGTTCCTGCGTACATTAGGATAATGCCTGGCACATGACAGGCCCTCATTACATATATGTGGGGCCATTAATTAACCCCCCCAAATTATAACTAACACCATTTTTAAATAATGTGTTGTTTACTGCATTATCACACTTACCCCTCACAACTCAACTATTTTCCTTTGTGTTATAGACGAGGGAACAGGCTGGGGGAAGTTAGGGTGTTGCCCCAGACCACTGAATTGCAGGGCAAGCAGCAGCTCACCCTGCTTGACTTTCCACCCTGAGCTCATATCCATTCTGCCCTTACTGGATCTTCTTGGGGCCAAGGTCAGAGGCTGGTTCAACTCTGAATCCCAGCGCCTGGCACAAGGAAGGGAGGAGAGATCCCTGCTTTCCTGCAGCGGGCACATCTGTCTCCCTTCCCCCACCATCCTCCCAGCACCACTGCTGATCCAACTCTTGTCTGGACCCATCCTGGTCAGGCATGACTAGGTGTCCCCTCCTCTATAAATCACGGGCACACAGACAGCAGCGTCCAGCCCTGCGAACAGGGGAGCATGGCTGTGCTCCGCTGAGCCAGGTAGAGGGTCCTTGTCTCTGACACCTGCCGTTTCCCCACCAGGCTGTCTTGTGTGGTGAGGAATGGTGTCTGAGCGGATTTATTATCCCCGCTCAGGACATGTTGGGGCCCAGGCCTAGCAAGTCCAGACATGGTCTGGAGAAAAGCTCTGCAGCTCCCTCACCTCCCCCAGTCTCGGTCTCCCCCCACCCGAGACACACACACAGACACTCAAAGACAGGTTGTCTGGAAGCACTAGAGATAAACTAGTTTTTAAATAATCAGATAATCTCTCACTTTGTAAAGCACACTGCAGTTGGCCAGTATTTTTCTGTGTGTTCTCTCATCATTGCAGGCATGGGGTGGTTGTTGCCATCCCACCTGGAGAGCTGAGGGTGTGCTCCACCCTGGGTGGGTGCTCTGGGTTCTCCAGGAGGAGTCGCAGGGCTACAGGGACCTTTGACCTCTTCTCATCCAATGTCCTCCGAACCTAGACCCAGACAGGCACAGAGCTTTCTGCAGCTCACACAGGTGTCAAGGGGCAGAGCCAGGGCTTACAATGAAACCTGGAACCCACTGGCTAGGAAGGCTGAGTCCTTCTCCTCTGTGTGTGGGCCTGTCTGAGAGGGAGAGAGGCCCTGGACACTGGCCCAACACAGTGGGCGTGGCCTGAGAGCCCCAAGGAAGACAGCATCCTTGTTTAGAGAAATACCATTAGGCTTCCTTGCACTTGCATTTGGTCTTGGGGGCTGGGGGTGGGTTCTGATCCAGCTGTGCCCAGGGGCAGGCCAGAGTGGTGAGGTGGAGCTGAAGTGGACGGTAAGGAGTTTAGTGGGTCTGGACCGCTCTGGAGAGGGCATGTTTCCTGCGAGTGCTGGTTGAGAACCCTCACCTGGTGCCTGCAATTACGGAAAGGGGCGTTACCCAGTTCTCCAAAACAAGCTTAATTTTAGCTTGCTGAAGTGGTAACATGCTAAATAAGGAAGAGGCTCAGAAGAAAAGCAGTAAAACCAAGGGGTTGGGCCTTCAGAAATGTTAAGGAGGGTGCTTGTAGTGCCTAAAAGAGAAGTCTGCTTGTGACCCAGTTTGCTTAGTGATTTTGTTGTGTCTTCCCTTCGACCTCCAAAGGAAACCCAGACTTCTTATTGTATCATAGAAGGCCCTGTTTATCCTTTTCTCAGAAGAGTTTATCATTAAGAGCAAGGAGCTTGGGCTCTGGGTTCAAGTCCCGCCTCTCCTGATTTCTGAGAGGTGTCATCTGCAGCAAGCATCTCCAGCAGCCCGTGCCATGTGAGTTCGAGTGTAAAGCCGACATGACAATGTGCTGCTGTTGGGACATGGTGGGACAGCACACTTAAAGCTCTTGGCACAGTGCCTGGCCCATAGTTAGGGCTCTCGGTCAAGCTGCAATGTCGTTATTAGCGGCAGCAGTGGGAACAGCTGTCATCCCAGTTCTTCCGGCCCCCGGGCTCTCACGTGCTCTTCTCTCAGGGTGGGAGCCCTCTGGAGGCCCTGAACCTGTCGGAATGCTTCTCGTTCTCCCAGGCCCATCCCAAAGCGGGGCTCTGCAGCAGCCCGGGCAGTGGCCTTGTTCCTGTCTCCCACGCTGAGGGGCCACAGAGTCCCCACCGGCTTCTCAGCACACACTGTAGTTCCCTGGGCACGTGGGGGCATTTCTGGCTGTCCCAGCTGAGACTTATTGGGGACAGGGGGTCTACATGACAGGCAGCCCCCAGTGGATGTTTGTAGCATGAATCTGTCACTGCCCCATGCTCTTCCTAGAACTGAGAAATTCATAATTGGTGTTTGCAGAGATTCAGGCAAAGAAGATTGAGGGGGTGTAGGAGGCACACAGGAAGCCAGGGCAACACCTGTCTGCCCTGCACCTGGCAGCAACAGATAGTATCAGGCCTCATTATCCACCCACTGGCAACAGAATTTCCACACAACTTTAACCTCAAGTAAGAAGAAAGTTCCCAGCCTTTTCTGTGGCCTTCCCTGGTGTTCCCTATTCCAGTGCAGTTCAGGCAGACACTCTGCTGCAATTTCGAATTTTTCTGAAGAGCCTTCGGGAGATGCCACATTTCACTCTGTCTACCTTGAGCCCTCCCCCCTTTCCTTCTGCCTTCTTTGTGATTTTCTTCTGGGGCATCCCACCGACACACCCAGACCTCGGAAAGGGCTCTGCGACCAAATGGGAGGTTCCCCTGAACCCTTGCCCTACAGACCAAAGGACTTGGACAGGCTTCCTTGTGCCCATGTGAGGCTTAGGGCCACCAAACAAGTAAACACCCAGGCCCCACTTCCTAAACACCAGACATGCCAGGGGCCAGAGTTGTGGCCTCAGTTGTCCCCCTGAGCTCTGCACTCTGGGCTGCCATCTCTGCAAGGACAGTGGCTACACAAGTCCAGGCCAGCGGTAGTGGTACCTCCCTCCTCCTTCCTTTCTTTCTTTCCATTACAAAATATTCTTTGCATCAAAAATAGGATGAATAATACATTGGAAATCCAAACACCTACCACCCAATTGGAGAATTAAAACGTTAGGTATTGTAACAGCCCCAGACTGGAACTGGTCCAGATGTCTTTGCAAAAGTGGATGATGAAACAAACCATGATATGTTCATACCGTGGAGTACCACTCAGCCCCCAAAAGGAGTGAGCTACTGGCACCTGCCACATCCTGGATGGATATCAGGGAATTATGCTATGCAAAAAAAAAAAAAGCCAATCTCAATAGATTATATACCGTATGACTCCACTGACATAACATTTTTGAAATGACAGCTTTAAGAGTGGTGATCAGCTTAGCGGTGAGAGGGTTTAGGGGCAGGGCAAGGTGCCGAAGGGGAGGGCTGAGGTTATAAAGGGGCAACACAAGGGATCCTCGCAGAGAAGGGACTGCTCAGTGCCTTGATTGTGACGGGGGACACGCGAGCCTGTGCGGGTGACAGAATTGCATAGAAGGCCACACATGCACGCACAGACACAAGTAAAACTAGGGGAACCTGAATAAGATCAGTGGATTACGTCCATCAATATTCTGGCTGTGACAGTGTACTACGCCTTTGCAGGATGTTACCTTTGTGGAACTCTGGACAGAGTATGCAAGGGAATCTCTCTGCATTATCTCTTACAACTGCATGTGAACCTATTCAAGGAAATTTCAATCTAAAAATAAGGCAATGCAAGTAACTTCTAAAAAGAAACATTATGGACACAACTGAAGACCCCGGTGCCCCCAATTTCATTCCTCTTCTTCCTGAGGAGCGACCAGCATCGGGAATTTGGTGCCGATCATTCCCGCACCTGTTTTCATACTTTCACTGCATGTGCATAAGTTACGGGCAGTGCTGTCTGCTCTGTTTCTGAGTTTTGTGTTCACTGTACTTTGCTGGAACTTACACACTGTGTACCATCCACTGTACCACCCTAGCAGAGCTTACTTCGTGCCTCTCTCATCGGTGGACTTGGCCGTTTCCAGTCTTCCGGTGTGAGCTGTGTTGCCGTGGCCGTTCTTTACGTCCCCTTGTGCCACGAGCAAGAGTCTATCTGGGCAATACCCGAGGGGCACATGGAGGGGCTGGGCCACAGGGCACCAGTATTTTCAGTTCTACTAACACTGCCAAACTTCTTTCCAAAGTATGCCTTCATATTTATTCTCCCTCAGCAGTGTACCAGAATACCTGGGGCTGTGCATCTTTGCCAGGGTGGGGATGTCAAACTTCTAAATTTTACCAACCCAGTTGTGTGAAATACTAGCCTCCTGTTTAAATTCCCTGAGCATCTTCGCCCACACGTCATGATTGTGTGTGCCCACATCCTATCTCTCTATCCAGACTCGGGGCTCCTGGTCACAAGCTCCCAGAGTTACGTGCCTAGCACCTACCAGGGGTTCAAGATTTATGGAAGGAATGAAAATAATTCTGGATGCTTTCAGTTGAGAGGATCATGGTTGTTTTCTTTCTTTTTTCAATATTCAGCCATGCTTTTAAAAATAACATTTTGGGGATGTAAATGCACACATGAAAGTAGTATATAATTCACGGATTGTTAGTACATTGGCAGAGTTATGCAACCATCACCACAGTCAGTTTGCGAACATTTTCATCTTTCGCCCCCAAATATTCTTAAGCATTACAGTCAATCCATATTCCTCCCTAACCCCCAGCCCTAGGCGACCGCCAACCTATTTCCTCTTTAATTTTTCTACTCTGCACATGCCATGTGAGTGGAATCACACGACACGTGGTCTTTTGTATTGAGATGCTCACACTTAGCCTCATGTTTTCAAGGCTCATCCACGTTGCAGTGCCTCTCTGCTCTTTATTGCCGGAGACCGGTCCGTGGTACGGACACACCACATTTTTATTTATCCACTCATCAGCCGATGGTCATTTGGGCATTTCCCACTTCTTTACTGTAATGAATAATGCTGCCGTGAACATTCAGATTTCTGTGTGCACATATGTTTTCGTTTCTCTTGGACATATCCGGAGGTGAGGAGTTGCTGGATCACGTGGTAACTCTATGTTTAACCATTGAAGGAACTGCCAGACTGTTCTCCACGGTGGCCGTAACTTCGTGTTCCCACCAGCAGTGTCCAAGAGTTCCAGTTTCTGCACATCCTTGTCAACACTTACTATCATCTGCGGCTTGGTTTGTTTTTTTAAATATAGCTCCAATGTGGGCTTTTGAATTAAGCAAAATGGGCTAGAATCCCAGTTTTGCTGTTTACTGGCTGTGAGATCCTCACTTCTCCCTCCGTTTTTTTCCCTCTGTAAAATGAGATTAATAACACCCACTCTTCAGGACAGTTGTGAGGATGGATCACACAAAACCACTGGCGTCATAAAGCCTTTGGCACAGTGTGAGATGCAGTCGCTTCTCCTTGGAACAAAGTAACAGTGATGGCTTATCATTATGAGCCTGCTCTAGTTCATGACCTTTCTGCCTGGGTTGCCCTTTACGTCACCTAGGACTTCTGTGAGCACCTCCTCCAAGCTGACTGGGGGCCACGGTTTGCGTGAAAGGCCAGGAGCCGCCCTGTGTTAATGCCCAGGACTCACGCAGATGGATGCCAGAGGAGTCCCACTGCAACCACGATTCCCCAGGCCTCCTTATCAGGCTCCGCTTTAGGAAGCCTCCAATTGGGTCAGAACCACTTGAGTTTATTTAAATAGGTTTTTTTCCTCATTTTCTTTGGCAGGAGCCCCAATTTTCATGCCATCATTTTTGCAACAATCATCACCATTATCTGCACACCCGGGCGTTGTATAAGGGGAACACAAAGGTGATTGCTTGCTGATTGCTGTTGTTCATTTTGGAGATGACTCCAGGGATGGGAAGGAGGACACAGCTGCATGCCGGAGGAATGGGGATGGCAGAGCTCAGTCATTCCAGGGCCTGGGGACAGAGGGCGAGGCGGCAGTCCCTTGCAGTGAGGGAGACCTGGCATTGAGCGTGGCCACATTCCTAAGGCCAAAGTGTCTGTTGGGGGCAGTGTCACAGGCATGTGCTACAGGAGGCACAGCCTCGCCCTCTCCACTCCAGCTCCTTCCCCAGTTCCCCCTCCTTACTCAGTGGCCCATCTTGATTCTGCAGCCTCCTTTGTCCTGGTCAGCCAGCCTCTCAATGCGCCCACTTCTCTCCTGATCTCGCTGCTGGACCACTGCAGCAGCCTCCCTGCAGTCTTTCTGCCTCTGATGATTCATTCTCCAGCCCACAATGATCTTCCCATAAAACAATTAAGACCCCGTCACTTTCCATCTTAAAACCCTACGATGGCTTCCCTTTGTCCTGAGGATAAAGTCCACTTCCCCTCGTCTTCCCCACCCTTGTGTATTTACTGTAATCTCTGCATTCACTGTCTGTGGTTCATTTCTCTTTCTTCTCCATTAACCCCAGGGTTCTCTGAGGTCAGCCATTCTGTTTTCCTCATGTCAGGATCCTGGCATCAGAGCTTCTGACCCATCATAGGTGCCCAATGAATGTTTGCTTCCCCTTACATTTGAATAGTGTTTACAACTTGTACAACTTTGTTGCTTTAAGCTATTCCCTCTTTCACCCTCACCTCTCAGAGGCACAAAAAGTAGTTGTTATTCCCATTTTAGAGATCAGAAGCCCAAGGCTCAAATGATAAGTGATGGCGCGAGGCTCCTGCCCAGCAGGGGAAATGGCAGAACTGTACAGGCATGCAGGTATTCCGAGGGGCCTTCACCAGAACCCCACGAGAAAGGCAAGGCAGGTTACTCTTGCCTGTGCTTCTGCAAGTGTGGTCCCTGGACCATCAGCATCAACGTGGCCGTGAGAAATGCAAAATTTGGGCCCTGCCCACGAGATGATAGAATAGCAAGTGGACTAGCCCAAACTTTTCAGCCGCCTTCCAGCCAAGACTGTGTCCTCTGTGTTGTCCAGTGTTCTGCTTCTGAAGTTACTCGTGGTGGCCTCTGCCTGAGCCCTCGAGATGGGCTCAGCCACACCGGTAGTAGAAAAGCTGTCCTTCCCACAGACCGCCCTCAGCATGGCCTTCTCCCATAAGGTCAGAAAGCTTTGTGGGGTGTAACAGTGTCCATCCTTCAGGCGCGCTCCCTGCCAAGGCGGATTAAACCAGGTCTGACAAGCATGTCTCCTGGGCAGTTTGGGTGTTGAGGCAGCCAGAGTATTAGTCACTTGTAATGCCATGGGAAGAAGCATTTCCACAGGAGGATGACCTCCCCGTATGGACAGAAACCGCTATGGGCAGGCACTGAACTCAGAGCCAGTGCTTGGGCCTGGGGCAACACTTTGCTGTCTCCTGCCCCCGCTTTGACTTTGAAACATTCTGTCAAGGATGATGTGCCTGGAATTGAAAGGCAACTGTGTGCCAGCTGAGCCAGAGAGAGGTGGAATGAAAACAGAAGTTGCCCCCAGTGGTTTTGCTGGACGCTCATCCCCCAAGGGTAGCAAACATGGCCACACAGTGATGCGGGGTAAGCCTGGAAGGCCTGGCCTGTATCACTCTGATGTGTGACCTTGGATGACCCTCCCCCTCTCTGGGCCAGGTCTGCTCTGATGTTAAATCCCCAAGGCCCCTTTCAGCACTGATGTGGCTCTGAGCTGCAAGGGGAGTCTGGCCAGCTTTCTCCCAGCTTCACGATGGGGAGTAAGCTGATACCACAGGACACCCATCAGCCCTAGCTGTTTTAGCTAAAAGTGTGTGGCCGTGGCCTCTCAAAGAAAAGGGGAGAAGAGAAGGCGAGGTCAGTGTCCTCCTGCATCTCAGTGTCTCTGGTTCTGAAGGACTGTTAAAGGTCACCTCATCCTTTCCGATCTGCCTGTCCATTCCGGTCTCCACGAGCCCACTGGTTCTCAGACTTCTCTGTGCCTCAGAACCACCTGGAGGGCCAATAAAACCCAGCGTGCAGTTTCTGAGTGTGGGTCTGGGGCAGAGCACCAGCACGTGCATTTCCAAGCAGGTCCCAGCTGAGGCTAGTATGCCGCTGCAGCGTCACCATGAGAACCATTGCTCTGCCCCACAGCGCCCTGCGGCCTCCACCTCTGCTGTCTGGGTCCTGGGACAGGGCTCCCCTCCTGAGGCAGCCCTTCCACCCCCGGGGCAGGCCCTCCTCAGATTAAGTTGGAGACCTGTCTCTCCTGTGGCTTCCACCCACTCTTCATATTCCTCCCCATAGAATGCACGGCAGGTACCAATACTCGAAGGGGAGAGTAAGTCACCTCCTGTTGCCAGGCACCAGGCTAAGCACTTTGTGAAGAGCATCTCATGGATTTCCCCAGCCATGCTTCTGAGAATGGCCAGGGAACAGAAATACTCTTCCTGCCTCACAAAGTCACTCACATGTAAAAATCAAAAGAATAAAAAAAATATGAAATTGCTTTGTAACCGTATGCACTGTTTAGAGTTTTGTTTTTGTTTTAAAGCTTTGTATTAGTTTGGGCTGCTCTAGCAAAATACCCTAGACTGGATGGCTTAAACAATAGGAATTTATGTTTCTCATAATTCTGAATGCTAGAAGTCCAAGATCAGGGTGCCAGTGGACTGGGTTTCTTCTGAGGCCTCTATCTGGCTTCCAGACGGCTGTCTTCTCGCTCTGTCCTCACTCAGCCCTCCCTGTGTCTGTGTTGTCCTAGTCTCTCCTTCTGACAAGGACACCAGTCATGCTATATTAGAGCCCACTGGCTTGCCCTCATCTACCATAACCACCTCTTTAAAGGCCCTGTCTCCAAATACAGTCACACTCTGAGTACTGGGGCGGGGAGAGCTTCTTCGTAGAAATGGGGTGGCGGGAGGGCACAATTCAGCTCATAACAAGCTTCTGACTGGAGCCTGATTAATGCTTATGTGTGTGACCACAGAGAAGTCCCCTAACCTTTCCAAGCCTCGTTTTTTTCATTAGGACCCAGCTCGTAACACTTCTAGGCCTAGTGGAAGGACCCAAATGTGGGAGATGTTTAAACTTCCTTGGGAATTGGATTTGGATGGAATCTGGCTGAGAATCAGAGCTGGGGTGGTGGGGGGGGGGGGAGTCCAGGCACCACTATGGGCTAGTGTGAGGCCCTGACGTCTGCAGAGGAAGCCCCACATGGTTGCATCGTTCCAGAGCTTAGTGAGGCTTTGTGAGGGGGCAAGAGACGGTCTCCTTGGGAGAGCATGTGCTCAGGGCTCTATCAGCTGGCACCCTCCACTCTCCACTCACCAGCAAATCTGCTACTGATCTGCAAGGTCTCCAACCAGGGTACCGCCATCAGAGCCCTCTCTGTGAATTCCAGAACTTCCCAGAGAGGGTGGCAAGAGAACATGGGTGTTAGAAATAAGCTAAATATCTATCACCAAGGGGATCATTAACTCAGTTATAGTTCAATGGCACTCGTTGATGATGATTACAGGCACGTACTGAGCCGTTAAGAAAAGCACCACACTTTTCCTTCATAACAGTCCAGAGATGGGCACTATTATTGACCCCACTTCATAAATGTGAAAACTGAGGCTCACCAAGTCTAAGTGGTGGCCCATGGCCACAAAACCTGCAAGTGACAGAGCCAGGACCCAAACCCAGATCTTTCTGAAGCAAAGCTTGCATGCCTAACCTCTATGCTATACTCACATTAAAGCACTGTGTTATAGAAGAATGCTGAGTGACCTGAGGAAGTACCTTTGATATGATGTTCATTAAAAAAGATTTAAAGTGCACTATCCTGATTCCATGAACAAAATGTGTGTGTCTGTGTGTGTCTGTGTGTCTGTGTGTATGTGTGTGTGTGTGTGTGTGTGTGTGTTATATAGAGAGGGAGGAGAAAGAATAGACTGAAATCCGTGGTTATTTCTGGGTAGTGAGATTACCTTTCAATGTTTTCTGTAATAGCTAGGATAAATACATACATCTTTTTAAATTCAGAGAAAATGGATATTTAAAGTAGAAACAGAACAAAGGATTTGGAAGGAGACAAACCTAGGCAAGAATGCCCAGCTCAGGCTCTCCCGAGCATCTGGAGCTGTACTCTGTCTCTGGGTCCTTCTGAAGGATTCTGGGACCAGTGGGGAGGGACAAGAAGTGAGGAAGCACACCTGATTGGGGTTCTATTTTTGAAGGAAGCCTGAACTGCATCCCTGGAGACAGAGCACATTGTATTTCCCTGAATAACCACTGCTATTTTTAGAGGCCACCAATGAACTGCACCCAAGGAGAGAGGCAGAGAGGAGCAGCTGGATGTTCTGGAAACCCTGAGGGTCCTGGGCTGGATCTCGGTCTTCCTCTTCAAAGGTGCCTCCCTAGGAAGTTGCTCATCAGCCTCCCTGTGCCTTAGGTCGGTTCATGGGGCTGCTAGTGTCCCTTCTGCCGTGAGGGCAGAGAAGGCTGGGTGCCAACCTGAGGTGACCCATTCACACTCTTGACCGATATGCCCTTTCCAAGGGTGATCAGCTCCTGGGGCACAGGAGGTGTCTGGATTTGAGGTCTCTTTGTCATGGCAGGAAAGCAGGCAGGAGCGAATTCATGTATGGGAGCAAAGCTTCCATGATGTGTTCGTGCAAATTTTTAGAGATGGGCATAAATCTGTGGAGATTAGAGACAGGTAGCATCATGGATTCTTGGAGTGTGAGGGCACCTCCTCCAGCTGCTGTGCTTGAGTGACAGGCCAGCCCTGTGCTGCACACTGCGACGAAGGGCACTTCCCCTGAGAGTGCCCCTCCCACTCTGGGCGGTCGGTTGTTTGCACATTTGTTCCTCAAAATGTCATATCCTCTGCCCAGCACACATAATGATTAAAGATCGATAATGGTGATGGCGAACTTGCATCGCCTGCTTACCACGTTATCAGGTAGTGATGTGAGTATTCCACCCATATTTTCTCATTTAATCCTCAGCATTCTGAGTTAAATGCGTAAGTATTCCTGTTTTGAAGATGAAGAGGCTGAACCAATGTCTAGCGCATAATAATAACAATAGCAAATGTTTGTACAGTGCTTAATGTGTTCCGGGCCCTCTTCTAAGTGGTGCACATGAATTAACTAATTTTATTTTCACAGAGGCTCTTGGAGATGGATAGTATTATCATCCCCAGTTTGGAGATGGGGACAGGGAAGCACAGACATATTAAGTATGTAACCTCAAGTCACAGAGCTTAAAAGTGGCTGAGGCAGGATTTGAACCTTAGAGTTCCGGTTCAGTGGCCATGCTTCTAACTGCCAAGGCCACGTTACTCTACCGCCCCGTGAATATCTGACCACGGCCTGCCTCTTTAGCATCCTGACCCATGCTTCCCCCTTGCTCTCTCTCCCACACACATTGGCCATCTTTTAGTTTTTCTAACTGCCAAGCCCTCTTCTGGTGTTGAGGATTCCTCCACACTCTGTCCCCTCTTCTCCTGGCTACCTCTTCCTGGTTGTCACCCCTCAGGTTACAGTTTTATTGTCACTACCTCTGAGGGATGCTCTGATTTTCCCAGACCAGGTCAGTCAGTCCCATGTTATCTTTTGTCCCAGTACCTGTGCTCTTTCTTCAAGGTCCTGTCCCCCTCACCGTCCACTAAGGACAGCAGCTCCGTGAGGACAGGGCAGTGCCACTCCCGCCCACTGCTTCCCCGGCGTGCTGCTCCATGCCTGACTCAGCCCAGGTGCCCATACCCACTTGTCCATGAAGGGCATGGGAGCTAGAAGGCAGGCTGGTGCCAGCTCCTCCAGGAGACGTGGGCACGGCTGACAGCACATTGGGGCTGTTCCATCAACGCACCCCACATTACTGAGAGTGCATTTGTGTCCCTCTGAACAGTCTGGAGATGGTCTCCTCAAATATCATCAGCTGTTTGTAAGGGGAGGGAACTGAGGTTCTGAGAAGGGAAGAGGGGAGAGAAGAATTATGCAGAGGCTCTCAGAGCTGCCTGCACACTGGAACCACCCCAGCCTGGGCCCACCTGGGCCAGTGGAGCCAGAGCTACTTGATGGTGGGGCCTGGGCATCAGCACTTTTTACAGTTTCTGTTTCCTGAGCCTGATCTTCATGGAGCATGTTTCAGAGGCCAGTCCCCCCAAAAGGAAAAACTTCTTGGAGTGCCCAGTCCAGTCCTTGCTACTCAACGGTCCTTCTGCACATCACAGCCTAACTGAAGGGCCTGGCAGTGCAGAAGCCAGAGAGTAGGGTGGCAGCTGAATAATGATCATCTGCAGCGTTTAGTTAAAACAGCTGGGTTTTTTTTGTAAACAATGTGTGGGGCCTTCTGCAGTCTCCCCTTCCCTGATTTTCACGTGCCTGTAAACTGGGGAGGCTGGGGTGGTGCCATTTTCCAGAGGAGGATGCCCTGGTTCAGTGCCGCAGGGTTGTAGCAGAGCCCAGGCTTGCACTCTGGCTGCCGTGGGCCCTGAGCCTGTGCCCTGGGCAACCAGCACAATCTACGGCATGTCAGTCTCTGTCCTGCACATGGACCACAGTGCAAAGGCAGGTGCGAGGGCTTCTGGCCTAATGACTAACAAGACTCTGGAAAGAAAAACATCCTGATTGGAAGCGTGCTACATTGTGTGCTAGGATTCAGAACACAGAAAGGCAGCTTTCCCGACAGTGTCCCTCAGCAAAACAATGCATTTTAAATGGCTCCCAAATTGCTGAGCTATTTCACTGCTTCAGGAGAAATAGCTTGGGGGAAGCTATTGGCCCTTTATGCCCCGAACATCAAAACAAAATGCCAAATGGGGAAATGCAATCACTGGAGGTTGAGGGAAGTGACGGGGATGACATGGGAATTGTTTGCTGCTGTAGATGTGGGGAGAGTATTGAACCTGGATTCCGGGTGGATGGCTGGGAGACTCTGGAGTATGGTGGTCTTGAAGCTGGGCTCTGGGGTCAGATGGACCCGGTTCAAACCCCAGCCCGGGACAAATGCTCCAATAGTCATGTGCCCATGAGGATTAGGTGTAAATAAAAGGCACCTCTTAGGCAGAGGGTTCTGCCTGGCATTTTGGAAAAGACTGGGATTGGCCCAGGTAGAGGTGGTTCTTACAGCTCCCCAGGTGCCTCCAGTGAGTTGTTGGGAACAGACCTATTTTCCGTCACACCTTTGCCTCCAAAAGGAACGAGCACCAGCCCCGTTTTCTAGCTGGCTCGGGAAACAAGCACTGGGCAAGGGCCTGCGGTTGGCTTGGAGCATTGAGGACTCAGAGCCTTGCTGCTTTTGGCTGAACACCCACCACCCCTGTGCGTGGCATCCGCTGCATGTGCCTGATGCACACGTAACCTGGCCCTGAGGGGAGGCAGTGCGTTCATTCCCAGGACCAAAGCTGCTGACACAGATTGTCTCTGTGAGGCTGGTTGGAAGGTTCTAGAAAGGTAAGGTAGACTATTAGTGAGGCCTGTCACAGCAGAGAAATTCCCAGGTCCCCAGGAGGTAAGAAAAATAAGTTTTCCAGCCTCTAGAGCTTTCTATTTGCTGAGCAGTGTGGTGGGGCGAGAAGCCTGCGAACAGGCGTGTGTGGCGAGGCCCCTTTAGGAAGGGAACACATCTCCCTGGAAACAGCCCTCAGGAACATGGAGAGCACCTTCCAACCTGCACATGGATCTCTGCAGTGTGTTCTCATGCTAGCGATGGCTAGCTAGGCTGTGGTTGACGGAGGTCCAGCCAGGGACTGACTCTTCAGACATTGCCACCACTACCCCCAAAAGCCCTGCTGCCACCACACACACACACACACTCTCTCTCTCTCTCTCTCTCTCACACGCGCGACCACCCTGGGAGGCTGGGGGCAGGATCCTGATCTCACAGGCAGAGATGGAGGCTCCGGGGGACACAGAGCTGGTCAGTAGTGAGGCTAAGCCTTTTGAAAATTTGAAGCTACAACTTTCAGACATGTTTTCTCACTTGATCTTTTCAAGAGGCCTGTGAGATGGGCCCAGGAGAAGCTGATATCTCTATTTTATGTATTTATCTGTTTATTCATTGAATTTATTGGGCTGACATGGGTTAATAAATTATGCAGGTTTCAGGGGTACGACTTTGTAGTCTATCATCTGTGTACTGTGTTGTATGTTCGCCACCCCAGGCCAAGTCTCCTTCCACTACCATTTATCCCTCTTCACTTTCTTTTACCTCTCCCGTCCCCCTTTCCCCCTGTAATCACCATGCTGTCCTCTGAGGGGTTTTTTTTGTTGTTAATTAATGTGTGGAAAACTGAGGCTCGCAGCCACACAGTGGCTTCTCCCAGCGTCACGTACTAAGGAGCACCAAGTCCTGCACTCGAGGCCAGGCCTGCTGGGCTCAGATCAGTGCTCCCTCCCCTCTGCCGGGCCTGCGGGCTGGGGTCCTGCATCCACCAGTCTGGGCGCCTAACCCGTCAGGCTGGCCCTGGGCTCCGAACACTCCCGTCCTTCCTACCCCTCCTGAAACACTCCCTAACTGATGCTTTCTAGCTTTATGATTTTGGACCAGTTGATTACGCCCTGACCTCTGTGAGTTTTCATTTTCCTGCAAATTAGGGACAATGTCTCCCAGGGCCCTTGTGACAATGACTGAGGTAACAGTCTCTGACACCGTGCCTCGCACAGGGTCCCTGCTGGGTGCTAACGGGCACTCGCTGGACCAGATAACTTAACCTGTGGAGAAATTCCCACAGAAGTCACCCAGCCCAATCTTTGCCTCACAGAGGAAGACACTGAGGACAGAAGAAGATAGTGACTTGGCCGGTGTCATACAGCAAGATGGGACAGGGCTGGCCAGTTCTCAAACTCTTGTTTCCTGATTCTCCATCTGCGGCTCCATGCACCACACCAGACAGCACCCTAGGGCCTGGGGGAGAGGAGAACGCAAGGGACGAAATCCGACAAAGATCCCACCACCTTAAACCCCTAAAGTCCAATCTGCCCTGAGGGGCTGCAGCATTGTATTGGGAAGGAGCCCTGATGTTCCCTGCTGGACACCTGAGCCCCAGCCTGCCCTGCACTTTACAGGGTGTTAGCCCTCAGGGCCAGGTTTTGAGTCTATGAAATAAGGGCGGAAGAAGGCTGCTCAGGAAATGCCACCCATCATTCTAAGGCCTTTTTCTCACCCCTCACATCCCAAAAGGAAATGGTCACATTCCTGCTTGTCGTGAGAAGCAGGTAGGAAATCTCTGGCATCCAGCTCTCTCTCTGCTCAGGCAAGGTCCTGGGAGCTGGGAGGGGTGAGGAGAATGAGCAGATCTGAGGGAGCTTGTGCGGCTTCCAGTACCTTCTACAATATCCCTGACTTGCTTGGAAAAGGTCACAAGCCAGGAACTTGGAGCTGATGGCTGAGAAAGTTGTCGCCGCTATAACCGTATTAAGAGAAAATAACCGTCTCCCCTGGATTACTCTCCAAAACCTTTATTTTTAAAACTATAATTATAATTAAACCTACTTTGTAACAGGAAAAAAGTGCTCCTAATGCTCCTAGAACTGCACCACCTGTTCAAGTTATTTACATTTTTACATGATTCCTTCCACATTTATTCTACCACAGACTGTATTTCTGTTTGGAGGGGCAGGCTGTGTTTAGGTCTTCGGGCTGCTTGGAGGGAAGGATTGGGGGGTGGCATAGTATGAGCCTGACATTCATTCACTCATTCTGAAAATAAATACTGAGTATTTACCCTTTGCCAGGCTCTGAATAAAGTCCTTGAATATCTTAAAGAAAAGTAAGGCTTGGCTCTGCCCTCCGAAGAGGGCAAGGAAAGGAAAAAGGAAGAGTTGCCATTTATGGGGTATCTACTATGTGCAAGGCCATGTGCTAAGCGCTATACACACTTTATCCAATGTAAGCCTCTTGCCAACTGTGAAGCAGGCATTCTCTGCCCATTTACATGAGGGAATGGAGACCAGGAAGGTAGAGTTAGTGCCGTAGGTATTTGAGCCGGGAGCCGGCAAGAGGCAGAAATGGAAGCTTGTGCCTATTTAACTGGAAATCATGATCATCTTTCCAAATGCCCTGGGGGTGTCTACCAAGGAAGACCCACATGCAAACAGTGGATTATCCTGCAATGGGGACAGAGCTGCAGGATTTTTTTCTCTCAAGCTGTAGTAGGAGGAGAGAGAAAGGATAAATCAATGTTGCCTGGACTGAAGATTCCAGAAGGTGGCCAGGGCGGGGATGCCATTTCAGTGGACTGGAAATCATCTCTATCTGAATCCTGCTAGGGGTGGGGAGGCTGATCTCCATTACAGTAAGTGACTGACTGCCCACTGAAGCATTTCCCCCGACGCACAGTGGCCGGGAGATCCCACGGTCCTCTGCCATCTGACACTAGCAGCAGGCCCATTGGTGGAGTCTGCCTAGGCCAGCCTGGACTCAGCAAAGCCATTAGGACTGAGCCATTTCTAATGTTATGCTCTCAAGTCCCTCTCTTCTATTATTCATGCCAACCAGGGAACCCAGTCAATATTAGCTTTGGTTCTATTTCAAATCAAAGCAAAATCCATTTTGCAAATATTTATTGAGGCCCTACAACTTTTTATGCAGATACTACTTATACCCAGGGTACAATAAGATGCGTAAGAACTAACTTTGGACTTCAAGGGACTCTCATTCTAGAAAGGAGGAGAGAGCCACAGCTGTCACAGGGCACTGCAGGAGTGTTTGAAGAAGAAATGTTGGTGGAGTCATTTACGGCTATGAATGAGCACTGACTGTCCCAGCACGGTGCCGGGACCTGGGAGTCATAAAGGAAAAGACCGTGGTCTCTAATCTTAGGGAGAACACACCCTGCTTCCTAAAAAAACAGGAAAATAGACGTACGACTCTGAGAAAACATCCGTGAAGTGGTGGAGAAGAGGACTGTGGGACTTCAGAGAGCTACTTGCCAGCGGAGAAAGGGAAGGAACCTCGCGTCTGTCAAGCGCCTAGGAGGTGCCAGCGGTTTACAGGTTCCCTCACTGCCCTGTTGTCCTTAATGCAATTCTTTGCACAGATTTGGGAGTTGAGACTCATAGAGTTACAGTAACTTGCTCAACATAACAAATTATGAACATATAAAATTTTGTATTCTATTCCATAGTATATTCGTGTTTATATTCATGTAAAACAATGTTTTAAATGACTTGCTAATAAGTAAAATCTATACTCCATTGAGATTCACCACTGCTCACTCGTCGATAGCCATGTAGGTACTCAGTTTGAGAAAAATCAAGGGGTTCAAGAGAACAAGATCAGGAGAAAATATACAAAAGCCCCGAAATGTATATTTATATTCCCTAAAATTCAACGAGAAAGAAATGCCACCTAAGGGACTATGCCAATTACATCTACTTTAATACCTATGGATTTCATACTAATAATTTCCATGAGCACTAGGAACGCCTTAGGATAGTCCGTCCTTTACAGTTTCAATGAGATGTTTAAATATTTATTTTGCATACTTGCAGGTAAAACGTGTGCTAAAATTCTCCCCCAGCTGGGCCTCCAAGTGTTGCCTGCCTTTTTGAGGTCAGGACAGGGGTTTGCTAGCTGCCTGCCCTTCCGCTTTACCAGGCCTGGACCAGCCACAGGCAGAGCCCAGCCCTCTTGCCTCCGCCTCCTCCCCCTTCAAATGCTCCCCCCCTTCCCTCCTCCCCTCCTCTCTCTTTTTCCCTGTCTCCCATCCTCATTCCTACCTGCTGCCCTCCCCCCTCTTCACTTCCCTTCCTTCTTCCTCCCCATTCTCCTCTTGCCGCTCTTCCCCCCGCCTTTCCTTTCTCCCCTGTCCTTGTCTTCTGTTCTTCCCTCCCCCTGCCTCTCATCTCCTTCCCTCTTCCCCTCCGCTCTTCTCCCCTCTTCTGCCTCTGTCACCTCATCTTGACCAGGACTTCACTGAAACCTACTCTAGGGCTTATAAGGGGGGGTCCATGATTCCCTGCGGGATCCGTGCTTGAGCTTCACAGTGTTAATTAGCCCAGGACAGAGAATTCAGCATCCTGGGTTTGCAGGCAGGGACAGCTCTGATTCCTGGGCTTGGGCTCACCAGTTCTCTTTGCAATTCTTAGTCTACAGTTCGTTGTTTCCCTAACTTCCCACAGCCAGTGAGACTCACTGTTTACTTAGAACTGATTCAAAAATATGCAACTATTGAAAAAGCAGATGCACAGAAAACCTTTGTAAAGAGAACCCACTGTCAGGGAAGTACAAGTGTCCCCAGCAGTTGTGCAGATTAAATGAGATCTCATGGGTGGGTGAGTGTTCAGCAGGTAGGTACTGCTCAGCACAGTCACCGTCCCTCACAGTCTGAACCGAATCACTGTTCTTTGCAGATGAGTAAACTTGTTTATAGCTTACTAGGGCTGACATAACAAAGGACCACAGACCGAGTGACTTAAACCACAGAACGTCATTTTCTTCCAGTTCTGTAGGCTGGTAGTCTGAGATGAAGGTATCAGCAGGGTTGGTTTCTTCTGAGCCCCTCTCTCCTTGGCTTATAGGTGGCTGTCCTCTTCCAGTGGCTTCCAGCCGTGTGTGCCTGTGTCCCACCTCTGCTTAAAAGGACACCAGTCATCTTGTACTAGGGCTCACTCCTATAACCTCATTTTACCTTATTACCTCTTTAAAGACTCCTCTACAAATAAAGTCACATTCGGAGGTACTGGGAGTTAAGGATTCCACCTGGGGCAGTGCACTTTGGCCCATAACAAATTGGGTGGGATCTCTTCCCACACCAGTGCCCTGCCTCAAGAGGCAGGCGCAGGGTGGGGAGAAGTGCTCGAAGCCAATCAATGGGAAACAATTGCATTTAGAACTTGGTCTTAATTCAAACCACTATTGACAGAAGGTTATTTAGGAAGCACTTTCTGGCTGAGCAGGTTCAACATTAATTATTAAGGACCCATTCCCAGGCCAGGCAGGAGTGGTGGACCCCATGTGAGCCAGCAGCAGTCCCACGTGGTTGCCTCGTCTTCCTGACGGGAGGAAGCTGTGTTTTGTTTAGATGCACAGCTGTTCTCGGTCTTGCACTTCTACCTTTATCCCCAGTGGAAGGGGTTATTGTAACTGCTCTATCTCAAGCCCCTCTCATCATCAAATTAATAGATGGGGTTCAGGTCACTGCCCTGGAATTCAAGAGCCAAGTATATTAACCCAAATGCATTATCGGATCATTAGAGCTGTGTGTGTGTAAAAGTTTAACTTCAGAATAGGGAGGGAGGGAAGGATGGGGAGGGGTGGGGGCAGTGGAGCTAAGAAACATGTTTAAATTTCATATCAATATGCCACTCTCCCGGGAGTTTGGTTAACAAAATACTTGTTATAACATTACCTGCATCCCTGACCGGTGTGGTTCAGTTGGTTAGGCATCATCCTGTGAAGTAGAAGGTCGTGGGTTTGATTCCCGGTCGGGACACATGTGTGGGTTGCAGGTTTGTCCCCTGTCAGGGCACAGTTGAGAGGCAGCTGGTCGATGTTCCTCTCGCTCATCGATGTTTCTCTCCCTCTCTTTCTCCCTCTCTTCCCCTGTGTCTAAAAATAAATAAATAAAATATTTTTTAAAAGATTACCTGCAATAAAAATTAAATGGTCAAAGAGAATCTTTCACCGAAGCCAGTGGCCAGAGAGTCAGGCTCCAAAGGGCTGTTCCAGGTTCAATAAATTAGAGCTATGTGCTTAATAACATACATTGGATGCAGATGAATCAATAATCTCAGTGCATTGGAGTATAGATCCAAAGTAGTTTATTTCAGGAACAATAGCCCATGCTATTTATTTGCGTAGTTCTATGACCTTAGGCGATTTTTAAAGAAAATTTGAGATGATGAGAGTCTGTCTTCCCTCACTGTCCCTCCCCATCTTCCAGTATGTAATTTTGCCAGATTGCCTGCCTCATGGGTAGAAACCTCCTTTGTAATCTCACCGCCTTCTGCTTTTCTCTGTTGCATGGACGGGCTCTGGTTCCTGCCATGAGCTACTACAGTTCGAGGAGGAAAGTATGCCACCGACTAGCTGCTTTGGTGTGTCATTACCTTCCTGAGCTCATTGTAAAATGAGGATAATATATTTGCTTTAAGGAATTGCTATACGGATGAGAGACATAGCGTGTGAAGCCCTCTCCATAGTTGCTGGTATACCATTTGCTTGAAAAATAGATGTAGTTGCTCTTACAAGTTCCATCAGTGGCTTCAAGGGGTAAAAGGGGTGCTCAGGGCAGGCAGCACCCTGGATTCCTGCCTCCTTTCTGTTACCCAGGGCACTTCCACTCCAGGCCACATCCACCAGCCTAGAAACTGAGGCTGTTACTAGCTTAGCCAGCTATCAGCACGAGGCTTAGCAAGATGACAGTACTTATCCAAGACATGCAAGTATCAGTGAAGGCAATGTAATATAGAAAAAAAAAGAACATAGTTTGTACAGATAAAGAGATCTGGATTCAAATCCTAGCTTTGCCACTTTACCTTGGGCACATTACCCCATTTCTCTGAGGCTCAGTTTCTTGATCTTTAAAGGCAAGATAACGATATTTGCTCAGAAAGATTGGAACAAAGAAATGAAATCATCTACACGTGTAAAGTGCCACCTTCAGTCCCTGGCACAGAAGAGGCCACTGAAACCTGGTATTGTTATCACCATCATCATCATCATTATAAATATCACCTCATCGGCAGCTCTTTCTGGAGACCTCTGTGAAACTCTATCAGGAGGAGCTTTGAAAAAGGGAATGTTCTCTGCAGTGTTACTGAGCTGTTTTCTTGTTTGGTTAGTTTGCCCCTGAGTCAGTGCACTTTTTCTAAGGACTTCGAAGGGTTATTATTCCATCAGAATAAAGAACTGGGTGATGGGCATGAAAAATTGTCCCTGAACCTTGGGCAATGATATATTGCCCTTTACTCCCACATGTTCCAAACACGTGAAAGCCAAACGGTGTACACCAATACTAATGGTGAGTAGGCTTTCTGTGGGGAAGGCCACACTGATTGGCTTCTCCTGGCATCGAGCCAGTTGATGATGATGCGGTTTGAAAACTGACTGGCCGTTATCTGGGCCTGGTCAGCCTGTTGGGCACTGCCTCAGACGTGAGGCCAGAACTTCTATCCTGTCATTTCCCAAGTCACGGGCCAAGAAGTAAAGGACTCTGTACATTTTTCATGTATTTTTAAAGTTTTTTTTTTTTTATTTCAGTAAAATTGGTAGATTGGTTTGGTCAGAATATACAAGATGGGGCAAAAGTAGGTTTACAGTTGTGAGTATGCAAAACACAGAGTTTATACTTGTGTTATTATTTGTTAATTGCTGTATTATTTTCCATACCAACAACTGTAAACCTACTTTTGCCCCACCTGTTATAAGACACACTCTGTACCTGTCATTTGTACTTACAAGGGGACATTAAAGGTTTTACTCATTTTTTCAATGATTAAGTTGTGGTAGATAGACGTAAGATAAAATTCACCATCTCAACCATGTTTCAGTGTCCAGTCCAGGGGCGTAAGTACACTTCCACTGTTGTGCCTGCGTCACCACCATCCGTCTTCAGAACTCTTCATGTTCCAAACTGAAACCCCATACTCATTAAACAATAAGTCCGCTTCCTGCCCTGCCCCCGCACCTTGCTCCTGACGTCCTACTTTCCGTCTGTACTGACCAGCTTGGGTACCTCACTTAAGTAGAGTCATAGGGTATCTCTCCCTTTGTGACCGACTTACTCGTGTATCACTTAGCATAATATCCTCAAGGTTCATTCATGTGGTAGCATGTGTCAGAATTCCCTTATATTCTGAGGCTGAATAATTTCCATTGCATGTATATGCTATATTTTCTTTCTTCATTCTTCTGTTAATAGATGCTTGGGTTGCTTCTACCTTTTGACTGTAGTGAATGATGCTGCTATGAACGTGGGTGGACAGGTATCTGTTCAAGTAGCTGCTTTTAATTCTTCTGGGTATATACCCAGAAAGAGAGTTGCTGGATCATATGGTAGTTCTAGTTTTAATTTTCCAAGCAATTGCCACACTGTTTTCCACAGCAGCTTCATTTTACATTCCCACCAGTAATGCATAAGGGCTTCCAATTTCTCCACATTCTGCCAACCTTTGTTATTTTCTCAACATCATCCTAATGAGTGTAAAGTACGAAGTCTTATTTATTTGCTTACCTTCTCCTTTTTTCATGAATAAACTTTTTTAGAGCAGTGTTGATGTTCACAGAAAAATTGAGCGGAAAGTATGGAGAGTTCCCATATAATCCCTGCTGCTTCGCATGCACAGGCTTCCCACTTTCAAAATCTCACGCCACAGCAGCACATTCGTTACAGTCCGTGAGCCTCTCTGACACATCGTTGTCCCCCAAAGTCCACAGTTCACATTGGGTTCACTCTTGGTGTTGTACATTTTGGGGGTTTAGACAAATGTATAGTGAGATGTATCCACCGTTACAGTAGCATTCAAAAAAGTTTCACTGTCCTGAAAATCCCGGACTCTGCTCAATCATCACTCCCCTGCCCTAACCCCTAGCAATCACCGATTTATTTTGTTCCTGTCTTCATAGTTTTAGTTCTGCCTTTTCCAGAACATCACATAGTGAGCATAATGCAGTTTATACCCTTTTCAGATGAGCTTCCTTCACTTAGCACTCTGCGTTCAAGCTTCCTCCATGTCTTTTCCTATCTCGATAGTTCACTTCTTTTTAGCACTGAATAATATTTCATTGTCTGGATGTATCACGGTTTATTTATCCGTTCACCTGCCGAAGGACCTCGTGGTCGTTTGCAGGTTCTGGCAGCTGTGAATAGAACTGCTATAAATATCCCTGTGCGGGTTTTTGTGTGGACATAGCTTTTCGATTCATTTGGTAAATAGCAAGGAGCATGAGCACTGGATCACATGGTAAGAGCATGTTCAGTCTCGTTAGGAACAGCCAAACTGTCTTCCAAAGTGGCTGTGCTCTGCACTCCTGTGAGCTGTGAATGAGACTTCGTGCTGCTCCACGTCCTCCGCAGCACTTGGTGTTGTCCGTGTTCCCATCAGTGGCCTTTCCAGTAGGTGCGCAGTGGGATCTCTCTGTTGTTTTAATCTGTAATTTCCTCACGGCGTACGATGTTGAACATCTTTTCAGCTGTTAACTTGTCCATACAGCGAGCTTCTTAGGTCGGATGTTTGTTCTGGCCTTGTCCCGTTTTTTAATTGGATTGCTTGTTTTCTTGTTGAATTTTAAGAATTGTTTGTGTATTTTGGATTGCAGTTCTTTATTAGCTGTGTCTTGTGCCAGTATTTTCTCGTGTTGTGTCCTGTGTTTCTCATTCTGTTGACGTTGTACTTCAGAGTAGAAGTTTTTCATTTCAATGAAGACTAGTTTATCAATCAATCCTTTCACAGGTACTGCCTTTGGGGTTGTATCTAAAAAGGCATCACTACCTGAGGCCACCTGGATCCCTCCTGTGTTATTAGGAAGCATTACTTATGCTTCTGTGTTCTGGCAGAGGTTGTAGAGAATTTGTTTAATTTCTTCCTTAAATGTTTGGTAGATCTTACCAGTGAATCCATCTGGGCCTGGTGCTTTCAGTTTTGGAAAATTATTAATTATTGATTTGATTTCTTTAATAGATAGAGAACTATTCAGACTGCCCATTAGTCTTATTTTTAAATGCGCCATTACAAAAATATCAGGACAACACAAATGACTGAAAGACAAAATGAAGCACAGACGTGACAACGACTGTTTATTGAGGGCTCTGACACATGCAGTATTCTCACAGACAAGTAAGAAATCCGATGCTCAGAAAGATTTAAGGAGCTGACCGAAGCAGCACTGCTGGTTCCTATCAAAGCCAGGTCCAGTTCTGCCTGGTTGCCCGGCTAGTGTTCTAGGAACCGCACACGATGCTTCTTCCATCCTAGGGTGGTCTGTACGTACCATGCAGTTTCTGTGAGGAGGCTCACGGCTGATCCAGGCTTTGTCTGTGTCATGGCCACATTCCTCCCTTGGTAGCCACACAAGCTCCAGAGCCAGACAAAAATGATGCTTGAAAAGCAAAATCAATGTTTTCTCTTTCCTTATTTCCTTGGTTAATGGTAAGCCTATACCTAAGCCTATTAACACAATATGGCACCATTGAACCTGCATTGCAATTAAAACTCAGACTTTACCATTTCAAGTCAGAAAGTTCCTTAAAAAATAAAAAGTAAAAAAAAGAGAGATCCTTGTTCATCTCTGAAAGCTACCATTTGCTCACTCTGTGCCTGTGGTGGTGGTGCGGGTGGGGGGGGTGAGGCACTGAATCTCTCTAAGCCTCAGCTTCTTCTGCAAAAGGGCCAGGCTTGTAATACTGAACTCATTGAGGGTTTTGTGAATTAAATAAGATAATACATATAAAGCCTTTAGCACCCCTCTTGAAACAGGCTGGAGATTCAGTAAATGGTAACACACTATTTCAAACCATTTTGAGCACCTACCATGCATCAACCCCTCTGCTGCATCACCTGCTTGGTCTTCAGACTTTTTCCATCATCTCTCCCTAACAGTAAACGGTGCTTGGCCACACATTCTCCGCCTTTTCATCTTTATTTGCAAATGATATCCATGATTCACTCTCAGTCCACATGCTAAACACTAGGAAAGTTTAATGCTTCCTTCCTTAAAATTAAAAAAAGAGAGAGGGAGAGGTTCAGACATTTTCTCCCAAAATTCCAGGGGGTTGTGCTGAGCACCTTGTTGGGAGGTGTCTGCTTTTGTTTGTTGAAGACAGCAGTTGGCAAATGTTTTCCGTAAAGGTTTAGATTGTAAAGAGGTTTCGCTTTGCTCAGTCTCTGTTGCAGTGACTCAATTCTGCTATGTAGCACGAAAGCAGCCAGACACAATATGTGTCTGTTAAGACGGGCATGAGCCAATAAAACTTTGTTTATAAAAACAGGTGCTGGCCACAGAGGCAAACCTCTGATCTAAGACAACTTGACCTGCTATTTAATTTTATTTCTATTGCAGTTACATGCAATACTTTGTATTAATTTCAATTGCACAGCATATTGGTTAGACAATCGTATTTAAGGGACTATTAATAACTATTAACTTTACAAACTGTTCCCTTAGTATTTCCAGTAATCCCTGGCACTGTGCATAAATATTACAATATTACTGACTGTATTCCCCATGATGTACTGTACATCCCCATGACTGTTTTGTGACTGCCATTACTGCTTAATCCCTGCACCTTTGCTCACCCACCTCCCAACCCCCCTCTCATCAGAGAGCAGCCATCAATCTGTTCTCTGTGTCTATGAGTCTGTTTCAATTTTGTTTGTTTCTTTATTTTGTTCTTTAGGTTCCACATATAAGTGAAATCATGTGGTATTTGTCTTTCTCTGACTGACTTATTTCACTTAGCATAACACCCTCTAGGTCCATCCGTGCTGTCACAGACAGTAAGGTTTCATCCTTTTCATGGCTGAGTAGTATTCCATTGTATATATTCACCAGAGCTTTCTTATCCACTCGCGTATTGATGGGCATTTGAGTTGCTTCCACACAGCGCAGTGAACATAGATTGGGTGCATATATCCTTTTGAATTAGTGTTTTGGGATTCTCTTGATATACCCAGAAGTAGAATCACTGGGTCATAAGCAGGTCCATTTTAATTTTTAGAGGACCCTCCACACTGTTTTCCATAGTATCTGCACCAACCTGCTCTCCCATCAACTGTGCACAAGGGTTCCCTTTCTCCACATCCTCGTCAGCACTGGTTGTTTGTTGATTTATTGATGATAGCCATTCTTATAGATGTGAGGTGGTATAGCATTGTGGTTTTAATTGCATTTCTCAGATGATTAGGGGTGATGAGCACCTTTTCATATGTCTTTTGGCCATCTTTGGAGGGTGTCCTCTTTGGAGAAGTGTCTGTTCAGGTCCTCGGCCCATTTTTAAAGGGATTATTTGTGTTTTTGATGTCAGGTTGCATGAATTCTTTATAAATTTTGGGTATTAACCCCTCATCAGATGTATCATTGGTGAATATGTTCTCCCATTCCATGTGTTGTCTCTTCATTTTGTTGATGGTTTCCTTGGCTGTGCAAAAATCTTTTAGTTTGAGGTAGTCTCAATGGTTTATTTTTCTTTCGTGTCCCTTGTCCAAGGAGATGCACTAGAAAAATATTGGTAAGAGAGATGTCAGAGATTTTACTGCCCACGTTTTCTTCTAGGAGTTTTATGGTTCTGAGTCTTTGACCTGCTATTTAAATACAACTGTTCCTTAAAGGACTAAGGCCAGCAACACTTGCGAATGTGAGCTTGTTGGCAAAGAGGAAAAGTAATGTGATACATATGATAGCTCCTTCTCAAATGTACAGAGGATGTCATATCATCATTGGTGATGCTATTAAAACATTTCCTAGACACAGGTGAGCAGAGGCGCTGACTTCCGTGTACTGGGCTTATGCAGGAATGCTGTGGAGTCATGTGTGAAAAAAGCCAGTGCTAGATGACACTTGGGAAATAAGATATATTAAATCATTTCACGATTTCATCTCTACCTTTTTCTGACCCCTTGATCTTATCCAGATACATACACATCTTTGCTGTGGAAGCGTTGGGGTCCATGAGCAGGGACACATAGAAGATTAGTGGCTACATGGAAAAAATGGCTCAGCCATTAGCAGATCTTTCTCATTGCCTGTTGTGTGCTGGACGTGGGGGGTAGCCTGAGGGTTAGAGAAATGAGTGAGAGGTGGTCTCTCCAGTCTGACTTCCTCCCCACCACCCTTCCAGCATTGCTCTTGTCAAGGTCCCCAGTGATCTCCATGTTGCTAGATCCAGTGGTCATTGCTCAGTCCTCATATGACTCAAGCATTTCACGTGGGTGGTCACACACTCCCTGAGTGATGCCTTCACATGCACTTGGGATTGCAAGCCCCCCTGGTCCTACCTTACCTCACAACCCACTGCGTCTGTCTCTTTTACTCATTCCTCCCTGGGCCTAACCTCCAAACACTGGGCGGCCCCCAGGTTCAGGCCATGGGCCTCTGCCTTCTGCTGCACACACCCTGGGAGATCTCACCCAGTCTCCACGTTTAAATCCATCCGTACGCAGATGACTCCAGCTCAGACCTCTGTCCCTAACTCTAAACTCATATATCCCCCCAGACAGGCAGTGTATTGGGTTTCTCAAACCTAACAAACCCAGTCCCTGACTTTCTCCATCCCTCTCACCAGCCTGCTCTTCCCGTGGCAGCTCCACTCCTCATTTCACTCAGGCTAAACACTGAGTTTTTCTGTTTCCTCTCTCTCTCTCATTTCACATCCCATATCTAAGCCATCGCTAAATACAGTTAGTTCTACCTTCAAAAGTGTGTGAAGCCTCGACAACTTCCCATCATCTTCACAGTCTCACCCTGGGCATTTCTTACCCGGATTATTATGATATTCTCCCACCTGATCGTCCTCCATGCTCCCCTCCAGTCTGTTCACGTCACTTCTCTGTTCAAAACCTTCCAAAGATTCCCCACCTCAGAGAAGACAAAATCTTTGTAATGTCCAATAATGTCCCACGTGGCTCTGTACATCTGACACACTCATCCAAATTCAGCCTCACCAGCTTCCTCACCGCCCTGCAAATGTGCCAGGGACTCCTCTACCACCACCCCTCACCGTGGCCGAAGCCCCAGTCTTCCCAGATGTGTGTAGGGCTTGTTGCCATGCTTCCATCAGGCCTCCGCCCAGTGTCACTTTATCAGAGAGCCTTCCGTGACCAAACTGTATGAAATAGACCACTCCCATCACTCTCCTTCTTCCTTATGCCCTCTGGTTTTCTCCTTAACATTTACCATCACCTAACATGTCACGTATTTGTTTTTTGCCTGACTCCCACATTAGATTCTAACACTCTGAAGCAGAGGTTTTGTCTGTGCAATGCCCTGGGCCTAGAGCAATACTTATAGGTGTTCAGTGAACCTCTGAAAGGAGAGGAGAGGGGAGGGAGCAGGGAGAAGCAGTGTGATGGAGCTCAGCACTGAAGTAATGATGTGTAGGATGATGGGTGTGCTAGATCTGGAAACCATGGAAGCCCGAGTGGGCTGCAACCCCTCACCCTTGCTTTAAGTAGAGCAATTCTTCTTTAATCTGTTTATATACCAAGTGGATATATATGTGGTGTGTGTGTGTATGCATGTATATATATATATATAACTATATATATATATATATATATAGTTAAGCAGTTAATTAAGCACAACTGTTCTAGGCAGTGGGCAACCATCTGAGCAGGTGGGTGGCTTGACTATGTCTGTATACATGGTGATAAGTCTGGCGGGGGTGGGGGCATCCATGGAGACGAGGAGCACCAGAGCAGAGAACACAGCAGCAGAGGCCATAGCAGGGTCAAAGCCAAAGGTGATGACACTACAAACCGCTCAAGCAGGGAACCAAAGGAAAATCCTCACTGTTTTCTTCATCCTGGTCAGCTGACGCTCGCAGCATACTTCAGCCCGTGCCTTCTGTGCCTGGGAACATGAAATGAATGCGATTATACTGACGAGCACTAAACACCATGTTGTCACTGCCAGACGTGTGCCGCAGAGCGCACATTACCATGCACTACATCCTATAGCTTCATGCAAGTGCAGGGAACTTGTTTTCTCTCTCTCTCTCTCTCTCTCTCTCTCTCTCTCTCACACACACACACACACACACACACACGTGTGCGCGTGGCTTCGCGTTGGCTAATTAGCTTCTCTGAGTCCTTTGGAGAAGGAGGCAGAGTAAAAATGAAGGAATAAATACTTAGGTGTCAAATAATTAAAAGTACTGTTGAGAAAGAATGCCTTTTAAATGCTTTTAATTGGGTTTTTAATATGACTGACTTGGAAAGTTGCTCTCGGAAGATGGTGTTGATTGACAGGCTGTATAGTTATTAATAACCTGTAGTCGATCTGCTAGGAATACATTAAGTGTTCAGGGGGGGAACATCTGAAGACAGCTGCCAAGGATTCGGGCAGCCGTCCTGGTTCGGGCCGCATCTTTTCCTTGGCAGAGCATCAGCGGCCACCGTGCAGAGCTGGAGCTGGGGGTATAGAGAGTGAGGTCCTGACGGCCTAAGGTTCCACATCTCACTGTTGAAATGCCAGCCACACTGAGTGCGGCCAGAAGTCGTCGGGTAAATGACTGGTCCTGGGGCAGTACAATCAGCAGTTTGGAACCAGAGACTCCTAACCAAAATCTCAGGGATGCCGCATCTCTAAAACTGGGCTGGTGGTTTTGAAAAAGAATACCTTTCTTGTTATATTTGCTCACTTAAAAATTATGCTTATTCATTCTGATAAATTTAGAAACTACAGATAAGCAAAAGAAAATAAAAACTATTTATTATCCTGCTATATTAAAATAAATGTAGTTGTTCTCTGTAAAAACACATACATACATGCATACACACAATCTTCATCTTTTTTTTTAATTTCCAAAAATAGGCTCACACTCCATATGGAATTTTGTAATCTGATTTATTCACTTAACAACATATAATATACAATTTTCTATGCCCTTAAATATTCATCTGTGGAAAGGACCATTGTGTAAGGCTGTGTAGTGTTCCATAACATGAAATGCCAGAGTTGATTTACTTTTCTCCTGCTGCTAGATATTTAGGTTGCTTCCTACTTTTTCCTCACTTGTCTGTGTAACATTGCAGGGAATCCCCAACCCTGACATCCAGCCAGCTGGTACTGACACAGCCTGCCCTGTTTCAGCTGGAGGGTGCCTGTAACATCATGACATATTTTTAATATTACCCTAGGAAACATCCATACATAAATCCATGGCTTCCTGGAAATATTTTTTTAGAACTATTAGAATTTCTGGCTTATTAGAATTCAACATTTTTACAGATTTTTGCTATATTTTCACAAACAGACCTCCAGAAAATAAATACTAGGTTGAACCATCTGGGAAGGCCTCCTGAGCTCTAACCTTCTGGGGCATTTGTTCAAAAAGTATCAATAGGAAAGGAAAGAGGGCTCAGTTTGGAATCAAACAAAGATGGACATAGATATTGACACAGAGCGACAGTGTGTTCAGTGGTTCCCAACCAGAAAAGACTCATTTCAGATGGGGAAATGAGGGAGAGGGCAGCGAAGGCACCGTTCTTAAAGTGTGGCAGGATCAGAGGCAAGGACAAAGGTTGGTGAAGCACCCAGGGGTTAGTAGCAGCAGAGAGCCTTTACCACCCATGGGCCCGATGGGGCAGACGGAAGGGACAGGGACAGGCACCCGCACGGGGGAGACCTTTAGCTATATTGTAGCTCTGGCGAAAGGCTGCCCCGCAAGACTGCACCCACCTACATGGGAACACAGCCAAGCAGGGAGATTACCAGGAGAATAAACACCCCAACCTCATTCTCCTCCTAATCTTGACCTCCTCCCAGGGCTCCCATCAGCTGAACCCTGCAGGCAAACAGAGGAAGCACACTGATGCAGGTTACAGAGTGGTCACCAAGCAGGCTGGAGAAGGGCGGAAGGCTCTGGACAGGCACACCGAACTGTTCAGCTGGCACAGCCCTGGACATAAGCATGGGTGTCGATCTTTTCTTTCCAAATCAGTGTCTGAAGACAGAAGAAAGTGGTCTTAAAGTAAAAGAAATTAAAGATGGTGAGGAAACTAATTTGAAATTGCCTGCTATTGGAATATCAGGACATAGGAGGTATGAGTCTGTCAATCTCTCCCGAGAGCATCGTGAACTGGGGTTCACCTTGCCACCTCTCGCAAGCCTCTCCCGGCAGAGTTTTGAAGGTTTTGAGTGGCACCCAGGCAAAGAACAGACAAAGGGAGAGTGAGGTGGGAGGAGGGAGAACCAGGATAACCTTACGCAACTTACATTCTTAGGTAAACTCGTTTTGCTTTTGTTTTAAGAAGTGCAATTTATGAGTTCTTCAGGGGGTTAAAAAGCATAAATGATGTTGCTTTTTGTTTTTATCTTTGGTAGGGTTTTTTGTTTGTGTTTGATGAGATGTCAATCTCTTAGCTCCTGGAATAAATGATGCTTTTGTTTTGGTTTTCTGTTTTTCAAAAAGGCCATCTGTTTTCATAAACATAAATGAGACTCTCTAGCCACCTTTTCCTTTCTAACCCCCTGTCTCTTTGCACAAATGACAATATTCCCTTCGCGATTCATTCCTGAAGTCATTCTTCTGGGCTAAATGCTGATGCTAAATCTGTACTTGAGTTTTCACGGAATCCCACATGATCCTCGCTCAGCCAGCAACTGCACTGCTGTGACAGCTTTCATTTCTGCAGTCCCAGATTGTTTTACCCTTGGGGGGCCAGTGGCTCCGTACCAGGCTTTATGCATCCAGTTTACCTTATTTTTCATGGGATGTTTGGGGTCTTTGAGGGAACCCAATAAATAGCACTTCTATTTCCACCTGAGTCTGAACAAATTGAGAAATAAAGGGTGTCAGATGGAAGCCAAAATATCGTGTTTATTACTGATAATGAATAACTTGGCTTGGCATGAGAGCCAAATGAACTTGGTAACTGGATCCAAGATCAGGCAGACTGACCCACTTGGTCGCAGGCAGGGCAGGATGGGGCAGAAGAGCTGGCCCTGGGAGAAGGTAACCGTTTGCCAGCTGCCACAAGGAGGAGGGCTGGGCTCAGCTGAGTATGTCTGGTCTGGTTCACTCCTCAGCTCACTGCCCATGTGGCTCAGCCCACTGCCTGTGAGTAAAGAGGATGAGACAGACCAAGAGGGACACTAATGGGGTCCCCTTCACATGGAAATAAATACTGTATCAGGAATGAGGAGGACTCCCATCAGGGGCATGGGTCGCAGAAGCTAGAAGACATGCCTCCCGTGAGCCTTGTATGTAAAATATACTCAGCAAATTCTTGCTGACTTTCTGTGTTCATTCTCTTAACAAATATTTATTGTACAAAGACATAGAGTCAAGGTAAGGAGTTTAGCTTTTTTAATTTTCAGTATAGGGAGCTGCTAGGAGATTCTCAGCAAGGGAGAAACGTGATCTCATTTACAGTTTTGAAAAATTACTCTGGTTGCCTTTTGGAAAATGAATGATAAGGACAGGTGGGAGTGGGGAGGTGGGCTGGAAGGCTCTTACGGCTCCCCAGGTGAGATGTGATAATGCCTAGGACTAGGGCGAAGTCAGAGGAGGGGCAAGTGGGCAGGTGGAGAGGTGATGTGCAGCTGGAGTTGGTAGGGGGGCAGGGGTGTCAGTGATGGAAAGAGAAGAGTTGGGAGTGACATGTGTTTTTTTATCGAACTTATTAGTGTAACATGGGTTAATAAAATATATAGATTGCGGGTAGACAAGTCTGTAATACAGCATGCGTACATCGTATTGTGAGTGAGAGTGAGTTCTGTTTTTTACTCGAGCACCTGAATGGATAGAGATCACGTAGACAGGGAGGGGCAGGTCTTCTGTAAGTGAATGAACGGAGCCTCTTTTGGAGGCTTGTAAGCAGGCTGATCACACATCCCTGTTTGCTGGGCCGGTGCTGCCTTACACCTGCTGACCCAACGTAATTATTAAGAATGCTTTCTTTCACCCTCAAAGTGACTTGCTTCAATGGATAAAGAACCTACTCACCCCCAGCTTAGAGGGAATTTTTAGCTAGTATAGAAGTGTTGGCAAGTTCTTTGACATGTGAAAACACTGTACAGATGTAAAGCATCAAACAACATTAGCTATGCTAATGAAGATTTGTCCAAAAGCTGAATCATCTCTGCTCATTAACTGACTCAATTATTTTAGGTTACATTTGCCTTCCGTGCCCTGTGGATCCCAAACCTAGAATGGAACTCTGTTCCCACACTCCCCTCCCCCTCCTAGCCTTCCCCCAATTCTTAATGATTTCTAAAACACCACACTTCATTGCCCAGTGGGGACTCTGTATTTAAAGGATATCCATGGTTAATGTTTTTGTAGATCAAAGGCTTTGTTAGGTGCTGAACGGTGACCCTTCAGCTTGGTCTTGGCTGGGTTTGCCTGAAGAAAGGCTTGGTCTTGAAAAACAATCCTCAAACAGTTCAGGACCCTGGATCCCAGAGTACTTTGTGAAAGTGAAAATATCTACTTTGCAATGCCCTCTTTTCCCAAGAATGTTTAAATATACAGTTGTGCTCACAAAGTCTTTTACATTTCACCCAAATGTGACAGCTCTGGGTATTTTCTGGGTGAGTCATTTGACAGTTGGAGAAAGATAATGCCCAGGTTCAAGTCCCAGCCCCACCCCTTTGTGGTACACCAACAAAAATACTTCCCCTCCTCACCTGTAAAATAGGGGATGGGGGTCTCTCTGATCTTCGTAACTGATTCCAACGCATCACTTACTTTCATTATGTAATAAGGGAAAAAAATGTGAATCCCAATGCTTGTGGAACCAGGGAGAATTATATCATAACCCTTACTTCCCAAGTCTACTTCACACCGACTCGAGCCCCCACTCACAGATTGATGCCCGTTCTGGTTTTCTTTTATGCTTTTCCTGTCCCGCTCCCCTACCCCTATCAATGACATTTGCACAATCCACCTCCCCCCTCAAAAAAAGTTCTCTCAGACTCCCCTTCCCCACCCTATATTAGTTTCCTTGGGCTGCTGTAACAAAGTACCACAAACTGGTAGCTTAAATAACAGAAAGTTATTGTTTGGAGGCTGAAAATCCAAGACCAAGGTGTCAGCAGGGTTGGTTCCCTCCGAGGGCTATGGGGAAGAATCTGTTTTGTGCCTCTCCTCAAGCTCCTGGGAACAGTTTGCTGGCAGTCTTAGGCATTCCTTGGCATGTAGAAGCATCACCCTAGTCTCTGCCTTCATTGCCACACCCTACTGTGTGGGTCTGTCTCCAAACTTCCCCTTTTTATAGGGACGCCAGTCATCCTGGATTAGAGACCACCCTGCTCCAGTAGGACCTCATCTTAACTACGTATATTTATAATGACCATATTTCCATATAAGGTCACATTCTGAGGTACGGGGGGTTCTACCTTCAACATTTGGGGGGATACAACTCAACCCATAATACTTCCCAAGTACGGGAAACTGTTTCTTCAACTTACTACTATAGTTACCACCAGTCACTGGCCCACAGCCATCTATCCAGTGCTGGTCTCTCAACGCAGCAAAGTTTACTTTCCCAGCTTCCTACTCAAGCCTACATGACCTTGGAAGGAGAGGGATCTTATTGGTGCTAAGTATTTCCCCGGATGTTTCCTACCAGACTTTTCAGACAACGAGGCTCCTTAGCACCATTCTCCTCCCAGAACTACCAAGGTCCCACCATCTCAGAGGTGTTCAGAACAGCTGGACAGGAAGAGCACCTGGGGACGCAATGAAGCCAGCCAACTCTCTTTAGGGGCAAGGATGTTCAGACACCAGCAATAGGGTCCTGTTCCATTCTTCCTTGGAGCAGGAGGAAAAGCTACATTTCTTCCAGATCAATGTAAGGGGCCCTTGCCCCACCCAGAATGGCTTTCTTGTTCTATCGTTGAGTAGGAACACAAGTTAAACCCCCCATAAGACACCCTGCTACAGTGCATGCAATCAGTAAATGTGTACTGAGCAGCTACAATGCACTGTATTCATTAGATTCAAGGCTGGACACCCTGTAGTTCTGCTCTCAAACAATTTATGGTCTATGTTTTAAATAACCTGTTCACCCTCAAGCTGCCAGAGAAGGTCAATGACTTGCCCAAGGTCATGCAGCTGTTAAGTGTCAGGATTAGAACTAAGATCGAGGTCTGTGAGCTCCTTGTTCACGTTCAGAGCCTGTGTGGGTTTCAACTTGGTGTCAGGAAGTTTTGAACACATGTCTCTTGCCACCTGATAAGTGTTGCCCTGGTCTCTGACTGCGGTGGCACCGGCTGTGGCTTGTGGTCGAGTGTTGGTCTCATCATCCTTCGGGTGGGAGGGAGCACATCACACAGCCTGACACTGGATCTTGTAAAGAGAACCATCTCCGAGAGCCAGAGCATGACCAGAGATTTGTTAAATTAACAGTCTCTGGGGCAGCTTCAGTTACTGTGACACAAACGTGTTGATTAACGAAGGAGCTTGGCAGAAGGGGAAGGATTGGGAGGCCTGGGCCTGCATCCTATTGCCGATACGCACTGGCTGTATGATCCTGAGCAGCTTACTTAACCACTCTGAGCTTCAGTGCCTTCCCTCTCATTACCCACTCACTGTCCTACTCAAGGAGAGGAATCTAGTTGGTTCCCAGCTGCTACTGAGGCCAAGAGGCTAGGCTTCGTTCCCAAATGTACCAGTGCATATTACCTGTTGCCGTATAACAAATTGCCCAAAATTTGGTGCTTTAAAACAACTATCTCTTCTTGCTCCCTAATCCATGGGTCAACTGGGCAGTTCTGTTGGTCTGCATGAAGCTTGGCTGAGCTCATTCATGCACCTGAGATCCACTTAGGGTGACCAGCTAACCCTATTTGCCTTGGACTGAGAGGGTACCTGGGGTGTGGGGTGTTCAGTTTTAAGAGTAAGGAGGTCCCACACTAAAGACAATGAGCCGGTCACTCTAGGTCAGCTGGTGGATGGGCTGAACGCTGATTGTCATGCCGTGACAGGCAATGTAGGTACAGGGGAGGAGTGTATGACATGCCTTTTTTCTGTCCAGTGCACTAGCCTGGGCTTGATCACCCAGCTGCTGAGCAAAACTCCAAGAGGGCAGGAAGGCATGAGCAAAGCCTCTTGAGTCCTAAACTCAGAACTTGCACATTGTCATTTCGCCTCATTCTGCTGGTTAAAGTATGCCACCAGGTCAGCCTAGATTTACCAGATGGGGAAATGATTGTCACCTCCAGTCACTTTGCAAAGCAATGCAGATATAAGGAAGGAAAGAATTGTGTCCCTTTTCTAATCAATCTACTGCAAGCACTAAGAGCTCTGCTTTCTGCAGCAGTCACATACCATGTCTGCCAACCCCCAGGAGACCAGGTGCTGCAAGTGTGGTCATGAAACAGAGCAGGTGTGGGTCTTCCCCAAAACTGTCTTCTTTGTCTCCCCCCTCCCCTCCACACATGTAGAATACCCTACCTTCCTCTGCCTGGCCAACTCGTCTCTTTTGGAATGAAGGTTTGTAGTCACTTCCTCCAGGAAGCCTGCCCTGACCTCCCGGGATGGTTTAGCATCACCTTACCGCCTGCCTCAGGACCACCACTTCATGTTCCCACAACCCTCTGTGCCTCCCTGTAGCATAGCACTGCTCACTGGCACCAGCGGCTTGGTCGGTAGCTCCTTGACTTCAGGGGTGATCAGATTCATCTCTGCAGCCCAGCACCCCAGTGAAGGCATCGCGCTTAGTAGTTGTTCAGGAAATGTTTCCTGAAGAGGTCATTTAAGGTCACTGCTTACTAAAGTTCCAGCTGGAGTGGAAGCCCAGGTCTTTCTGAGTCCCAAAGTCACTGTTCTGCCCGCTCCACTCAGCCTGTGTCAGCAGCAGACGTCAGCATCACCCGGTTCCTGTCTGCCAGGCAAAAGAGTGATCTAACCATGGCCCCCGCTCTGCAAACCAGTTCATGCTTTTTTGGGCCTTGGCATTGCGTAGGGTGAGAGTCAGCAAACAGTGCAACAATGACGTGTCAGTGTGGAAGTCAGACCCGTGTCAGGCCCTGGCTATGCAATGGTATGACTCTTTTTTTAGAATCTCTGCAGTGCCCAACATTGATGCCCCAGCCGCAGTCTTGCAGGCCTTGTGGACTCGGGAGCTTGGTTTAGGGAGGGGGAAAGTCCTGGGTTCTCCTCCACTCACCCCTCACCCAGGACCTCAACAAGGCTCTGACCACTTCTTCTTGTACACATGACTACCACCCTTACATGGGCATCATCCCCTTCACCTGCAGGGTTGAAGCATCCCCTTAACTAAACTCCCTGCCTCCCTACTCACACATCCACCTTGCAGTCAGCATGCCCTTTCTAAAATTCAGGGGGTTAAGAGCAGGACTCAGGAGTCAGATCACCCAGTTTCTGCCACTCCTGGCCCACTGCCACCTGGGAGGTACAGGGGTAGGGGGAATGGTTCAGGGTGCAGCAGGTCCAGTTCCAGCTTCCAAACCCACCAGTTCTTTAGCTGTCACTCCTTCCAGAGCACACCTCAGTTTCCTAGGTCTAGTGCAACAAATTGCCATGAAGTTGGCAATTTAGAACAACAGAAATTTGTTCTTCCACACTTCCAGAGATTAAAAGTACAAAATCTAATGGTCAGAAGGGTTGGTTCCTTCTGCAGGCTCTGAGGGAGAATCAGGCCATGCCTCTCCCCTCCCTGGCTTCCTTGACGTTCCTTGGCTAGTGCAGTCTTCTCTCCAGCCTCTGCCTCCGTCTTCACGTGCTGTTCTTCTCTGCATCTCAGTTTGTTCTTTTCTGCCTTTTACAAGCATATTCTCATTGGGTTTAGGGTCTACCCTACTCACTTATGATCTCATCTACACTGTTACCTTAATTACATCTGCAAAGACTCCAATTCCAAAAAAGGCCACATTTTGCAGGTCCCAGCAGACATAAATTTTGAGAGGACACTATTCAACCATGACAGAGAAGATTAAGTGAGGGAGCAAAAGAAGCCAAGAGTGCTCTTCTAAAGGAAGTCTCTCCATACAGAAACATGGTGCAAAAGATTCCTCCTGTATTCATAGATGTGGGCTTGGCTGACTTACCGGAGATCAGAACAACAGTGACCCAAGCATAGCAGATGCTCATTTCTGTGGTGCATACACTCAGCTGAGGCGACAGAAAAGCTTTGCTTCACAAGGTTCTGCAGGGATGGAGGCGTCCTCTGTATTGTGTGCTGCTGTGCTCGCAGCCCTTAGGGACAAGATGGCACACTAGAGAGGGTGCTGCTTTTGCCCTCAGGTGGTGAAATAAGATGTGGTGAATAAGTGAGCAAATAAACGACGAAATGAACCAGTGAGTGAATGAATGAATGAATGAATGAATGAATGAGTGTGGTTTCAAGTACATGAATAAGTGGAAATTTGAGGAAATGAATGTGAATGAATGAGTAAATAATTGTAAATGAGTAAAGAGATGAATAAGTAATGGGATAAGTGATTGAATCAATGGATGAGCAAGTCAGCAGCTGAACTACTCTTCTGGGCAGATAGGGTTGGCAGCACCACTGGAGCTGCAGGGCCGGACTGGAGCCTGAACCAGCTGGAGGCCCAAGATCAGGGTGAGTCATGCTAGCTCATAGCTCCGACATTCATCCAGCTTGCTCCTAAGGCCACAGCCAAGAAGTTGCTTATAACAACTCTGCTCACACCCATTGGTAGGACCTACCAGTCACACCTTGCTGCAAGGGAATCTGGGAAACCTAGTCTTTTGCTGAGAGGTCATGTGACCAGCTAAAACTCAGGGGATTCTATTTCTGAAAGAAAGACCCGGAGATTGATCAGTACAGGACAACTACCATAAAATATGGGAAGTACCCGGCACATGGTAGGTGGTCAGTAAATTATGATTTTGATCTTCGTCAATGACATTGCTAACAACTTCCAGTAAATCTCTGCATTTTCCATCGACCCTGTCACCTGTCATCACAGTAATCTCAGCCCAGAGGGATCATGACTCCATAATCCTGAGACGGGCTACCCCTTTTCCCACCCTGTAACCTGGCTCACAAAGTCGACTGCTATGCAGGCCTGCCTTCCTCTCTAACTCATCCCTGGACCCCTGGTTACAGGCCCTGCAGGAGGGAGGCTGTCCAAGTCCCCTACAGCTCTGACTGCCAGGAATCTGCCAGCGTCCTGGAATCTGAACCCCCAGGCACTGCGTGCCCTGCTCAGGCTGAGTGGTTCCCTCACTGCATGCTGGAGGAGTTTGTGGAAAGAATTTTCTGGCATTAGAGGGTGAAAGTCAAAACAGTAATTACAAGAACATCTGTTCCTGAGTGGAAAGCGTATCCTCTGCACACCAGGATGCATGCCTGCACAGTTCAGCAAGCTGGAAGTTAAAATGGAAGAGAAGGTTCTGGGAGTGAGGACTAATGGACCCAGCTCTGATGCAGGCTCTTCTTCCTGGTAGGTTGCTGTGCCGGGGAACAGGGAGGAACATGTGCGGGTGGAGGAGGAGGGCCTGAGTGAGCCAGTGCATGGAAGGAGTGAGTGAATGGACAGGTGAGTGAAAGGGTGAATGAAGGAATAAGTTGATGATGAGTCAATTAAAGAAATAATCAATAAATGAATAAGTGAGTAAATAAATGAAGAAGTTCATCAGTGAATGAGTGAATGAAAGTGGGATTTTGGAGAAAAGAATGTGAATGAATGAGTAAATAATTATAAATGAGTAAAGAGATGTATAAGTAATGGAGTACGTAATTGAGTCAATGAATGAGCAAGCCAGCAGCTCAATTCCTTTTCTGGGCAGATAGGATTGGCAGCAAGACTGAATTGTAGGGCTGGACTGGACTGAAGGCTCAAGATCAGAGTCAGCCATGCTAGCTCACGGCTCCGATGTTCTGGGCCTGCAGGGCAGACGCTAAAGTTGCTTCCCAAGCAGCCAGTGGAGTGAAGCCAGAGCTCAAGCCCATGCCCCTTCCCTCTGGAGCCTGTGCCTTGAACACCACCTGGCCTTTTCCTGGGCAGGCGAGTGCCTGAGGCAGCCTTTGTTCCTGTTGTCACAGTTGCCTACACTTTTCACATAACGGAAGCTCTCCTCTTGCAGGGAAGAACTTGAAACCATTTTAAAAATTTAAACATTTTTGTAGTTAAATTAGTCCTCTGGCAGGCAACATGTAGGTAGGATGGGTTGGCTGAGAGATGTGGGGAAGTGGCAGATGGAGAGGAGTAATGGGAATCAGGGAGCTGAGTCAGAAGGCAAGTTCAGAAACTCGGATGTGCCTCCCAGATGCACACCTGCAGGCCTAGCTCCCAGATTTCAAGAACAAAATTAAGGCCAGGATATTCTTAGAGTAGGAAAGAGGAAGAAGAGGAGGAAGGCAGCGAGGGAAGGAGGCAAGTTAGTGAGCTCTGCTTGGAAACGAACATCTACTATTATTTAAACATCAAATATTATAAAGAAAGAAAAAAAAACAGCGGGTGTCCAGAGCCTTCTGGAGTCTATCTGGATAGGATGCCTTTACTCTGGGGCTAACAGGAGAAAATAGCATTCTTAAGTACCTATATTAACCTGTCTGTTGTTCTGTGGACTGTGACAGCTGCATTTTACGTCTTAATGGCTAACCATTTATTTCACACACAGCCCCAAAAGGTATTTGTAGCCCATGAAGCAAGTATTTAAGATTGGAAGCTTTGCCCCCAGAAATGGGTTATAAGGCAGAAGCTCCCTAAGGAGTGCCCCCTGCTTGCCCCCTCCATTTGCTTGATCACCCAGTCTCTCCCATTTCTGAATCCCCACCTGGTTCGCTTCTCTAGGCCTTCCTCTGGGCTTTGTCGTCTCTCAAAGGAGACAAGTTGCTCCCTTGAATACAGTTTGGCCACAGTGGCAAGTGACGCATGCAAGGGCCTATGTGCAGGGCCAGAGTCAGTGAGAGACAGGAGACCAGAGGAGGACCAAGCCGGACCAGCTCCAGGAAAGAGGAGGGCCGTGAACTGGGCTGTGGAAGAGGGTGGGGAGAGATCCTAACAAGAAGAATAGCTACATTTACATCGCACCAACCACCTGCCTGACCTGGTTTTAAGAACTTTAAGTATATTATTTAGTCCTCACAACAATTCTAGGAGGCAGACACAATTATTATCCCTTTCTGAATCAGTGCGGAAACTGAGGCTCAGGGAAGTGAAGTCGCTTGCCCAAAGCAATACAGCTCTGAGCGGGGCGGCAAGGCTCAGGCCGGCTGTTCTGGCTCCAGCGCCCATGACTGTGACCCTCTGCTGTACGTCCCTTCCAGCAAATCCTTACACATAATTTTATCGCACAAGTATTTATTGAGCACTTAAGTCTGTGCCATCCTCTAGACGCTGGGGATACATCAGTGAACAAAGCAGACACAGAGTAATTGAGTGACCATTGTGTACCAAGCCCCGTGAAGTCATTGCTGAGGACATCCTGTGAATGGAACAAAAAGGGCCCTGCCCCGTACTAGTTTGGAAGATAGAAATAAACAACTAGTTCTGCAAGTAAGTGAGTAATTCCAAGTGCCCTGGACAATACGTGGTGGAGGAAGCACTTCCCAGGAAGTGGCTCTGCATCTATGCTGACACCTAAACCAGGAAGGGTTGACTCCTAGAAGAGCAAACAGCATTTGCTCCTGAGTATAATGGCCTGAAAGACAACTGGTGTACACGGAGCCCAGGAACAAGGGGGACAGACAGGAAGGTAGGGTGTGCGAGGTGGGCTGGGGGCAAAGTGGAAATGTAATGCTTAGTAAAGGGCAATAGGAAGCTTGTGGAGGGCTTGAACAAGAGCGACATGTTCTTTAGCATTTGGCCCAATTCCCAGAGTTTTTCACGCCCGCCCTTTTTTGTCTGAAAGCAGTCTGGTCCCAGCCTAACTGATCAGAAGAGTGAAGTCCCTCCAGGATCATCAATGAAAATTGAAAGAGTGAGAATGAGGGTCCAGGCCTCCCTGCTCAGGGGCTGGCTGGAGAAGCAGAGGGGAGCAAGGAGGCTTCACAGGCCGGCACACACTGTGAGCGATGGCGCCGTGTGATGGTGTGACGTGCTTTGGAGAGGACCTCCGATGAAACAAGGTCCTGACTCCTGGTGCTACTCAGTAAATGCCTGTCCCCCTTCCTTCAACTAGAGGAAGCTTTGCTTTGGCTTTGCAACTTGCCTGACCACCATCTCCACCTTCTGCGTCAGTGGGTGTTCTGGTGGCTGTTTGGCTGGTTTTGGTGCTGTGCATAAAGAGAGGAGGCAAGTTGTCCATGTTCCTTGCCCGAGTTAGGACCCCTGCTCCTCAGCCCCAGAATGCTGCCCATAGAGATGCTGCAAAAAGTGAGTGGACTTGCCTCTGCCTGGACTCTGTAGACAGAAGCTCTGGGAGACGATCTCTCAGGTCTCCCCTGCTCCACTCTTGGCTCTCTGCTGGCAACATTCTGTGGTGCTTTCTTGGGTCAACGAGATTCTTCATCAGCAAGAGCTACTTCGGAAATTTATTTATTCAAAAAGAAACACTAGCTTTCACTAAAAAAAAAAAACCTTTCATCGTTTAAGCCTCATTTAATCTTAGGAAATAGTTACTTATTTATCAACACTTGTAAAGGGGAATCGAAGTAGTTGGTATGCATGCTGAACATAAAAAAATCCAAAAACAGATTCTGTCTGACCCCAGTCCAGTCTCCTTTCAGCTGCGTGACAGTGTCTCTCTTGGTTCCGCCCTTTGGTACTGGCTGCTCAGAGACATCATGACAGACTTTTCTCTGCCTTTGGGACTTCCTCCTCATTGGAAGGAGGATTTCGGATGTGTTCCCGGTCACTGGAAGGGTGAGCACAGACCCTTTCGGAGTCATGACTCCCAGAAACCCAGAGCTCAGACTTGCAGTCCCTTCTCTGTGGCACATCCACCAGACATCAGCAGATGGATGCCAGCCAGCATTAAAACTGTGGTGTTGCAAGGGGCCCGAGGAATGTGGCTGGCTCCAAGCCTCTCCTTTTCCGATTCCACTGGAAGGTCGTGTTCATTTGAGCACTTAAACAAAAAAGAAATTATTGTAATCCATTTGCTAATTATACCATGCTGAAATTCTAGGCTCTATAAATTGCAGCCGTGATATATCTACATGAAGTTTCTGGGAGTGTATTTTTAGCCATTCAGAGAGCACTCCAATTCCTAGAGGCTTCATTTGCAAGTCTAGGAGGGGACAAGAAAATGCATCAGCACAGTCCTTGTCCTGTGACCAGGATCGAATCGTCTAAGCTCTCTGGCCCTCCTCTGTAAAAGCAGGTGGTTGTCGTGGCTGATTGGAAGCCCTGTCTATCCCCAAGCTCTAACTCTCATTTCCTGACTGTGGAAACCAGAATGTGTCTGGACACGGTCTTTCCCTGCTGCCTAGTGCATCCTGCAGAATGTTGAAAGCTACCACCCCAACGTGTTTGTAAACCACGGAGCGTAGGCCTTCAGCAACCTCAGCCTCAGTGGATTCCTAGTGCCCCGTTTCTGATTCTTATTTTTCAGCAGGTGGAGAGAGGTATAAGGATATTATATTTATTTAACCCCCGCTATGTGTGCCATGCACTGCTAGGTGTTTGCATTTGAGTGATTTTTGGACGGCCTCCCCCGTTGAAGGCCAATGTCATCCAGTTTCAGTAGATCAGTCAGTCTTGGACATAATGTGTGCCAGACACTGGGCTTGGTTCTGAAATCACCATGACGGTGAAGTGGCTGCAACTCCCAGCCCCAAGGTGGCCAGGGGAGAAGATAGAACATGAAATGGATATGTTGAAATGCTTTTTGAAGTGTAGCATTATCTGTGGATGATCAAATTGCTGAGTGCCATCAGAGATGCATCACAGATACCTATGGCAGGGTCTCCCCAACAGGAAGAGGAAAATCGGGGAAAGCTTCGAGGATTAAAAGGCATTTGAGCCGACTTGATATACAAGCAGGATTTAGACTGTGAAGACTGGGTAAGGAAAGTTGAACAGACCTGGTTGGTCTCCTGGGAAACCTCCCTGGGCAGGTCATAGGGATGGCTGTCCCTGACCAGGCAGCGCTCACAAGATGCCCAGCAGAGCACATCCCTCCCCCCACACATCATGACCTCTAGCAAATTTTCTTCAATACTGACAAAAGTATGGTGTAGTTTTCTGAAGGTAGAACAGAAAAAAATCTTTGAAACAATTCCTTTGTGTGGATGCTTCTGGTATGTAGACTTCTAGATAAACAGTTTTCTACTGTGTACTTCTTGGGTGGACAGATGGATGTGTGGTCAGAGGGCTGGCTGGATAATTTGGTAACTGGAGGGCTGTGAGGAGATAGGAGCAATTCAACCGGTGGGCTTCGGGCAGCTTCGTGGGAAGTAGTCCATTGGATCTGGGTCTTGAACAACGAATAGAATTTTCTCAGCATACAGTGCAGATACTGACCTTCCATTCAGAGGGAAGCAAAATGAAAACATGAAATCCATGAGACGGGGGGCAATGGCAAGTCAGAGGTCAGGGTTTAGAAGGGTAAGATAAATAAATGAAGTGGCTGAGAGCAGAGGTTTTGAATTAGACAGACTGTGGCTTGAGTCCCCAGCTCTGCTGCACAGTAGCTAAGTGATCTTGGGCAAACTACATTTCTTTTCTTAGCTTCTCCTTTCTCATCAGCAAAATAGAAATATTAACAATGCCTACCTCAAGTGATTGTAGTGAAGATTTAGTGAAATAATGTTTAGCACAGCGATTAATATACATTTAATAAACGGTAGTTTGTGATTCCTATTTTATTGAAACAATTCTAATGAAATTATGAAATGCCAATTTAAATTACAGAATTTAAGGAGGGAGAAAAGAGGGGGCTCTTTACTGTTTCACATTTAAGGATGAGGCAGAGAAAAAAGGGACCAGCAGAAGAGACAGAGAAAGTCCTTGGAGGAAGGAAGGCAAATCAGGAGAGGCTGGTGTTCTAGAAGCTGGTGCAGGAGAGTTTCCAGGGGAGGCACTGGTCCTGCTGGCAGGTGGGCCCAGAGAGGCGACAGCAGTTTGAGAAGTCTCTGGAATTTGCAGTGGCAACATCATTGTAACCTTAAAAAGAATGTCTAGGAGCCACACTGCAGTGATTTGTAGGGGGGGCGGGGGGGATGACTCGGGAATTCTTTCTGAGAAGGAGAAAAAGAAATTAGGGGCCATGAGGACAAGGTCATGGCAAGAGCGTTGCTAGATGAAGACTATTGGAACTCAATTAGCACTGTATTTCTTTGCCTTTTTAAACCCATGCCTCCATTTGACAGACAAAAACATCATTCTTCCTTCAAGATTCTGATATTTTGGCACCCACCACCCAACACTTATCCTCTGCTCAATTTTGGGAATCACGCCTGCCAAGAAAATCTTGCCTGGATTTACTCCTTATAATTGTATTTTTAAAAAAGAGTAGGAATTTAATAATCTGTTGGAGTAAAGCAGGTAAGAGATGATGTAGTGTGACTGAGGGTGATCACGAGGATGGGACTGGTAAGACAGGGAGTAGACTGAACTGGGCAGTGTGAGGAATGAGGGGAGAAGTCAAGGAGGCCCCTGGGGCCCTGGCTCAGAGGACGGAGTGCAGAGCCAAACCAACGTCCCTTCTCCATGCAGGTCTTCGCCTCCACCTGTCTGGGTGGCACTTCATGGGTTTCTTGAGAATAAGAAAACAAACAGCACACGTGGTCATCATTTGGAAACTTTCACGTTCTCTATAAATTTAGGGTTATAAGCAAGAAATAGTACCTGAGCTCTCTTTCTCACGCACCTGTCTCTGTTTTTGCCTGCACAGCCTCTGCGTCACTAAGTGTCATACTGAATGGCAGGAGGGAACTAACTCGTATTGCTCACATACCCTTTAACAGATAAGGAAGTGGAGGTGCAGGAGTGAGGGGGTGGGGGGTAGAGGGTGTTACAAAAAACTACTGTATTTTGCTGTGTATTTTGCCATGTATAATGTGTACCCAAGTTTTGTTGGCATTATGCACAGGATTATTATACCCATGTATATTGTACATCCTTATTTTTCCCTCAAAGAAATTTTTCCCTTGGGCAAAAAAGTGCACATTATATATGGCAAAATATGGTAGTCCAAGATTATACCCAACAACTGGAGAATACATTCACAACAATTGAGTGCATCCTAGGCTATAAAATATGTCTCAATAAATTTCAAGGGATCAGTCAGTACCCAACAGACCACATTCTTACATCACAGTACAGTTAAGGTAGAACTCAGTAAGAGAGAGATGACTTTTTAAAAAAATTGAGAAGGAGAGACAGATTTACAAAAACACTTCTAACTAACTCACGGGTGAAAAAAAAAGAAATGATAATAGAAATTATAAAACACTTAAAACTTAATAGCAAAAATAGTAAATATTAAAGTTGTGGAATATAGCCAAGAAAGCACTTAAGGGAAATTGATGACCTTAAATGCTTGTGTTTGAGAAGAAAAAGGGCTGAAACTTAAAGAATGGGCTGAGCACCCGATTGAAGAGCAGCAGTAAACATAAATAAACAAGCCAGCACAGGGCTATGTTGCTGTAAGTGGTAGGTACGGCTGGCCCCAAATCCCTCACCCTTGGCACTACATCGTGAACACTTCTCTGTGCCTTTTCCATGATATGCCCAGTGCCCAGAAAGTCTGTTTCTCTCTGAGAGTCAAAGAGATGAGCCTACAGGATAACTCCCCGTATCAAAGATTGGTGAGAAATCTCACTCACTTATTCACCCATCCTTTCTTACTCATTCATTCATTCATTCATTCATTCAATATTTATTCGGTATTTGCTCTATGTCAGTTACTGTCATCTCTCCCTTAGTTGTCTTTTCTCTGAGGATTCCAAATACAGTCTTTGGCCTGGGGCCAAAGCTGCTGCTCCCGCTGCTACTGCCAGGCCCCACCCCCACCCCCACCCCCCACGCTGCCTGAATCTTCTCTGCTGCTTGTCAGAACAGCGACTCATCAGAAATGACTGATTTCTCTCTCGTCTCTTTCAACAGGTAGACTGAAATTACCATGTGTCCAAATCAAAATTGCATACTTCAAAGATTATTTGAAGGACTATTCTTAGACCCTTTTAAGAAGATTTAAAGAAAAGTGAGTTGATTTTTTTTTTTTTACCCTTCAGAAAGTATTCATGATTTAAGTTAATGTTATGGGTGCTTTTTTTCTCTGCCTCTTTCTTAAATATGCATTAATAAGTAGACTTTATTTCAACTTAAATTGTAATACTTTTTTCCCCCTAAGAACAATGAGCAGGGCATACAAAATCTGCTTGTCTTCCCTGTAAGATTTTAGTACATTTCAAATCTTGTGGAATCTTGGATCTTTCAGGGACTTTCAGGGTCTTAGAGGCATGGACCATTCGATCGATCGATAGATAAAAGAATGGATAGATGGGTAAGTGTAGATTATAGATTTTTGGCCTATGCTTGAATATTATTTAGGATTTTTGGAGACTTATCCCATATTCTGGATTTGAAATCCACCCCTCCTCACATCTTGCCAAGCCTCTTTCTTCTTTACCACACAGTTCTAAAAATGATTGAAGACAAAGACCATGTCTCCTTTTGAGATCTTTTCTTATCTTTAGTTCCCCCAGTTACTTTTCATAATTTGGTTTCAAGAGCAGTTCCTGCTCTATTCACATTCTTTCTAATATTGTAAATGTCTCCTTAAAAAAGGCATTAGCCTGGAGCACAGACAAAGCTCTGCCAGTATCCTTCATCCCAGGAGGTCCATGAGAATCTGAGCAAGAGAAACCTGAGGACCAGACTTGGGTTCCAGTCCCAGCTCTGCTCTTGTTGTGCTCTCAGGAAAGACCCTTCATCCCTCTGAGTTCAGAGAAAACAAGGCAGGTAGGACAAGACAGTCCCTAATGTGCCGCCCACATCCGTATGGATAGTTTGCTGACTCAGAGTAAAGAAGTTACTGCTTCTTACTGCCCCAGGCACTGGAGACGTCAGCACTTGTGGATCAGTGGGACCAGGGTCCAGTTCCTGTCCTATCGTTTGCTGACTTTGTGGCCACTGGACTGCTCCTCTCTGAGTGTTTCTGTCCTCATTTGTGCAATAAGGTTATTAAGACACATGGCGAAGGATTTGTGTGAGATGTGCTGTGATAATGTACATGAAGCATTTGGTGCCTGACGCATTTGGCATGCTGGAAGTGTGATAAATGCTAGTCCCTAGGTGGGACAGAGTGCCTTAGCTTTAGCTGAGGGGGAGACAGGAGGCGGCAAAGGCTGTAACAAGAGGAGACGGGAGAAGATGTAGGCATGTTTATTAGGGACAGGGAACAAGTGTCCATGTCAAATAAATGCTCGCACAAACACAAGTTCAACTCTGGAAAGTTCATGAAATTAAAACTCTACACAGAACCAGATAAGAAAAGATTGGTTGCAATGGAATATACAGTTCAAAGGAAAACTTTCAAGGGGAGTCTGAGCACCTGCACACACCCTGCCCACCTCTGGCTGTTGCCACAGCCCGGCTTTGGATAACAGGATTGGTATCTCCATAAGGAAGGTGTTTAGACCCCGACTGGACTGGGGAACCTTGAGAATCATCAAATATTTGTATATGTTCAGAAAGCTGGTTGTGAGGGTCAGATGAGAGACTGGGTGTAAAAAGGATTTATAAGTTGTAAAGTGCCCTGTACATATACATGTTTGTATTATTCATGTATTATGGGCTGTTTCAATGCTCTGGAAATTCAGAGAGATGATAAAACTCAGATGAGCTGAGTGTGTAATGAACCAACAGAGTCCAGCCCACTTCTGAGTAAAGCAGCATGTATGTGTGCATGCATTGCATTTCTGTGCATACACACACATGTACCTTTATGTGTCTGCCTGTGTGGGGGGTTTTGTGTGTGTGTGTGTGTGTGTGTGTGTGTGTGTGTGTGTGTGTGTGTATGTGAGAGAGAGAGAGAGGGAGGGAAGGAGGGAGAGAGAATGAGAGACAGAACCTTTGGGTCCTTTGGAGGTAGTCACCACTATTTACACAGTGACTAGCTACCTGGAAAAACTATGACATGAAAATGAAACACAGGCCATGGTGTCAGCCATCCTCACTCTGTAACTGAACTTGGCCACATTTTTTATCTGTTCCACAGCCCCTTTTTCTCATAGAATTTAAAGTCTGCAGACAGGGCTACTCTGAGGAGTTTGGAGGGTACTGTGTAGAATGTACCGTCACTTTAAAAAAAGCACCCAGGAGGTGTGAGTACCCTCCTCCCATGGTTAATGGAGTCTGTCAGAGCTTAGGGAAGTTGTCTTGACCTGTTAGGTAAAAGGAACCTCCTGAGGTATCTTAGATGCCATAGGACCATCCCCCTGAGGGCCCAGGCACCTCAGTTGATGGACAGCCCTCATGGGGGAACATACCCTCTAGCCCTGCAGAAATATTGCACCCCGCAACATCAGCGACCCTCACAAACATATTGCCAAAAGCAAAGCCAGGCATGAAGAAACGTTATGACTGTATTTATGTAAGGCACAAAACCAGACAGAATTAATCTGTGCTGTCATCAAGTCAGGATGGTGATTGTCCCTGGGGAGGAGTTGGTACAGAGGAGTGAGTGGGAGGGGGTTTCAACGTACAGCTCAGTCTTTTGATCTGAGGGTGATTTTCAGTTGTCAGAATGCATCAAACTCTTCATTTATGATATGTACACTCTACTGTCCTAATGTTGTGCTTCAATGAAAGTTTATAAAATGAATAAAAGGAACAGAAAATATAGCTGGTACTTGCAAGGGTAAGCGTTATGAAGTGAGACTTGAGTTACATGTGTGTGTTGTATCATGAGTCAGAGTCTCAAAAATTGAGAGCCACTGATTTAATCCAACCCTCTCTCATTCGAAGATGTGGAACCTGAGACCCAGAGAAAGGGGGAGTTGAGAGCAGAGCTAGGAGCAGAGCAGAGCCGGGAAGAAGACTCTAAGTCTCCTGCTGCCGATCCTGTGTCTCCCACGGCCACTGCCAGCGGGTGGAACAGTGCATTCAGTTGAGTGGGGCTCTGTCTGGCACCTTCATCTCTGTGAGGCAGCCCTGGCTTTTGGTCCAAGGGGAGCGATTGTTTTTCCACCCACAGCCGGGTTCAGCCAGAGGCCCAGACACCTCTGCAGGGGCCCGGCTCCAGCTCCCAGTCCCTTCCCTCCTCCTTCCGGCCTCTCCTGCCTGACCTGCTTCCCTCAGAGCTCCGGAAGACCACCGCGCTCAGTTGTGTTCTCCTCTGTGCAAAATGACTGTCATGCCAAAGCTGCTTTATGGCTGTAGAAGTTAGAGAGCTGTGAAGGACATGGACTGGGAGGATAAAATCCAACAAGGCATGCTTCCGTGCTGGCCATGTGCTTTTATTTTGGTACAAAAATGTGAGTCCGTTCAGCAAACCTCTCCTGCAGGAGTCAGCAGGCCACCAGCCGCTGAGGGCGCAGGAAGGGCAGACCGAAGCCCTGTCCCTGCCAGGCAGAGCTTCACAGCGGAGGGGCCTGTTGTGTGGATGCTGAAAGGCTCAGGATGAACCTCTCACAAGGCTAGAAGTATCTTAAATGAGTGAGTTACATAACATCAGTGGCTTCCCACTCTTTCAACTGTAGCCTGCAGCACAAAATACATGGGGCATCTTCACTCAGGACACATGCCCACCCCACAGGGAGACAAGGACGTTTTAGGATGTAATAGCCCAGGCCACCTAGGAGGGACATCTAGCCCAACCTTGGGGGTGGAGAGCCAGGGACATCCTCAGAGGTGTCATAGACACCAAGAGGTTTGAGCTAAAGATGAAAGTGAGGGAAACCACACAGGCAAGATTGCCGAGGGCTCGGCAGGTTTCTTTGAGAGAAGCCATATTGCATTCTGGAAACTGCCTGGGGTTCTGTAGAGTTAAAGTCAGGGACTGTGTAGGGCGTGTAGGGGAGGGTCCAGAAGAGCTGGGCAGGGGCCAGGTGGTGAAGGTCCTCCTCTGTGCCCTGACAAGGAGTGTCCAGGGTAAGGAGAAAATCTTGTCTCAAGATTCATGTAGGCAAGAAGTGGCTGTTGCCTTGGAGACGGAGGAGATGCAGACTTGGCTGTGAGAGCTGGTGCAGAACCAGAATTGTGTTTATAGCGCTCACCCGTGCCATCCTTAAAAAAAACAAAATAACAGAAACTTTCGGACAACTACTCCGATCCAGGCCTGGTGGAAGGGAGGCGCTGAGGCGCTGGAGTGATGAGCAGACAAGAGTTCCCAGCCTCCAAGTCCTGCCAGTGGCCTGACGAGTCAAAATTGAACACAAATTTGACATCCTAGATGTTTACTGCTTCTTTGGCTTCTGTTTTTTAAACATAAAGTGACAAGATAAGTATGCTTTTAAATAAAGAATTTGAAATCCAATTCAAAAAATTTGTTTGAGATAGCAGTTGTTATTCTAGGGTAAAACGTCCCAAACCTTGTTCCAGGATACATGAAATTTTTTTTGAAGGAGCAGGATTTCCTTTTGAGTGAACTGAGAAGCACTCTACCCTGAGCCGTTCCTGGGAGGTCTCGCCGCCCCTGGCACTTTAAAGGCTCTGAGTCATCCTGCAGTGCTAGCCTACTGTTTCCCAAACTGATTTGCATATCTGTTCAATCCCTCTGCTTTTCAGAACTCATTTTGGAGAAAAGTCCATCCTAGCGAATAACCTGAGGCTGGGTGGCAGCTCTAGGGGAGGACAAATGGGCTTGGCCTGTGAGAGGACAGGAAGGGGTTCCGAGAGGAGGGAGCTTCTGTGTGCATTACAGGAGGCCCAGTTTGAGCCTTACCCAGGGTCTGGCTCCCAGCAAGTGCTCAGCAAACAATTAATGATGAAGGAATGGCCACTGTATGTGCTGGTGAGAGAGTGCAGAGTTCTCAGCAGAGGCAATGGCTCTGTGCAAGTGTGCCTTTGGCAGTTCAACGCAGGGTCTCTCTTCTACCTGCCCCTTCTCTTGACTGTTTTGGAAAAGGCAGCAGGAGGCAGCAACGGCAAAGTGGTTTAAGGTCACACACAATGGAGTCAGACTGCCTGGGCTTGAATCCCAGCTCCATCACATCCTAAGTAGTTCCTTAGCCAAGCTGCATTTCTGTGTCTCAGTACCATCATCTGTCAACCGGACCTAAAAATAGTGCCCAGCTTAACAGCACCAGGATTTAGTGTTAATGCAGGCATGGTCCTTCGACAGAGGTCTGCAGATCCTAAGCACCACATAAGCAACAGTATCCGTTGGCATCTTTGATTGGTTTTGAGGCCTTTGTCTGAGTTCGCTTTCCCCATGTTTCCCAGCAGACTGCAATCCTCATATTCTCGAGCGAGGCTACCTGCACGCTTGCTTTCCCCCCACCGGCCTCGGGAAGGGCCCAAATACCTCCGTTTCTTCGTTTTCAATGGTCAGGGCTGTTTGAGGTAAGGCTCAGGTTCTGTTCCCGGTTATTGGAGCTCATCCACTCCGGCTGGGTAAATATTTCTGAAAGAGTCCAGCACTTCTATTATTAATGTACTTCAAGCAGTTGCTGCACTCTCCAGAATCCCTTCTGCCTGCAGATGTTTTTGCGGGCCACGTAGAGGACGCCCGACCTTAATGTGGTGCGTGGGGTATGGCGGCAGTCAGTCCCGCCTGCCTTTGTCTCTCTGGAGCAGACGGAGAGCTGTGTGAGCAGTCAGCGAGGGGTGCACACTGGGTCCTGTGTGATGCTGAGAATGGAGCTGGCAGAATCTTGTCCTTTGCACCTGCTACTTTCAGCTTCACGCCTGGCTTATAGGCCAGAAACCTGAGTGTCATCCTTGAGAGCACCTTCTCTATCATGGCCCCCTGTCCAGTTCGGTCACCAAGCCCTAGTGACACCACGTCTGCAACCTCCCAAATCGAATCCCTCCTCACTTGTCCTGTCATCACTCCGCTGGTCCACGCGACCCTCTTCTCTCCTCTTCCCTCGTCACTAAACTAAATCAGAACCTCTGCTGTGTGTTCCCATAGAGTGCCCCCCCTTCCTAAATCGCCTTTAACCTTTAAATTACCTGTTCCTGATCTAACTTCTCTGCTGTATATGCCCCTGAGGACAGAAGCCAAGTTCGTCTTGGTAATGGTGCTCGACAAGTAAAAATCACTCCCTCCCCCCTCAGTCAAGGACAGTCAAGAGTATCCTTTTCTTGTGTTCTTTCCTGTCTCCCTTCTCTCCTTTTTTTTTTTTTTCAATCTTCACCCACGGATGTTTTTTGATTTGAGAGAGAGAAATAGAGAGAGAGAAACAGAGAGAGAGAAAGAAACTGAATGTGAGAGAGAAACATCATCAGTTGCCTCCTACATGCACCCCAAATGGAGATAGAACCTGCAACACTTAGTGTATGGGTGATGCTCCAACCAGTTGAGCCACCTGGCCAGGGCTCTCCTTTCCTTTTCTTAACTACTGTTGAAAGGGGACTGGGGATTACCTAATCAAATTGTGTTCCCTGGAGGAACCTCCAGGTCACTGTGGGAGGAAAGGAAGCAAAATAGCAGGACCCTGAGCCCCCAATCCCTCACCAACCCAGAGCCTATCTTATCTCCCTGAGACATTAGAAATTTACTTTAAATTTCTTTTTTTAAAGAAAAAGAAAAGTCATTCCTCTATAATAAAAGGTTTGGAAAACACTGATCTATTCATCTTATATTCTCATTTTTCGGAGCAAACTGTGCCAGGTGTTTTTCATATGTTTATTCATAAACAAGAACGGTATTATCCTCAACTTACAGATTCACTGACTGCCGCCCAGAGTAGTTAGGAAGCTTGTTCATGGTCACACCGCCAGAGTGTCCAGAATTTTCATCCAAGATTGTCAGACTCCAGACTCTGTCCACTGCCACCTGCTGCCTCCCAAAAACCTGTCCTCCAACAAACAGCGGCTTCCCGAGCCAGCCTCTCAGTTTGGCCCGGCAACCAGAGACAGATCATTGACATTTAATTGGGCACCACATGCTCAGAGTGACAGGGCCTTCATTCCTAGGGTTTCTTGGCTGTGCGATGCTAGTTAGGGAGAAATGATGTCCGTTTAAGCCAGGAAAGGGCTGGGTGGCTTTATACCTAAAATAGTACTACCTAGACTAGGAGCTATGAGTCACCAGTACCATCCGCATAACCTGGGTTTCCCTTTCCATGTGTGGAATTTCTCCCAAGGAATCTTAGCCAAAGTAACAACACAAGAAAAGGAAACAGCTCTAGATTGTACAAGAAGACAGCGTTTGTTTTCCTTTGAGCTCTAGAGCATCTCTTGCCTTTCCTTTGACCCCAAGGCAGGTTATTTTGACTTCGACTTTGGGGTGAAGTCTGGCTTATGTAAACCTCACTGAGAGACTACAGTGGAAACAGGAAAGCTGAGTTCTCACCCCAGCTCCCTTAAGAACTCACCATGAGACTCTGGGCATGTCACATGGCCTCTCTACATCTCAGTCTCCTCATCTTTCAAATGAGAGTGTTTGGACAAGATGAGCCTGCTCGCCATGATGAGGGGAATCCAAGCACTGACTCTGCAGCTGTATATAAGTAAATCCCAACTCTGTCCCTGCTGCTGTGTGGCCTTGAGCAAAGGATGGTCAGTTTCATCAACTGCAGTGGGAGAATGGTAAACTCCATCTCATGGACTTGTTGTGGGGGCTAACACATAAAGCACTTAGAATAATGCCCCATGCATAGTAAGTTATTTAGTTACCTGCTGTGGTTGTGGTTGTGATCATCCCCACTCATGAAACTGTATGTGATGATTCTACGCTTCTTTTTGTCTAGAGCATGTCCAAATCTCCCAGTGATCAGTACTTACACTTTCAGCTTTCATTGGCTAAGAAAATATATCATGACAGAAAGTTGCTGTGAATTCAGTAATGTTTGAACTCAATGTGTATTTGTCATAATAGCTGCTACATATGTTGTGTGAGACGGCGACTCGGTTAGGGACACTGCTTGGCGAGCTGACATACAGTGTCCCAGGTTCTTCCAGTAACAGTGTGTCCCCCACTTAGAATCCTCTGATCTGGATCACTGCTGGTTCCTCCAGCATATTCACGGCGCTAAGTTAGCGTTTGAGTACAGAAGTGACTAGACAGACGGGTGAGTCTGTTTTACATTTGCCTCGTTATTTGAACAGAATAATAACTATGCATATGTGTTAACGTGTGTATCTATGAACATTTGCAAAAAAAAGCCCCAGCTCTTTCTGCCCCAGGGAGGAAGATGGTTGTAGTTACATAGTTTGCATATTCCCCCATGTTTTAGTTTATAAAGTCATTTTCACTGGAGTCCTTTCAGCTGTCTGGAGTTGACAAAAGATAAGCATCCCCTCTGCCTCTCCCATGCCTTCTTCTTCCAACAATGAGGGCTTTGTGCTGGCAAGATTGCCTATGGATGCTTCTTTCCCAAGGCCCCACAGCCTTGTCTGGCTTCTGTCAAGAGCATTGATGGGGGAGGGGGCACAGACAGTTGAATTCAGGGAGGAGTGCCTATGGCCTGGTGCCAACTCAACAATTCGGGCTGGGGTAGATAATTCAATATCTGTTCTGGGATAAAGGCAGCCTGATAACCTGAGCTGGTCTATCCAGCTATCTGCAGCCAGTGCCCTGGAAGGCATCAAGCTCTGATATCCCAGACCCTTTCCCTCTGGGCCCAGGAGAGGATGCAAAGCTGGAGAGGATGGGTGGGTGATGGCAGAGGGTAGGTTGCTAGTCTCAGAAGGTGGAGAATTTCACCCCAAGGGGGAAAAGTCTGCTGTAGCTACTGCATCTGAGGGCTTGAATTTACTAATGAGATTAAAATGCCAAAGACTTGCCTCTTACTTACTTAAGAACACATGGCTTGAGCTGCTTAATGAGTGTTAGGAACCTAAGAAAGGCCTGGACAGGCGCCTGATGAGATGCCTTGTTGATTGGAATACTAAATACGTCACCCTTTGAAGGCCAGTGATTGCTAGAGAGCAACCCCAGAGTTGAGATTCCCTGGCAACCCTTACATTCCCACTGTTCCTACATGTTTACAAACCAGTAAGCTGATCTGGGTGAAGAATGCTCCTGAGTGGTTTTGATTAGAGACAAGGACAACAATGACAATGATCACAATAATAAACAAGTTATCAAGTTTAGCTGCCCACCAGACACACCCTGGGTTTCTTTAGGGAGTTTTGGTGTTGTTTTGAAAATACAGACTCCTGGGCCCTAGCCCTAGTGATTTTATTTCTCTAGGCTTGGGGGCTCAGGAAACTCTACACTTAAACACGCTGGATTATTCTGAAGTTCCTGGCTGAGCCCATACTTCGGAAACCACTACTCTATAGAATAAGGGCACGTTGGACCCGACTGGCATCTGACTGTCACATCCTAAACTGTGAGACCTAATGCCTCTTGCTTAGCCTTGCAACTTCAGATACATCATTTTCAAAAAGGGATTGGGTAAAATGGTCAGCCACTATGGTAAACAGTGTAATGATCCCTCAAAAAATTAAAAAGTAGTATCACCATATAATCCAGCAATTTCAGTTCTGGGTATATACCAAAAGAATTGAAAGCATGGACTCGAAATATTTGTGCACCCACGTTCACAGCAGCATTATGCACAATAGCCAAGAGCTGGGAGAAACCGAGTGTCCGTCAACTGACAAATGGATAAACAAATGTGGTGCACACAGGTGGCGGGATATTGGTCAGCACCGAGAAAGGACGGGAATCCCGTCACACGCTACAGCACAGATGAACCTTGAGGACATTATGCTGAGTGAAATAAGCAAGTCACAAAGGGACAAATTCTGTATGATTCTACTTATATGAGGTAATTAGAGTAATCAAATTCACAGAGACACAAAGTCGAATGGTGGTCGCCGAGGCTGGGCGGAGGGGAAATGGGGAGTTTTGTTGTCTGGGCATAGTCTCAGTTTTGCATGATGGGAAGAGCTCTGGAGAGGGATGCTGGTGAAGGCCAGACAACAGTGTGAATGCACTTAATGCCGCTGAGCTGTGCACTCAAAACTGGCAAAGATGGTAAATTTTATGTTACGTGTATTTTACTGCAATTGTTTAGGAACAGAATTTGGTAATATCTTCTCTCCAGAGTCATTCCAAGAGTAGAATAATTGTAGCATTTATAAAGGGCCTAGCACAGCAATTTTCAACCTTGTTCATCTCATAGCACACATAAGCTAATTATTAAAATTCTGCACTACAATAAAAAATATGTTTTTTGCCAGCCTGACAAAAAAACAGGTATAATTTTGATTGATTTTCAGAAAATAATAATAGTAACTACCAACCCTTTTTTGTTCATTTTCTGGTAGTTAATGATGTTTTAAATATTTTTGTACTTTTTATTGTACTTCTTCTACTATCATTTGTCCCCCCTGCAGTAACCACACTGTTGTGCATGTCCACAAGTCCTTTTTCCTTCGTGCTCCCTCCTCCCACCCCCCTGAGCTGTCAGCCTGCTCCCTATCTATGAGTCTCTCTCTATTTTGCTTGTTAGTTCACTTTGTTTATTAGATTTCACATATGAGTAAAATCATATGACATTTGTCTTTATCTGATTGACTTATTTCACTTCGCATAGTGTTCTCCACGTCCAACAAAGGGCAAAATTTTCTTTTTTATAGCTGAGTAGTATTCCATTGTGTAAATGTCCCATAGCTGTTTTATCCACTCTTCTGTTGATGGACACTTGGACTGCTTCCATATCCTGGTGATTATAAATAATGCTGCAATGAACATAGGGGTGCTTATGTTCTTTCAAATTAGTGTTTTGGGTTTCTTTGGATATATTCCCAAAAGTGGGATTTCTGAGTCAAAGGACAGGTCCATTTTTAATGTTTTGATGTATCTCCATACTGCTTTCCACAGTGGCTGCACCAATATGCATTCCCAACAGTGCAAAGGGTTCCCCTTTCTCCACATCCTCACCAGCACTTGTTGCTTGTTGACTTGTTGATGATAGTCATTCTGACAGGTGTGAGGTGATATCTCATTGTTGTTTTAATTTGCATCTCTCTGATGATTAGTGATATTAAACATTTTTTTATGTCTATCAGCCATCCATGTGTCCTCTTTGGAGATGTATCTATTCAGGTCCTTTGCCCATTTTTTAATTGGATTGTTTGGTTTTTTTGGTGTTGAGTTTTATAACTTCTTTATAAATTTTGAATATTAACCCTTTATCAGATGTATCAGCGAATATGTTCTCCCATTCAGTGGGTTGTCTTTTCATTTTGTTGATGGTTTCCTCTGCTGTGCAAAAATTTGTTAGTCTGAGGTAGTCCCATTTGCTTATTTTTTCTTTTGTTTCTCTTGCCTAAGGAAAATATTGCTATGAGCAATGTCCAAAACTTTACTGCCTTTGTTTTCTTCTAGGATTTTTATGGTCTTGGGTCTAACATCTAAATTTGTAATCCATTTCTAATTTAGTCTTCTATGTGGTATAAGGAGGTGATCTAGTTTCATTTTTCTGCACGCATCTCTCCAATTTTACCAATACCGTTTATTGAATAAACTGTCTTTAGCTCATGTATGTCCATGCATGTCCATGCTTCCTCTGTCAAATATTAATTGACTATAAAGGTGTGGGTTTATTTCTGAGCTCTCCATTCTGTTCCATTGAGCTATGTGTCTGTTTTTATGCTAGTATCATGCTGTTTTCATTACTATGGCCTGATAGTATAGTTTGATATTACGTAGCATGATTCCTCCAACTTTGTTCTTCTTTCTCAGGACCACTGTTGCTATGTGGGGCCTTCTGTGGTTCCATATAAATTTTTGGAATATTTGTCCTAGTTCTGTGAAATACATCATTGGAATTTTGATAGGAGCTGTGTTGAATCTGTAGGTTGCTTTGGGTAGCATGGACATTTTAATAATGTTAATTCTTCCTATCAAAGACCATGATATGTGCTTCCATTTATTTGTATCTTCTTCAATTTCTTCAGTGTCTTATAATTTTCTGAGTACAGGTCTTTTACATCCTTGGTTAGATTTATTCCTAGGTATTTTATTTCTTTTGAAGCAATCATGAATGGGATTGTTTTATTAATTTACCCTTCTGATAGTTCATTATTGACATATAAAAATGCAACTAATTTCTGGATATTAATTTTGTATTCTGCTACTTTGCTGAATTCATTTATCAGTTCTAGTAGTTCTAGTAGTTTCTTGGTGGAGTCTTTAGGGTTCTCTGTGTACAGCATCATGTCAGTTGCAAATAAAGACAGTGTTTCTTCTTCCTTTTTGTTCTAAAGTGACTTTTTAGAAAACCAAGTGCCTATACTTGTACAGAAGGATTTCTGCTACGGAGAATTAACAAATCAGACATAACCTTATTATGTGACATGCCCAATAAGGTACAACTCTATTAAATGACCTATATATTTATGACAGGGCATTCACACTGGAGTGATCTTGTTGTGTTGGCTGTTGTCATTTTTTTAATTTGACAGTCTAAGGGAAAAGAGGTCAGTGCCCCTGACTGAATAGTCAGGTATCACATGTTTTAAAAATTCTCACAGCACACCAGTTGAATATCACTGGCCTAGCACAGTGCCTGACATGCATCAACAATGTTTCTCTTCCCTTTGTCACTACCAACTCCTTTTATAATCTTTTTCTTCTCCTGAAGCTTTTTTATCTTTGTCCCTGGCAAAGGTTGTCTGAAGGAAAAGGGCAAAGGGAACTAGTGTTTTTTGAAAGCTCTTGTATTTATGAGTGATCCCATTTGGCCCTCACCCTTAGAAGGTGAATAGTCCCATTTTATAGATGAAGAAAATACAGCTTAGAAAAGTCAGATGACTTACTTCATACCACAAAACTAAGTAAGACCGAGCGAGGCTTACCTTACCACATCCTTTCAGTGACTTTTGACCTACAGAGGGTAGGAGGAGGTGGCCACTGCTCTCCAGGGAGAAAGTGCAAAAAAACTCCACTTACTGATTGACTTTAATAAGATTTGAGGCAACGGAACGTTTGGTTGAGCATCTTCTCCAAATTCTTCGAGGAAACAGAGCCTAAGCCAAGGTTGTGTGTGTGTCATCTGGCACTCCGAGCCAGGCACCTGACAGCCATTCTCATCCAAGTCACTATTGAGCAAGACCCAGTCATGCTCAGAGCATCTCAGTAACGACCTCTGCTGGAGACCGGGCTTCCCTGATATCACCTCGACTCTACATCAGCCTTAAAACCACACACCTGCCCAAGTTGCACAAGCAGGAAGCATGGATACCACTCGTGCATGAAGAAATGCTGATTCCCCTCCCAGCACATCTGATATATGCCTGGATCCAAGATGAAGACAGCACTGATAAGGAGAAAATCTCGTGGGCACAGTGCAATCGGGATGCCAGGGGTGTGGTTACTGCAAACGTCAGTATTGAGGTTAGGGCTTCCTTACAAATGTGTGTGTTGAATCCTACAGCAAATTGAGAGGCTGTATTATCAACATCAGCATCATAGCAAAATAAACAGCTCAATTGGATAGCTTCATAAAATGATGATGATGATGGTGGGGGTGATGGTGATAATGATAGAGGTGACTTGAGCAGCTGACCTGGACAGTAAATTGGATCACCTGAAAAATAAAAATTGTACTTACATGTGGATCCATGCTAAGCACTTTACACAAATTTCCTCTATTTCCCTCCGCCATCCCTGAAGTCCTGTGAGATATACTCATCTCAGTTTCACAGATGAGGAAGACAGGCCTGATGACCCACGTGTCCAAGGCAACAAGCTGATGTTGATCTGAAATTGGAACCTGACGTCTACCTGGCCCCAGACAATATATTTTTTGACTCCAGCAAATTTACTATGCAGAAGGTAAATAAGAGTTGATTATTCATTTTCGGAAACAAAATCAGTTACTTGCTTTACAGTAAGAGTCCTTTGAAAGGCAATTCTCACATGGTGCATTTAACATAAACCCTGATTATAAAGATTCGCATGGGGGAGAATGTTTGTAAGAATAATCCCCCCATCTGTGTGGCTAGAATGCTATTTCAGAGCATGGTCACAGGAATTGTGTTAAACCCCAACTTGAATTAGACCTAAACTTATCACTCTCTCTCTATGGCAATACCATCTATTAGGTATCCATCGTGGTTGAAAAAAAACAGGCTTTAGTGCTGCTATATTCAAACCCTAGCACTGCCACTTATTAGCGGTATGAGTGAGGGCAAGCTACTTAGCCTCTCTGAGTCCCAGTTTCTTCATCTGTGAAGTAGACATGATAACTGGAGATTTATGTGTAATGAGTATAAGCTCTCGTCCTCTCCATCCATCTGTGCCTCAGTGTGCTTGCCTTGATCACATGTTCTGGTGTCCTGGGCAAGTACCTCAGAATGCCCTAATAGGAACAGCATTGAGCCTCGCTGGAAAGTTGGCCAGCCTTACCCACAGATGATAGAAACCCTCAGGAACAAAGGCAGTTGTGTATTCAGACTGGGAATTCAAGTCAAGGGTTAGAGCTGGAGAATAAGATTCAGGCTGAAGCCCAAAGTAGAAGCAATCACCCAGGAGAGGGTACAGCAGAAGAAGAAAAGGCCAGATCAAGTTTATTGAAAGGATTTAGGGGAAATGAAGACCCCAAGCTTGTCCACTGTAGGGGAAACAGAAGAAAAATTACTAAGGTGTGATCAATAGGATGTGGTTTCTGCTGCTTTGAGGGCTGGGGAAAAAGATAAAGAGATGATTCAAAGTTGACTAAATCCCAAGCCCTTCCTCTGTCCACCCCAAGCTGGACAGGCTGCTCCTCATCTCTGCTCCCACAAACCTCTCCATGACAAACCTCACTTGTATTGTGATTGTCTGTGTATGTGCTTGCCTCTTCCCCATTTCTATCATCCAAGTGCTATTCACTTCCTTTCAGGTCCTCAGTCACATAGTGTGGCCCTCTCCTCCAGCCTTCCGTGGCTCCTTACTTTGATGGACTTGTCCGTATAGCACTACCCAATGTAGAGGGTTGTTGGTTCACTGTGGGTCTCCCCTGACTAACACTAAAGCTCAGCAGAGAAGGGGCTTGGCTTGCTTTGTCCACGGCTATATTCCTGGAGCCTAGAAGAGTGCTCAGGGTGCTCAGTGAACATTTGCCAAGTCTCCCCTGGCCCTCCACGTCCCCAGGCTAAGCATTTCCAATTCTCCTGGTGTGGCTTCCTAACCACCCTGACCACAACCTCGGAGACCCTCGGCTGACGCAGCGATCCCCACTGTTGCTGTCAGCGTTGTTCTCTTCTGAACAACTGGACTGTTGTGTCTCTTGATGAAGACACTCTGGTGAACAGGGCCAGGTACATAAATTGTGGGGACCAGTGCAAAATTAAAATATGGGGCTCTTTGTTGAAAAGCTACTAAGAATGTTGAGATGGCCCTAGCGGAGCCTTCAACCCAGCATGGGCCCTGCGAGCACGGGGCCTGGGTCACAGGGTCACACACCCACGAGGCTGGCCCCTTTGATAAGGACCAGATCATAGACAGCTGTAAATACCAGGCTCCGGGTTTCTGTTTTGTCGTGTAGAAAATACGGAACTACAGACAAGTTTTGAACAGAAGTGACATTTAAAGTTTATTTCATTTTTTTTCCTGTTAGTCAAACTCATTGTGAAAGTTTGCACAAGTAAGAAAGGTGTAGAGCCCTGTTAATCTCCACCCCCCGCTCCTGCCTTGCTGGCACCGAATCCAGAGTAACCAGTGAGCGTGTGGTTAATTCCCCTCTCCCTTTCTGCGTTTATTTTTCTTCTGTGTAACATAGTTAAGATCATACTTCAGCCACAGCTTGGAGTCCTACTCCATTTTTCCTGACGTTGAAGGTGGAGGAGGGGGCCTCCTTACATGCATGCTTAGGAGGCCAGTTTAGAGTGGACGGGCTTGTAGGGTTGTCAGCAAGGATTGAAGTGCACGCAGATTTAGGGTCTTGGAAGAGAGAATGAGGAGGCCCTGGACTAAGGGCAAATTCCCTCCACTCACGGGGAAGAATGTCATGGTCTGGCCCTTTCAGGGTTCTGCAGGTGATGGCAAGCACAGGGGTCATTTCTCAAATGTAGCTCTTTGGCTCCTCCTCTCTAAGGCTAGACCAGCCCTGCCTCCCTCCCCTAGGGCTCCGAAAGCTGGCCGGATGGACAGCCTTTGGCAATAGCTAATGGGAGTCCAGGGAGAGAGCAGGCTTGGCAGGGTCAAGGTTCTCAGTGTCAGCAGCAGATGCCTCAGGGTTTTGATTTGCCCATTTTGTAGCTGATCTCCAGTGCCTGGGCTGGCAAAGGGGAGAGTTAACATTGTCATTGGATCCTTAATTATGCGTTTCATGAATTTTCATGTTTCCGCTTGCAAGCTTAATGTTGCTTTCTCGGTGAGTTTTTTGTACTTGAGCACAAGAGCCTTGTAATTATGGAGTGTTGTGGATTGCAGAGTGATTAAAATGGATTTCATGAAATCTGAAGCTCCCTCTCTTACCCTGCCCCCCCCACATGCACACATGCATGCTGCCACCACTGCCACCACCACCACCACCAGCACCTCCACTGGTCTAATAGGTGGGGGAGTAACTCAGCGGAGTCCCATGAAGAAGTTCAGAAAATCAGGGTATAAAGGACATGAATTTTCTTCCCCATGTTTTTCCTATTTGGGACTTGGATCAACTCCAAGACAGCCCTTCTCCTTCTCTTCCTCCCCCCTCCCCTTTCCTGAGTGAAGTCCCGCTATATCCCTGACCCCCAGCCAACTCTGACCCCTCGGGTTGGCTGCTTTGTCACTCCAGAGACAATAAAACAGAGGAGTTTTCATCCTAGCTTTTTACACGGCCATTAAGTGTGTTTCACTTACCTCTAGTCCCCCCACACTCCCATCCGAGAGGGTCCTTCAGTTTGAGCAGAGACATGAAAATTGCTGAATGCAGTGATGGTATAAGAATTCCCATTTCTGAAGTCTCTTCCTTCTAAGACAAGTTAGTGCTTCATAGAAACGAGATCTGATCTTCAATTTACTCTGCATCATGGAAGACTGGTCAGTGCTCAGGGGACATTTAAACAAAGGGGACCTGGGAGTGGGGACAGGGTAGAGGGAAGAGGGTGGCTGGCAGGTTTCCTGAAGTATGTGAGGCTCCGCCTTGAAGGAACAGGAGGACCCCAGTGGGATCCCTAGGAAAGGAGTCCAGTCTGACTAAACTGGATGATCTTCTCCAGGAATGATCCTCCTTGACCCATGAGGAACTTGAGTGTGCATGTGTGTGTAATGGTCGCTCTGGAAGGGACTTGGGAAGTCACCTGAGCCAGCTCTTCCATTTAAAAGAATCTCCACTTACTATAGCCAGCCTGATCCAGCAGAGCCCGGGCAGCCCCTTTGTGTGAATTAGGAAATGGTGAACCTCCCCACCCCAGGCGAGCCCAGCCCTACAACACCCCCATCAGCTCTGTGTTCTTGAGCAGAGAACAGCCTGCTCAACCATCGGCAACATCACTAGAACAGAGCAAAACTGGGTCTCTTTTTCTCAGTCCACAGCTCTCCCTGCACCCTCTACCATACTTCCACCATACCATAATCTCCAACATACTGAATTCTACCTGGGTTCCTAAGAATTTCCTTATATCTCAGACCTCAGCTACCCACATTCTAGAACTTGACTGGTCACACTATCTATATATAAGCAGATACAGGTATATTCACTTGTGTGTGTCTCGTTTAAGCATTCAGAGGTGGTACTGCTGATGGCAGAATGCATTCACGGTCGGGCAGAAGAGACCGCCTCCTCTGCACCCACACAGAGATGAGGCAGGTGGACGCTTCCTTCTGTGTCCTCATCACCCCCTACCTCTCTCTGCTCACACCTTGCCCACCCGCTGTGAACTTCGAGTTCCCCACATAGACAGTATTTTTCATAACTCCATAGGTTTCAGTGCCGATCCCTGTGCGGGGAGTGCTTTTCTCCCACTGATTCCATCTCACAGATTTCTTCAAAGCTGTGCTTCAGCTGCATCTCTCTGATGTCCTTCTTGACCCACCCTCCTTTCTCTCTCTGACCCATGTTCCTGTGCATAACGCATCTATTGCCCGTATGGCACCATACTGTATCTGGGCTTCTATGGCAGTTTCCCCACCAGAGAGAGGGCTCCTAAGAGCCGGCTCATGGCCTTAGCCATCTCTACAGTTCCTGAGCAGGCTTGAGGTTGAATGGAGCTGACACCCCTTTTGGTGGATGAGTTAGCCCTAGAAGAGGAATGGAGATCCTTCTCAGCACAGGCCCAGAGATAGCCATACTTGGTAGCCTGGGAAAGCAGGGTCAGGTGCTTTACTGACAAAGGGCCTGTCTCTCAGATACCCTGCCCCAGATTCCACTGTCACCCTCCCAAAGCAGACACATCTCATCCATCCCTCCAGACAGGTAGCCTGTGGAGCAGGACAACCTCTTTCTCTTTGCGCAGGGCTTTGGGACTCCCCTGCAATACACATCCCTTGGAGCTGGCTGGTCTGTGGTGTCTTCTGCTTATGAATCCAGAAGATAAAACAGATAGTCCTTTTCTCTCCAAGCCCAGCACTGTCTGCTGATCCTGCTCAAACTGGACAGGGAGAGGTGGCAGCTACTATGAAAAGCCCATGGCCCATCTTTCTCTCACCAGCTCATATTCATTCCCCTGCTACCTCCTGAGTGCTGGACCAAAGGCCTCTAGGCACCAGGCTAGAGCTACCCACCCAGGTGCTCAGAGTGCTGTGAATGAGTTACAGAGGGGCACAGATGTCAGCCCTCCACTGCAGGCCAGTTAGAGAGGGGCCTGCTATGCTGGACCAACATTACCATCTTCTCTGTGTGCTGTGAGTTGATAAGGCCTGGGTAGCCATGTGGCAGCTTTGCAGCAATGGATAAAACCTGATTACACCCTGAAGGTGATAAAGGTGAGAGGGTCTCCGGTAAGGCAGTGTGGACATCAGACCGGGAGACTCAGCATGATGGAGATGTACGAAATATCTCAGCTTCAGAGAAGGGGAATCTCATCATTTCTGCCCAAGGGATCAGGGAAGACTTTGCAGAAGAGGTGATATTTAGGACTTCAGCAGCAGAAAATGTCTTTTGGGCCAGACTGTGGAAGGAAGTGGGCAGAATATAAGGGAAGAAATTACAACAATAGTAGCAGCTACACTGGCCACCGATGGAGTGCCAGGTACGGACTGTCTCATTGACCCCTGCCTCAACCCTGTAAGTATCGCCATTTTACAGCTGAGGGAACTGAGGCACACGGAGGTTCGGTCATTGCCCGGAGTCACACAGGCAGTAAGTAGCAGGGCTAACATTCAAAACCAAGCTTTTTTCCAGCAACAGGCCATGCTCTTATAAACATGAAGCTACAGATCTCTGAGTACCTATTGTTTGGAAGGCAGTGAGCAGCATTTTCCTAATGTGGGCTTCATTGGCCCTTTGAAGTCCTTCATACCCATTTTAGGCATGGGGAAATGCAGGACTCGAGGGGTTCCCCAGCTTGTCCAGCTCACTTGACTGGGTGGGGCTTGGACCCACGGGCTGCTGCCTAGCCCCAAAACTCTCTCCATTGTATGTCAGAGCCAGCCCCCAGGGGTGTCCAACCTGCAGCCCAGGATGGCTATGAATGCGGCCCAACACAAGCTCATAAATTTACCTAAAACATTATGAAATTTGTTTGTGATTACATGTCACAATGTTTTAATGTGTGGCCCAAGACAACTCTTCTTCGTCCAGTGTGGCCCAGAGACGCCAAAAGGTTGGACGCCCCTGCTTAAGCCTTGCTTCCTGGAGGAGGCCTCCTGGGCTCATCCCCCGGGCCCCACACAAGGGAACCACTCACTGCTGAAAACGCCTGTAAAACAGGGCTGGTTCACATTCAGGCTGCAGGACGCTCAGTGCACGTGTCTCTGCCCTCAGAGCAATTAGGCCGTCACACCAGGCCTGCCAAGGCTGCTTCATAAATAACGTGTGGCTGGCCGAATTTATTGGCAAGCTCTATTAATCACATTTTTAAAATGAGAAGTGAAATAAATAATAAGTGGCAGTATTCTGCTTCCATAAAAACCACCTGCAGCCCAGGAACGTAGCTGGCACCTCGCTTTCTCGAACTGTCACACGTCCCTGCCCACCGCCGTTAATGTGAACCTCCCTCCTTAGACAGGTACCCAGCTCTGGCAGGAATCCACAGATGTGTACACAGTGACTCACTGCTACACCGGCAACGTCGAATTGAGGCGATGGGATTATGCCTCAATCCCTGCTGGGTGGCAGGGAGGAAATTACCGACATGGGCGTTTGCAAGTCTGAGTGTGCTTCTCGGGGGAATGGCCAGGAGAGGGAGGGGTGCAGAGAGAAGAGGGCAGACAGAGGACAGATTCCCATCTGAGCACATCCACCCAGCATGCGTCCATTTACGGGCCAAGTGCTTGCCGGTCACCAGGCCCAGAGGTCAGTGCCACGGTCGGCCTGGGAGCACCTACAAAAAGAGGAGAGATCTTTTTTATTGTTCGATGAACATTGTTACCTTTTTCCAGTTGCAAAAGTAATACCAGTTCAATGATTTTGTGTATTTCTGAGGGTGTAATATTTGAGGGCACGTGACACACTTTTGCCCCTTATTGGTGACATTCATTGTGATCACTTGGTTAAGATGGCACATCAGTCAGGGTTCTCCAGACACGCAAGCAGAACCCTAGAATACACAGACATAGATGTAGACCCGGGCATAGGTTCATGTTAAGGAGTCGGCTCACATGACTGCAGAGCCAGCACGTCTGAAATCGGCAGAGCAGCCCAGCAGGCGGCAGGCCAGACACCCAGGCGGGCGTTGCTGCTTCAGTCTTGAGGGAGAATCTCTCTCTGAGAAATGTTTCGCCCTTAAGGTCTTTCACCTGATTGGACAAGGCTCGCCCCATTCCAGAAGACAGTCTGCTTGGCTAACAATGACCGATTATAGATTCTAACCACGCCTGCAAAGCCCTGTCCCAGTGGCGCCGCCCAAGTGTGAAGAAATAAGAAGCACTGCAGTCTGGCCAGTCCACACACAGAACTGACTGCCCGGATGCTCTCCAGTTTATTCCATTGCCATGTTTTCCTCTGTAAGAAGTTTTTTATTGGGAGACACTTCAGGACTGCGGAAATACCCTGTTCCTCATCAAATTTCCTCCCCCTCTATTTAGCATCTATCACTGACTCTTGTTGGAATCTGTTTTGACTACAACGTTACGGAAGAGCTTACCCTCAGACAAGGGATTTGGGATCCTGGTTTCAGGCCCCTGCTCTGTCACTCAGTAGGTCATGCAGCTTCACACAAGCAACTTCCCAAGCCAGGGTCCTCCCTGCTCAAACAGGGGTGACAGTGTTTGCCCCAAAGCTTGGGGTGCTTAGCAAGTACAATGGCAGGTACCAGGAAGGCACTCCACAAATGTCTGTGGCCTTGAGGGCACTAAAGACCCATCCACACCTCAGAGGAGTGATGGCTGATTTATTCCCAGGCATCGTGGATGAGCAGAGTGGTTGGAGACCACTGAGAAAGTTCCTTCAACAAAATCATCATCCTCTTGACCTTCGTCATCATAGGATGCAGTGTCAGACCCCACCATGAACACCGACCCAGGGAACGTTGGCCAGCTGTGACAGGAGGCGTCATCTGAAAATTGTTCTCAGAGCTGATGACACTCCAGCTCTGAACTTGAGTCTTCAGTGATGACACTGAAGGACAAGGCTTGAAGTCAGGCAAGAGAGGAAAAGTGTTCCAGGTGAAGGGAGGGGCATGGGTGATGGAGATGAGGGAGAAGCAGGAAGGTTCTTTTGGAAACTTAGGTCAGTACTTTTAAGTTTCTGAAAAGCATCACAGAGGGAACTTGTCTGTTTGTATTGCTTTCATTTTTCCTGCTATTACTATCAAGATTATGAGTGTCATTACTGTTCTCAAGTAACGTGTGGGCACACTCTTGTATACATGGTAGAAAGTAACTCAGTATTCTGAGTGAGATGCAGCATGGCACAGTGGCTGTGATATGGACTCTGGAGCCAGATCACTTGGGTTCAAATCCCAGCTCTATGAGTGTACTAGTTATAGGACCCTGAGCAAGTAAATTAAGCTGTCAGTGCCTCAGCTTCTTCATCTGTAGAACGGGGTGATTGCAGCAGTGACGTCATCATAGGACTGTGATGATGATTGAATGAGTATGTTTCTTAGTTATTACCTGGCAGCCAGAGTAAGTGGTAGATACTGGCTTGATCATTAAGAAAGTATATTTTAGACATTTACTCTTTGATCAAAAAATTGTTGTTTTCCTTTAAGCTGCCCAGCACCATTTTGTTAACGCTCTCATTTATCTCCATCCTACTTACATGGCAGCCTACTTGGTGGCAGCTCTGAAGAGGCAGTCGCTAACCTGCTGTCAGCAAAAGCAGAATGTGAGGGGTCAGGACATGTGAGTCCCGGTCCCTTCTCTATGTGAGCCTTGATATGCCTATCCATACAGTGGGAGACTTGAGCACTTCCAACCCTAAACCCTGGGGGTCGGTGACCTGCACAGGGCTTTCACTTCAGGGACAGGCAGGGGACTGGTGTCCACCAAGTGCCTATTGTGTGCCAGGCACTGTGGGCCCTCCTCCCCACACGTGCTAATGCAGCTGGTCCTCACAGCAACCCCTCTATAAAAATGTGGTCTCACAGCACAGCTGGAGACGTCAAGGCTCTGGCGGGGGGGGGGGGGGGGGGGGGGGGGGGGGGGGGGTTAGGTGGCCAGCTGGTCACTCAGATAACGGTCACAGATAGGACTCCAGACTGCCCGTCCCCAAGTACCTTCTTTCCATTAGGCTGGGATCCCTCCCCAGTAGGTATTCAGCAAAGGTTTAATGAGTGAGTGAACTAAAGCATTCTTGCTAGTTGTGTTTGGGGCAGTGTCTCCCCTCTTCCAGGTACCTACACAGTCTTGGGTGAGAATCCTTCCTTCCATACTTACTAGCTGTGTGACTTGGGGCAAATTATTTAACGTCTCTGAGCCTCAGTGTCCTGGTACACAATAAAGGCATAATTCCTACTTCATATGACTATCTTGAGACTTAAAGAAAGAATAAATGTGAAATATTAGCACAGTAACTGGAACCTAGGGATTTAAAAAAACAATGTAACTTTTGTTGTGGTTTATAGGTCAGTGGTTTTCAGATTTTGAGATTTCATACAAAAGTAGAATTTCAAAATAAAAGTTGCCAACTGTGTATTTTGTTTCGTAAGCCTGTTAAAGTACACAATTAGTGTCTCTGAGCCACCAATTATTCGTAATAGTAACTAGAATCAGCCCAGCACTGAGCTGGTTCTCTCAACCTCCCAGCTCTACCATTACCTCACTCTTGCAGACTGCTCCCAGAGTCAGCCCTTTACCTATCTGGTTAAATTACTACTTGCCAAGGTGAAGTTTGGGGACTCACTTAGGTCTGTACCATGGGGCTGAAGCTGGCTGGGGGAAGAGGGGGGAGATAGGCACTGCCCAGCCTGTCCCACTTAGCAGGCCCCTCCACCCCTCCCCTGAGACAATGTAAAGGGCTCTCAGCTAGGAGTCAGAAGATGTAGTCTGGCCTCAAATCTACCTATTTGCTGTGTGACCTTGGACAAGTCCCTTTCTTGTCCTGAGTCTCAGTGGACTCATCTGTAAATTAAGCCAATGACCCCACCTGGCCAACCTCTCAAGTCTGTCGTGAGGATCAGGTGTGGTAAAAGAGGGAAGATGTGTGATAGCCTACATATGCTGTTTACATATGAAGGATCAGCACCACTCTGATATCTGACTGCGGGGAAGGTGGTTAAGACCAGAGCTGGGAGGGGCAGAGAGAATTGGATTTTGATGGTGTGAACCCTAGAAAATGGGCAAGTCCATGTTTTCACACATTACTTGTTCCCAGGTTTCCATATTGGAACACTGGACCCAATGTGAGACTGGAGTTGTTTGGAGCCACGGGTGATGTAAATGGCCAGGAAGCAATGACAGAAATGAGAGTTCCAAATGAAGCCAAGTCACAGTTGTTGGTTTGACACTAGCTAGTAAACAGTCGAGAGGGAGCACCTAGTGATTTCACCCTTTCGAACTGAAACTGGAGTGGGTTTGTGGCTCATACTGGTGCTCTGAGGGTGGCTGAGTCGGGTAAATTACAGAATGTAATGATAAATTGCACTTTACTGACTATGCACGTGTGTGTCTATATATTTCAAGACATAACCTTTCAAGATAGTTCATTTTTAAAAAATAATGTCTTCTATAAGACCATACAACTAAGCCCGCAGTGGCTTAGCCACCAGCCCAGGGTGGCTGTTCAGGCAGGACCTAGAACCTGCACAGGGGTGCTCAGCCCTGAGTGCGGGGCCCCTGGGGGGTCTTGTACATCTGCCCCATGAGGCAGCAGCTGGCCAGGGTGTGGAGATGGGCCTATCTCCTATCTCTTCCTCAGCCCCCTCTGAACCTTGCAAAAAAGTTCTTCTGCATGGAAGGATTTCTCATCTGAAAAGTGGCCCCTTTCTCACTATTTATCCAAGTCCAGTAGTTAAGTCCTTTGACGGACATAAGTAGACAACCATAAAGAGGCATCTGTACCAAGACGCTCCTTTGCAGCACGGCTGGCCAGCACAAGAAGACTGGAACAACCTCAATGCCACCTGCTGGAGCTGCTTAAATCCATTAGGGTTGCTCTATCCAAGGACATAGTCCGCCCCCCCTAAAATAGGGCTGGCCGGCTACGTATCTGGATGGGAAAGATAGTGATGACATAGTATATGGAGGGAAAAACAGGTTACAAAGCAATATAAACAGATTACATCTTTTTAAACGCCGTCACTGTGTATGGCGCGCACACACGGGACACGTCTGGAAGGGAAGCTATACACCGAGATGTTAATTGCGATTCTCTGAGCAGTGGGGCCACAGGGAGTCTGTATTATTTTCTTCACGCATTTTTGCATTTTGAGTTACAAAAGTTTCTTGAGTATCTACCAGATAACATCCTTGCTTTTAAGAAGCTTACAATCTTGTTGGGGAGAGGCGGAGAATAACAAATACACAATTAATTCCAAATGCTGATAAGTGCTGGGAAGAAAATGAGATAGTTAATTTGAGAGAAACCGAGAGGGGGAGGGGACCAGAGGCAGCTCCATAGAGAGGCCATTGAAATGGAGCCTGAAGGTAAGAGAGGCTCGCAGGTGCAATCGTGGGTAGGCATGTTCTCGGAAGAGGGACAGCTGAGGCAAAGGTCCTGAGATGAAAACGAATTTTGTACAATAACCGTGTATTATTGCTATAATCAGAAAAAGTTGTATTCAAATATCTATTTGATCCATTAAAAAACCCACAGGACACATCTGCACCCTCCTGTTCGGGGCGCCCAATAAGAGCAGGTGGAACAAGACAGAGAAGAATAGGAGCGAAGAGCTGAGGAGGTGCCCGTTATGTGCTACTGTTGAATGATTCACTAGAGAGGCAACTCCCAAGAGGCCAGCTCAGGGTTTGCCTCGCTATTTTAAGCATTTTTTCCCTTCACATGCGGATGTTTCTGAAAGCTAAAAACGTCTTACAATCAATGTGTCATTTACACATCGGGCTTTGTTTGTTTTCTTTGCTCAAGAAGGCTGTTACTGAATCAATGATGCATCTTACAATCGCTGGCATCTTCCGGCTCTGAAATACAACGTGTGTGCCCATGATGCTAAGGGGACCAGCTTTGGTGGAAGTCGGGGCTTCTTCTTCAAGGGGAGCGGCGTGGGGTCACAAGGATGGGCTGTACCTTACAGATCTCCATGCAGTCCCGGGCACCAGCCACAGCCAAGCCCTGTGCAGGGCACTGGCATATAGAAATGCTCAGAACGTGGCCTGGTCAGCCCTCAGGGAGCAACTAGAAAGAGAGCCAGGCCAGTAGTCAGTCAAATATGACCCTGCTGGGTAAACAGCAGGGTCAGGAAAAGCTCCAGAGGCTCAGGGAGACAGAGGTGGTGTCTTTACCTCTGCTTGGATCGGAAGAACCCTGAGAAAGCATCCCAAAGAGATTCCCAGGCAGACCAAGCAAAAAGGGCACTCGAAACAGAGGGGTGGAGCTCCAGCCAACGTGAGCAGGTTAACGGTGCAGGACTGTGGCTGCAGGACCGGGTGTGCACGGAGAGCCTCGTCTGGAGGCTGCTGGGCCTCGGGTGCACGTCAGAAGGGCGGAAACCTGGAAAGATGTGAAGCCAAGAAGTGATGTGTCTGCTTATGGTGTTGTCCATTATGGTAGCCCCCGGTCCCAAGTGGCTATTTAAATTAATTAAAATTAAATAGCTTTTTTAAAGCCATGAGAGCACTTGAAAAAAGTTGAGCGAATTGGGGAGATCGCTGTGTAAGTCATGCGAACGTCTAACCAACGGCGCTCTACACCTGAACCCAATGTGATACTGAGTGTGGACTGTAGCTGGGAAAAACGTTTAAATAAGGAAAAGTCGTTACATTTTAAATTAGAAACTCTCAGTTCCTCTGAGTTACACTAGTCCCATTTCCAGCGCTCAGTAGCCACATGTGGCCCGTTGGACATGGAACCAGGGCAGATCCAGAACATGCGTGTCATGACAGAAATTTCTTTTGGACAGTGCTGCTTTGGCATGACCACCGAGGATGGGCCGGTGGACAGACAAGAGAATAGTGACGGCTCTAGCATTGACTGTGTGTTGGGCCTCATCTAAGTGCTTCACACGTGTTATTCCTGGAACCCCCGTGACGCCCCACAGGCTCACAAACAGGTCCCCTGGGGGGACAAAGCTGTAGGCCATTCGTCAGCACTTCCCAAGCCTTTATCTAGCTCAGATTATTCCGGCTTCTCCTCGACTCAGGGTTCTTTTGCTAGGTATTTTCGAAAGGGGGCATCTGAGAAGTTTTGGAGCTTCAGCCCTGCTGAAAAGGGTGACTTCTTGGCCCAGGAGGCACTACTAGGGGATCCTCCAGATTCCATGGTGGACACTGGGCAACCTTGCAGGGAGTCTTTTCCAGGTGTCTAATCCAGCTTTCCAACTGCTGCCTGCAGTGGTTTCTTATGTTCAACTTCTCCCCTCAAAAAAAATGGAGACTCTGTCATGCTAATCTAAGGCCTACTCTGCGCTAGGCACTGTCCAAGCCCGGTACCTATGAACTTACTTAATCCTCATCAGCGCTCTGTGGCATAGCCGTCACTTTCCAGTAAGACAGCTGTCTGAGCCCTGGAGAGGCGAATCAGCTTGCTCCAAGGCCAGGCTGTGTCCAGGCTAGCACGTCATGTGCTAGGATTCGAACACACACCGTGTGGCCCCGAGGTCCAGTTCACAGCCGTGGCGCTAGACAGCCTCTCATCACAAGTCTTGCGGAACTGGAAGACAGCTGCTAAGAGTACTCTCCACCTGCTTTGGCTGGAGCGGTAGGAGAACTTGATTCCATTCCAGAAAACCTTGGCTGAAAATTATGCCCCGTCATAACACAAATGCCTCCCATTTGGGGGATACTTTATATCATTTTAAGAGTACTTTTCTGCCAGGAGTAGTTAGGGTAATAGTCATCCTACAGTTACACCATGTTTTCCAGTTTACAAGGCACCTTCATTGATATGTTCTCATGTAATCCGCACACCAGCCCTGAGAGGAGGGTGAGGCAAAGAACATAGTTTATTCCGTGTAACGCAAGGAGCCCAGAGAAATGAAGGCACCTATTCAGGATTACTCAGCCCCTCTGGGATGCAGCCGTTTCTCGAATTCTGCTCCCATTGATCAAAAGCCTCTCAGCCTTGTCAGTGGGTTGCAAAGTCAAGGCAACAGAGGGGTCGTGAAGCCATGACCCTGTGTGCCAGCCCTGGAGTCTGCCGAGGTCGAGACCCAGCCTAGTAAACAAGGCATCGCCGCAGAATACCTCGAGACGTGCACTTCTCATTTCTCAGACGCTTCAAGAGACACCACATCCCCCATAAAACGTCTTGAAATCTGCTTCTTCTGTGTTCCCTCAACTGCACTTAAAGAATCAGCTTCTCCTATATCTCTTTTAAAATATTTATTATGAATTTTTTCATAAGGATGCTCTTTCATAGTAAAAAGTATTTATAATAAATGTGTGTAGTTTAAAGACTAATGTCCCTGCCAGCTAGCTTAAGAAACAGTATGTGACACCGCCTTCAAAGCCCCGTGGGGCCACATCCCACCCTCCTCCCAGGTAACTGCTCTCCTGCAGCTGCTCTGATGCCTTTCTTTACAATCTGACTCCTTCAGCTTGGGCTGCCTTGACAGAACACCATATACTGTGTGGCTTGTAAACAGGAGCCATTATTTCTCACCATCCTGGAGGCTGGAAATCCAAGATAAGGCGCCGGCAGATCCAGGGTCTAGAGAGGGCCTGCTTCCTGGTTCATAGCTGGCTCTTCTTATTGTGACCTCACGTGGCAGAGGGGCTAGGGAGCTCTCTGGGCTCTCTTTCATAAGTGCATGAGTCCCATTCATGAGGGCGACACCCTCATGACCTAATCACTGCCCGCAGGCCCTGCCTCCTCACTACACCACATTGGGGATTAGGTTACAGCGTGTGAATGTTGAGGGACATTAACATTCAGTCCATGACCTAGTCCTGGACCACTTTTCAATTCTTTCTCAGCAAAATATTCTCCCCCGCCATAGCCCACATGCCCCTTGTAGCTCAGCCCTTGCACTTTGCCCTGTATGGTCTGCTGTGACCATTTCTGGGGAGTAGGGAGGGGCCTGGAGAAGAGGACTGAGGACCCAGGAAGAGTACCAGGTCAAAAACACTCATGTACGACATGGGTAGGAGACAGGGAGGGAGTCCTTTAAGTTAGTTCTGGAGCAGTGTTGTCACTACGTCACCTGGAACAAGTGCTTTCACCACGAGGACTGTTGAACTGGAGAGGGTCTTGCATAGACTGGGGCTTCCTAAAACTGTCAGTTATTCTGCAGATATTCACTGAGCAGTTACTATGTTCCAAGCAGTGCCATAGGTACGGGCGATGCTGTTGGTGGGAAATTTCCCGACCTCGGGGCATGTACTGTCACGGGGAGGTCTTGTCCCTGCCGCACCACTGGCTCTGATTCTTCCGTCCTCACTGTTGCCAGCCTATTCACATTTAAAGGTTGGCATGGGGGTAAAGTTAAATGACACTATGGAAGTGCTTGAAAAGCTGAGGTTTATAACAGACATTATCCTGGTGGACCATTACGATCCCTGAACTGAGGTCAGCTAACACCAATCTGGAGCTTTGGGTACTCACACCTGTAGTTACCCTGGCCTGCCACTAGATGCCAGTGATGTGCAGGAGGGGGCAGGGAGACAAGTGTGTGAGCTTTTCGACAGCTGTGAAAAGTACAACTGCTTACTGTGTGCTAGATGCCATCCTGAGTATATGTGGTATGCCCTCTAATGTTCACAGGAACCCTGTGATTTAAGGATTGCGCACAAAAGCTCTCACCCCCATTTTACTGATGAGAAGACGTGTGCTCAGAAGGGGAGGGAGCTCGCTGGCAGTCTCCCCTGTTCCGTGTGAGTGTGCCAGGCCACGGCTGCCAAGGAGATTAACACAGCCCTGGTATGAAAGAGTGATCAACTAGGAGGCCCTTTACTGCCACTGAACTGCTGTGAGCAGCGTCTCCCATTTGGGGGCAGCCAGTGGCTGCACAGATGCATAGAAGCCGGAAAGCTGTGCAGTCATCAGAGCCCCTGGGGATGCCATGAGATTGCGGTACAGGTGTTCATTAGGCACCTGCGCTGTCCAGGCACCCAGCAGGAGGACTGTCTGTGCACTCGGTCAGGTGTGTTGGAGGCAGCAGTGGCTATTGCCAACTTGGGCTTGCCATGAGGATTACGAAAAGGTCTCCGAGCCTTAACAGAAGAAGCCCAGGATGTCAGCTATGGGGGACTCTAGTCCAATCCCTGAAAAGCTGCACTGAAAAGTTAGAAGGGAAAGTGGGGAAGGGTTCATGGTGACATTCAGTGCTAACACACTGTCTATAATAGTTGTGATGGACAGGTCCAATGATGACGTCGTTCACCTCTTGTTTTATTCCCAGGGGGAGCAAGTGCCTGTGGGAGAGGAAATGACTAGGTCAGGGTCACACAGGCAGAGAGGACACTGAGTCTCTAACCTAAGTGTTCACAGGCCTTGAGCTCATGCCCTGGGGCCTGAAAAGGTAAAAGTTATGACCCGTGGCATGATGGGCTGCCTTGCAAAGGGCTGGTACAAGGCACTGGGGCTAGATCCCCGCTGAAGAAAATCCCAGCATCACTCCCCTAATGCAGCCCCTCCCAAGAGGGGCACCCGGGTGGTGCTACAAGCAAACCTGACACTCCCTCACCCTCCAGCACAGCCAAGGGATGGGGCTGCTCAGGCAGGAGGAAGGAAGGGTCAGAGGTCCTGTGTGACATCTCAGGGACCGGTGGCCACAGGGTGAGTTACCAGCAGCAGGTTTTAGCTCAGCAAAAGAAATGCTTATATTTGTACCAGGTAAGCAGTTTATAAATCCATTTTCCATATGTATCCTCTCATTGAATCCAGACAGTCACCCTCGGAGGGTGTTGTTATCCCCCTATTACAGATCAGGAAAGTACAGGTCAGAGAAGTTCACTTATTTCCCCACAGTCTAGAGCTGGGACTTGAATCTGGGTGTCTCTAGCCACACCACTATGTTCTTTTCCCACTGCCATTGTCCAGAGGGGATGAGGGTGATGTCCGTGACATTGTTGCTGGCTGTGAGGGAGGGCTTGTCCGCCCTGGTTTGCAGATAGAGGCTTCCACGGGCACAGACACAGGGGTCCGGGCGGCTCAGACCAGGGCAGCAGGCACTCCTGGGGGCAGACCGTCCCACGAGCTGAGAGTATTCTCTGCACCTTGATGTTTATGCTAAGTTCTTGGGAGACTTCACCAGCTTCAGGGTAAACCCTCCCCTTCCTCTCCTTGGGTTCAAGTTCGATGCAACCATTTTGGTTTTCTTGGTCCTCTCTCTTCTTTGTTTCACTAAATGGTCTGTATATTGTTTAACATTTTTACTTATTGGTTTGAGAGAGAGAGAATTGAAGAAAGAGAAAGAGGGAAACATTGGTTTTTGTTGTTCCACGTATCAGTGCATTCATTGAGTCTTGTATATGCCCTGACCAGGAATCAAACCCGCGACCTTGGTGTAGGGGGTGACGCTGTACCCAGCCAAGCCACCTGCTAGGCCTGTCTGTATATTTTAATGTTTTATTTGTTTGTGGTGTTTTAACTCAGGATACCAATCTGGGTGGTGTTCATTTATCAAGGCCTCTTACCTGTTTCAGATTCCGGCTTTAAAGAAAAAGGAACATGTGAATGTAGGCTCAGTGACAGTTTTTGGGTGAGAAATACCATCTACTGTATCCCCAAGGTTGCCAAAGGGTGTTGAGACAGATCCGCACGTTCACTATTCTGTAACATTTTGGAAATGCCACCCTGAGTGTTGATTTTTCTATTCTCAGCTTACAGGGCAAAATGGTTTTCGCTTCTTCTATTTATTTTTGGAGAACGTTCCGGGGGAAGAAGAAATTCCTTTGGCATATTTTGAAAAGGACAAAAATACAACCTAGCTTTTGTGTGGTGAAAATGTGGGAAATTTCAGTTTCCAAATATCTGTGCTGGAGGAAACAAGTTAAACTATGAGTCTCGGTTCCTGGGTGCTGGGCCAAAGGAAGGAACGCCTGGCAGGGGCTGAGCTGCCCTGGAGAGTCAGTGAGCGAGTCACGAGTCACATTAGAAAGTTCCAGAGCAACTTCAGGTTCCTTCCTGAGCCTCCAGGGTCATAGACTCCAGCAGCGACAAAGAACCTCTCTTTGTCAGCCTTAAATACCCAAAGAAAGAAAAACATACCCAAGCAGAGGAGACCTCTCCAGCAGGTTAACTCCTTCAGCAGTTGGAGGACCTGGCACAGAGGAGAAGGCGGGCCCCTGGACACCAGGGCCTTCAGACCAGCACTGCTGACCAGCAGTCTGGCCTTTGTGAGTCAGCCCACCTCTGTTACCTCATCTGTAAAATGGGGACAACTGGACCTCTCTCTCAAGGGTTGTTGTGAGAGCCAGTGAGAGAATGAGCATAATAGCTACTTCTTACTTAGCATGTACTGAGCCAATATTAGTTATTGCTGTTATTAGACTTGTTGCTGAAAATGTATTTAATCATACCCAGAAAAAATTTAACATGTATGTGTGCCTGTGTGCTCCCGTGCACCCACACAAGAATTAGTCTTCCAAGAAAAGGGATTGAAGTGTGTGAAAAGGAGCGAGTTGTTCCCTTAGAGACTGGGATATCCTGGGAAAATTTCTGTAAGTTGCTGAGACTATGTCTTCTCATTGCCACAATTATTCAAGAAGCAGAGAAGAAGCCAGCCAGTGGTCCAGCTGTTGACGTTACTGGGCTGTAGGTCCGTATGTTTGGCGGGGATTGGCCTTCTGGCATCGCAGCCTTGGAACGGCTGCCCTGGGTACCTTCCAGACAGCTGCTTCGCCGTCCTGAAGAAATGGCATGGGGGAGGTGGGGAGGCCTGGGGCTCAGCAGAGGATGGGGAAACTTGGCACTCTCCCGACTTGGGTGGGACTTGAAGGCAATGGGAACCAAAACTGCAGTGGATGGGGGATTCCCTAGGGGTCTGAGCTATTGGACTGATTGTCCGGGCTGATGAGCTCCATCTGGAAATCGTCCCTCATTGTAGCAGCACCAGCAGCGCTACCCAGCACTTCGGCAAGACGTCATCCTGATCCATACCTTTGTTGAGTCGGCCGCCTTCTTCCTCGTCACTGGCTGTGGACTTGGTGCCAGCCCCCCGTTGCACACCTAGGGACCAGGGCGCTTGTGGCAGCGAATATTCGTTGATTGCTTACCATGATCCAATGGGGTGCTAGGTGCTTCTCAAGGATGAAACTTGTCACAGTCATTCCCGGAGGTAGGTAGGTGGGCAGTATCCCGTTTTGCAAAATAGGAAACAGACCCAGAGAGGTTAAGTTACTTGCAGATAGTCACAGAGCTGGTAAGAGGCAGTGCTGGGATCCAGACCCAGTCTCTGACTCTAAAATCCACACTTGTAACCCCTGCCATGTGCACGGTTGCCTTGAAGGGAGTCACCCCCTGGCAGAGAAACAGAGATGGCAGTCGTACTGCGCACCATAGACCCTCCCTGGGTAACCCGGGCTGGCGCACTGTCGGAAGCTAGATGCTGCAATGGGCGCATGGAGTGGGGGTTACAAGCAAACACAGCACTGCTACTACAGCTGTACTCCTCATTACTGTGGGGGTACTAACCCCTTCAGGCTTTTGCAAATCAGATAAAAATACTGACTTTGCCAGGTTACTGAGAGAAATTGTGATAACTAGGTGTCCTGCTCTCACCTCCTAGGTGAGTGTCTTTAAATGGCAACGAATGTTATGATTGCTGGAGAGGTAGAGTTTTGGAGATCCCTCCCCTCCTATTAGGAAAACCAGGTTGGTCACTGCCAGGCTTCAAGCTAGAAGAGACCTCACGAGGTCACCAGGCCCATGGCTCTCCTGGCAGGCAGCAGGCTTGGACGTCAGCCCTGGCAAGGGAGTTCATCCTGGTTTATGAATTTCCCAGGGTCGAGGATACAGTCCCCTCTCATCACTCATTTGAGCTTATGGAAGAGCTTGGAAGAGCATGAAGGAATGTCTACTTCCTATTTAAGACACAAGCTGTAAGTTTTTGTCTTTGTTGGTCAAGGAGACTTGCTGAGTGTGGGGTTCTGCACAGGGAAGCAGAGTACAAGAAGTGGTCTCAGTGCCAGGCCTGGGTTGCAATCCTGTCCTGCTGCTCATTACCTCGGCACATCGCTTGCCCTCTCTTAGTTTCCACTTCCTCCTATGACAAGGGGAAGGTTCTAGCACCCTGGAAGGGTTGTCATGAGGACTGAAGACTGGTTATGGGGCTGCTTCTGCAGGCAGAGCTTTCTGTCTACAGACTGGACCCCATTTCCGAGGGTGGCCTGGCCCTGTTCCCTCACCCCTTCACCCCATCTCCTATCAGGCAGGACCAAAAATGCCCGAGCTAATCCAAGAGCTTAGAGATGGACACATCTCCCGCCAAGTATGGCTGACTCCAAACCATCCTGCAGGGGTGAAAGAACAGATCTGGCTCCGAGCCAGGTCTGATCTCAGATGCCTTCAGCCATCCTTGGACTAATGAGCGCACAGCTTGGAGCTGGTGCAGGCACTGTATCTGGGACAGCCTGGAGCCACTGGCTGCCTTGTAAATCAGGCGCTGGCCTTTGAAGCTTCTGCAAGCTCCCTGGGAGAGCCTGAGCAGCTTGATCTTCTTACAGCAGGAGCTCCTCTCCCCTGGTCTGGAGTCTCCAGCAGTGACGGGGCCTGATTTACGGAGGTCTCAGAGGCCTCTGACAGCAACAGCGCACCCTGGGAGGACAGGCCCAGGAAAGAATGAGTATGCCCTATGACCTGGCCTCCCGGGCTGGGGAGACAGTCAGAGCCACCCTGGAGAGAGGGCCACCTCCCACCGGGCCTGTGCAGGCAACATCCCCAACCCCTACTGGAATTTGAACCCCCTTGCTGAAGAGATCCATCTCTTCCCTTCAGAAAAGAGTCAGGGCAGGAAGTGGCTTCAAACCTGGCACCCTAGAGGAGAGAGGCATGGTCCGTGGGTCTGGGCTTGGAGTCACACCTGAGTCCATGTTCCAGCCATTTCTTAGGTGGGTGGCTTTGGACAAGTCTTTTCACATTCCTGAGCTTCAGCTTCTTCATCTGTCACATGGGATTAATAAAATGACACTGATGTAGATTTGGTGTGAGGAGTAACTGAGCCAGCTGGCAGATGGGAGGCACTGTGGCCGGCACATCGTAGGCACTCAGAGAATGTTGTCTCCCTTCTTTTCTCCTCCCTCAGCTCAAACACCCATGTCACCTGGCTCCAGACCCTGTGTCAGGTCCTCGAGCAGCCCTGTTCTCTCCAGGCAGAGATCTGTGACCTAGTCCCTGATCTTCCCCAGCTTCTGGACCAGCACTATCTGCCAGAATTTTCTGACGTGATGAAAATGTTCTGTCAGCACTGTCCAGTATGGTAGCCACTAGTCATGTGTGGCTTTTGTACTTCTTAAATGTCACTAGTGTGACTGAGGAAGTGAATTTTATTTCATTTTAATTATAAATTTAACTAGCTACATGGGGCCAGTAGCTTCCATGTTGGACAGCATAGGCCTGACTTAGCTTGGCATTGACTCAAATATGTGACCTTGGGCAAGTCACGTCACCTCTCTGCACTTTCAGCTTCTTCATCTGTAAAATAAAGGCAGTGGGTAGAACTAAGTGAGGCAAGGAGTGGACCCATTCAGTGGACACACACACTCAATGTGACTATTTAGCGTTCATGGAGCTGAGCCAAGAGAAAGGAGGCTCTGAGGAAAAGCACAGTCCCTGTCTGCGGTGCGGTCATGCGGAGGACGTCGGCGCCTTGGAAACACAGACGGGGTGTAGTTTCAGCCCCGCCCTAGCTCTTTCTCACCTCTGAGCTATTCCCACTATGGCTTTGCTCCAAGACTTTCTACATAGGACCATAACTAACTGTTTTCAGGATTGGCATCTCCCCCCACTTTTCCATCTTAGCAGCTTATCCCTCAGAGTTTATTAAGAGACAGCATCTGGTAAGAAGCTGCAGCCAGCATGCAGGAGAGAGGATGGGGCGTGAGCGGGCCGTGCATCAGGACTGGGGGATGAGGGAAGGGAAAGTGAATCCGCTCCACCAACCTGACAAGTGACTTTTGGTCTTCAGACCTCTCACTTCACGGTCCCCAGACAGCCACCAGAACTTACATGTTGCCACTGCATTTAAGACGAGAATAAGTAAATGAGCCAGATCACCTACAGTTTTCTCAAAAGCTCCTTCAGCCAGTGGACTTCCTTTTTTATCTTATTGGCCAGAACTGGGTCACATGGTCACCATTAGCTGCAAGGAAGGCTGGGGATAGAGTATCACTGGCAGAGAAGACAGTGTTGAGCCAATGAAGAAGATTAATGATATTAGTCCAAGGGCTCATGTCTGACCTTTTTGGTTATGAGTAGATCATATTTGTTTGGACGTTAGGTGAATTAGTCATTGTTGAATTGCTACCAGACGGTTATTAATTAATCAGTTGGCTGATGGAAATAGAATAGCGGGAAATAATTTATCTGATTGCCTTAGCTAAATAATGATTTGTTGCCCAGGGCTGAGCATGTGGATTTTCCAAACAGAATTGAGCTTTCATTAATCTGGAAAAGGGGCAGAGTACGTGCTTGGGGCTGACCATTAGTAGTTAGTATGAGCATTGCCCAGTTAGTGTAGTGCCGTACAGCTTACCAAGCACTTTCAACTGATGGTTCCTTCTGAGCCTCTCGTGTTAGTGAGGCAGTGCATCTTACATATTACATACCGCAGATGCAGAGAGTGGGGATCTAAGAGGTAAAGCGACTTAGCTCGTAAGCAATAGATCCCAGTTCTCCGAACTCTCAAAATGTCTCCTGTGAGTCAGGAAAATAACTTCTGCTGGGGGAAGGGATGAGAAATCATGTATCTTTATATCCCAAATATCTAGCTCAACAGCCTGGCATAAAGGAGGTATTCAGTACATGTTACATGGACATATTAATTAATGCATTACTTTAATTAATTAATCACTCTTCATTCCTGTCATTGAGAACTGTAATTAATCTATTAATTTGACCCCTGGAGCACAGGACGGGAATAATTGGAGTTGGCCACCTACTACTTACTCTTCCATCAAAATGAGGGGGGAGCATCACTCTTTCCAGGCCTGGCTGGCTGTAAGCGTGTCATGTCCTAGCACTCATGCTAGCCATGTGGGACGACAGAGGCCAGGCAGAGACGAGCCCCTCTGACCAGGAAATGAGGAGTGGAGCTGGGTTCACACACATGACTCAGCCTGCCGAGAACTCAGTCCAGAAGCCAGGAGCATTCCCTCAGGGGTGCACGAGGAGGTCTGTTGGGAAAGAGAGAAGAAGAAGGGAGAACCACTGACAATTTCCCCAAAGAGTAAAGCCACCTGGTTCCATTGGCCTCAAAAAATTTGGCTCAGTAAGCATCTCATTCGTTGCCACCAACCTGTATCCAGAATATGTACTTGCACTCATTCCTTTAAAAGCCAGTCCATCCCACCAGACAGGGTGTTCCTCAAGACAGACTAGATTCTGCCTGCATCCCCAGTGACAGGCAGCACAGGGGTGGGGGCGGATGAATGGATGTAAAGAAGGAAAAGGCCTGTCCCTTACCTCCAGGGCTCATCATCTTTTGCAGGAGACACCCACCTAAATGACAGACACAAATTCTAGAGCACTGAGCTCTCAGATATGCAGTTACTGGACTGACTGAAGAAGTGATGAGATGATGGGACAAAGGAGTCAGGTGGCAGGTAGGAGGGGAGAAGGGATCTAAGGAAGCTCCTGGAGGACTGAGTCTGACTTCCAAGAAGGGAAGGGATTTTTAGCTGGCAGCCAGGACAAAGTATATTCTAGGCCAGTGGCCCCATGTGTACAAAGGCTTGGAGACGGGAGAGGACAGGTGGGCAGGGCAGACTAGCATTGAGTATGATATGGTGGAGAAAGGAGAGTGGGGATAAGACAGGACAAGTAACAACAGGTGTCAGGACATGAAGGGCCATTGAATATCCTGCCGTCCTGTGTATCTCAGGTATCAGTGTCATAGGACTCACCTGGGGGTCTAGTTAGATTCTGACTGAGTAGGGCTGAGGTGGAGCCTGAGATTCTGATTTCTAATAAGGTCCAGATAATGCTGATGCCACTTGTCTGTGGTGCAAAGGCACACTTTGAGTAGCAAGGCTTTAGGCAAGAAGGAGCCATTGAAATGTTTTGAGCCCTGGCCGATGTGGCTCAGTGGATTGAGCACAGACTGCAAACCAAAGGGTCGCAGGTTCAATTCCAGTCAGGGCACATGCCTGGGTTGCAGGCCAGGTCCCCAGTAGGGGGCATGTGAGAGGCAACCACACATTGATGTTTCTCTCCTTTTCTTTTTCCCTCTCTCTAAAAATAAATAAATAAAATCTTAAAAAAAAAGAAATATTTTGAGCAGGGACATGATTATGGTCCAATTTGCTTCTTAGAAAAATTACCCTGAAAGCTGTGAATAAGTTTCAGCAGGGCAGAAGAATGCAGACAGGGTGAGAGATTTATTTTTTTCTTTATCTCCAACATCTGGAATGGTGTCTGGATCATAACTTGTTTTGGGCCAAAGATCTGATTCCTTAAATGAAACCCTAAATGGAGATCCAGTATGTGCGTGAAATACAAACAGTTCCGTACTTGGTTGATGTGGGGGCTGTGGGCGTGGTACCCTACTCCTTGCCCCCCTTGCAGATCCCCACTCCCTCCTCCAGACTCATGAAGGCATCAGATGCCCCAAGAGGCAGCCTGACTCCCCCCCGGCTGCCTTGCTGGGTGAGGCGACCCTTCCACAGGATCTTGGTGGGCATTACCTGATTCTGGCTCAGTTTCCCCCATGAGATAGGGCAGTGTTTTAAGACAGGACCATGAAAGAAGACCATCTCAGAGTCCTCATGCCCAGCCCAGGGACCTGGTCAAACATGGGGTTCAGGAAAGGACACTAGGCAGAGGGGAGCCAGCAAGTCCCAAGGGAAGGGCTTGAGTTCCCAGAACCCCAGGCCCATGATCCTGTTCCTCTCAATCAGCAAAGGCATTTGGGCAGCAGAGACGTGCAGGAGATGGAGTTGAGATTTGAGTAAAACAATTCCGGGTTCAGATCCCAGCTCAGGCGCTTATTGACTGTGCAAACTTAGGTGAGTCCTGAGCTTCCCATCATTAAGATAGGAATAACCAGTCCTCCCTCAGAAGGATGTGACACAGAAAGAGTGAGTTACTGGGCGTGAGAGTTGCTTTCTAACCTGAGCGCCGCTCTCCACACGCTGCCCTTGCCAGCTCACAGCCCGCCTTTCATCTGCACCAGTGTCTGCACATTGTATTTAAGCGGGAAACATCAGTCACGCTGACAAATCTCTGTGCCCCCAGGCAGTGTTCCTAGCCAGTTAGAGGTTTGGCATTTATTCTCAACTGCTTGTTGTTATATTTTTCAAATAGCCGAGTATTTAAATTTCATCAGCCTGAGTACTCCTGCAGATTTGTAGCCCTTGTCCTGCGCGGGCAGGTGTTCCAGACGGCAGCTGCGGCCTAGAGGAAGGGACATTAGGCATCAGAACATTGGGATCACGTAACAGCTTTGCTCTTTGCCAGCTGGGTGACCTTGAACACATCGCTTCACTTACTGGAGCCTTAATTTCCTCAACAAGTATAAGAAATATCTGCGCAGTGTGCCACAGTTTCGAAGCCGCATCCGCCTGCTCCTGCGACAGTCCAGCCTCGGTGTATAACTGATCTCCATGATACAGATCGAGAAATTGGCCCTCTCCTGGTGGGGCCCGGAGTCGCAGGTCCCTTAAAAAGCTGTGTGACTTAGGGCAAAGCCTTGCTCCTTCTGAGCCTCTTATTACATAAAATGACAACAATTTGGCAAACAAGTGTCATCAGGCACACACCACGGGCCCAGTAGAATAAGAGCTGCTCTTTGTATTTGTCACTTATATATTTTTATCATTGGCCTAGGGTCGCAAAGCCAGGTCTCAGAGTCGGCTCTCCTGAGCCAGCATGCCATGCTCCTGCCTGCCTGCCTGCCTGCCCCCCTTCCCTGCAGTAATGAGCATGTAAAACGCACTTCTCAGGGCAGGCGAGGGTTAGCAGGGTGAGCCCGATCCATGGTGCTGTGCACGCTGTAAGGCGCCAGCCCCAGGAAAAGCCCTAGCGTTGTGTTTTCTCAGTGCAGCCCCAGGGCCGTTCCCTCTGGGAAGGTAAATTCAATTGCTTGTCACAGGCTGTGAATTTTAAGCCTGGACTTTTTCTAGCTGTGCTAAAAATTATTCTGCAGGCCCTTTCCATTTGCTTCCTAGCTCAAGGCTCTGATTTAAACACCCTTCTCTTGCCCACATGGGATGGGAAGAGAAGGAAAAGGTTACAGGCTCCTCTCTATCCACCTCCACCCATCAGGCTGAAGGATAGACGACTCTGGAAGGTCAGGCAAATGGGGGGTTTCTAGCCTTCTGGCCTATCTGTAGGGCCTGGCCCTTCCGGGGGCTAACCCCTGCTTTGTGATGCTCCCTTGGAGCAGGCACAGAGCCTAAGCCAATTAAAACCTTCTTTGAAGAGGGTTCAGGTTTCCCGGAAAGCAGGGGCCTGCACAGTGACTGACCATTACACAGGTCATCACTTCAGGGACTGCTTATCCCTCCTCCCCCGCTGGCCAGAGCTGGAGGAAGGCCAGGGCTCCAGTCTGGGAAGGCTCCCGTCTGGGAAGGCTCCATCACATGTTCCCTCTCCAGGCCCACAGGTGCCCATGTGGGTCCCCTGGACAAGCAGGTTGGCAGGGATATCAGTCATGCCTCATCTACAGATGAGGAAAGTGAGGCCCGGAATGCCTTGCCCACAGCTCATACGTAGTAAATGCAGTGCCGAGATTCAAAATGGAACAAACCTTTTCAGAACTAGTGTCTTGTCTGCTCTGGCCAGGTGGCTGTGTTGGCAGGAGTGTCATTCCAGACCCCAAAAGGTTGCTCTTTCAGTCGTAGGTCGGGCCACATACGGGAGGCAATCAGTGCTTCTTTCTTTGTCTCTCTCTCTTTCTCTTTCCTTCTCTCCCTTCCTCGCTCTGTAAAATCAATAAACATATCCTTGGGTGAGGGTTAAAACACACACACACACTAGTGTCTTTTCTGTTTTTCTGGGACAAGAACCAAACCCTCGTCACCATGCATCCAAGCACAGATCTGGGCACGTAGTAAGCTCCTAGTAAATATTTGCTCAGTGACTAAATGAATGAATAAATAATGCTAAGCAGAGCCATTCATGTCTTTTGTTTTGTTAACTTTATTTATTTATTTAGGAGAGGGGAAGGGAGGGAGAAGGAGAGGGAGAGAATCACCGATGTGAGAGAGAAACATCCATCGGGGGCCTCTTGTGCACGCCCCGACCAGGCGACTGAACCTGCAGCCTAGGTATGTGGCCTGGCTGGGAGCTGCACCAGCAAACCTTTGCTTTGCAGGATGACAGCCAGCCATCTGGCCACGCTGGTGAGGGCATGCGGCCACTCACGTCTCAGTGCATGGTGTGAGTGGGTTGTAGAAACCCAGAACTGCATCTGGACGAGCGTCAACTACACCTTAGAAAAATAACAATAGTAGTAGTAATAATAAATAGCCAGATGCTATGCCTGTCCTCAGTACTTTGCACATATCAACTCAGCCAGTCCTCCCGACAGCCTCATCTGTTAGGGGCAGTTATTATCTCACTTCAGTTTGGAGGGGTGGAGAGGTTAAATAAAGTGCCCAGAGCGCACAGCTGGGCAGCGACAGAGCTGGGATTGGAACCCTAGCTCTCGATGCTCTCTGCTGCTCTCTCTCGGCTTTCTCTCTACCGGGGGATGTTCTCACCTGCAGGCTGGAGGTGGTGATGATCATACGCTGCCTGTCTCACAGCATGATGGTGTCTCAGTGTCTTTGGGAAAGTGAAAGGGCTTTACATTAGAAAGACTGCACTAGCCAGATCTGGGTTATTCTGGCTAGCAGAGGCCAGGCGAGGCTGGACCCGGATCCTGTGACCCCGCTGGGGGCCGGCCCTGGAAAGAAGCAAGCAGCCCTACTCCACTTTCCCTCTTGTCTGGAGTAGCCTCAAAGACTGGTACAGTTAACAGCCCAAAAAAGCAGAATTAATGGAGTGACAGGCAGAGTTTTTAATGAAAACAGGTTTAAGACTACAATCAAGAGAACAAAGTGAGCGTCTGGCCAGGAAGTCAGACTGCAGTGACCCAGGTGTAACATTAGCCAGCAGAGGGCCAAGGGCCAGAGCTGCCCCACGGAGGAGACAGGCTCAGGGCCCCTCTACATCTGAGAGGCAGCTGCGGCCACCGAGCCCCCGTAGGAGGCCAGCCCTGTGCTTGGGCAGCCTGGTGGTTTTGTAGAGGAACACGGCATCTGTCCTGTTCCTGGTGGCTGCTGGGAAGGCAAACAGAACCCCCTCAGGTGGAGTCTGGGGTTCAGGAAGCCAGAGTGGTTAAGAGTATTCTGAGAATGCCACCTCTGTGTGTTGAGCAGCAGGTAAGAGGGAAGGGGGGCCCCTGGAACAGGAGACTGCAGAGTTTGGCGCTGACATCTGCTGGGTCCTCACTAAGGAACATGAGGCCCCAGCCCCTGGCTGAGGGCAGAGCTGTTCAGCATTCCTGTGTTTGCTTGGTGGTTTTGCATTTGATTGGGGGCGCTCCCGTGGGGATTAGGGGCTGGATGGTACAAGTCCTCGTGGAGTTTGTGGTAAGAGGCATCTCTGATCCCAGGCACAGAGGTTGACACTGCAGAACATTGCTGCTCCAGCTGGGAGCTTGGTTTGATTGGAATCCCCTTAGCATGGGGATTGGCATTCCTTAAACATGTGGAAGTCATCCAACCACATTCCCTCCTAACTGTGGGTTAGTTATTCATTTCCTTGTCTATCTCCCCTCGGGATGCACAGAGAATTTAAGGCAGACCTTTGCACCTGGAGTCAAAAGACCTGGGCTGCATCTACGCCTGCCTCTTGCTAGCTCTGTGGCTTTAAAACAGCCTTTATTCACAATAATAGGATCATCACATAGCTACTCAGAGGTTTTCTCCATTTATTCAGTTAGTCATTATTTATCGTGTGCCTAGTATTTGCAAGGCTTGAAGTTTAAGATTTGATGCTGAGACAAATGAACACGGCCACATCTTCTTAGAGCATATAATTAAACAACTACTGAAATATAAGTATAATGTTGATAAGTTTCCCAAAAGAGAGGTACAGGATGGTGGATTAGCTTGTGCAATAATGAAGGAGAAATTTATAAGCTCTGAAGTACCGCATAAACATTAGGCCTCACTCTTACTGTCCTCATAACATTTCCTCTTATTTTTTAAGGTACCTTAATGATCTGAGCCTCAGTTTCCTCATCTGTGACATGGAAATTGTAGTAATATCAGTTAGCCTTTCTGTGTAACATATCCCTGTAAAACATAGTGGCTTACAATGACCAATCCTTGGTCCCTGTTTCTGAGGGTCAGTGGCTCGGGCTGGGCAGAGCTAGGCAGTTCAGCCAGTGTCCTCGGACTCACTCATGCAGCTGCAATCTCTGTGGGGCTGACTGGCTCAGCCCTGCGTCTGCAGCAACAAGTTGGTCAGCCTGGCTCTCTTTATATCATGGATGTTTTCCAAAAATAGCAAGCCCAGATACTCAGGGGTTTTTCATGCCTGTGATTCGTGCCTGCTAGTGTTCCCTTTGCCCCTTGGCCAATGCAGGGCACGCAGCCAACCACAGACTCAGTATGGGAGACGACACAGCACACAGTGTGGGTCCAGCGGGGCGGTGTTGCCAGAGCACTCGATCACCCTTCCTACCTCCCAGAGCTGTCCCGAGGATTTTGTGATAGACACGTGATGCTCCCCCGCTGGTGTTTATATCAATATCCATGCCTGTGCAGAGTAGATGCTTAAGAATCAGTAGGTGAATGTGAATCTCGGCAGCTTGCTACCTCATTGGGGAAATAAAGACATTACATAGGAAATAAGTGACAAGCAGTTGGCCAAAAACAGCATGTAAAGTGTGGCACCATAGCTAGGAATCATAAGATGCCACAGCAGTCTCTGATAATGAGACTGTTATCAGACTCTGTTTCAGAACCCTAGGGTTTTGAAGGGCAGCATCGACTAAAAGACACTTTTCCCGGGATGGCTGGCTGGGTAGAAGCTAGGTGGGTGGCATCAGGACGAGGCACAGAAATGTGTGTCCTGGGTGATAATACAGCATTTACCTCTGCTGTTCATTAAGTTTTTATTTATGTGCCAAGTACAGAGTTGGACGTTTCCATTGACTGCCTCATTTAAACCTCCAGACAACCCTGAAAAATGGGGTAGATACGACCCCCATGTTACAGATGAGGAAACCGAGGCTTCAAAGAGTTTGTGTGTCCAGAGTTGCACCAGAACTAAATAGTATGGTCAAGGTTCATACCCAAATCTGCCTGACTCCAGAAACCTACTTTTCATTGAAACTTTTATCGGCATCACCGTAGTCCACATGCAGTTGTAACAAAGAGAATACACAGATATCCTGGGGTACAGTTTGCCCACTTTTCCTCATTAGTAACATTTTGAGAAATTCTAGTAAAAGAGCAGATTACAACCAGGATGTGAAATGTTATAAACATCAGTTATTTTATTCTGATTTCCCCAGTCTCACTTCCACTTTTGTGTGCGTGTGTTGACTTCTGTGCTGTCTTGTCACCTGCAGCTGAGTGGGTCTGGTCAAGCTGGTGACCCTTTCCTTCACCACACGCACCCTTCATGCTGCCCATGTATTGTCACCCCACCCCCTTCCCACCGCTGCCCCATTAGCAATGACTGATCTGTTCTCTGCTTCTAAAACTTTGTCCTTTCAAAAAATGGTCTATAAATGGAATCACGTGGTCTGTAACCTTTTGCGATTGGCCTTTTATCACTCAGCACACTACCCCAGAGATTCATTTGTATTCTTAATTCATTTCCTTTTATCATTGAGTAGTGTTCCATGGTATTCCCCCATTTATTTAACCATTCACCTCTTGAAGGAAATCTGGACTGTTTCCACTGTTTAGCTATGACGCACAAGGCTTCTATGAACATTGTACAGATTTTTGTGTGAACATAAATTTTCATTTCGGAGGGATAAATGCCAAGAGCGCAGTAATTGCATGTTTAAATTTATAGGAAACTGCCAAACTGTTTTCCAAAGAGGCTGCACTACTTTATATTCCGACCAGGAGTGTTACTCCCGCCAGCAATATGCGAGTGAACCAGTTTCTCTGCATCCTTGTTACCATTTAGAGTTACCACTGTTCTGCATTTTAGCCATTGGGATAGGCGTGTGGTGATGCTGTGGTTTTCATCTGCATCGCCATCATTGTGGCTTTCGTGTGCACTTAATCCCCAATGATCAGTAATTCTTTTCACGTGCTTATTTGCCATCTGTACGTCCTCAAGAGCAAAACACCTGTTTATATCTTTCGGTCATTTTCTAATTGCATTTTGGGGGCTTTTTTACTGTTGATTCTAGAGGCTAGATCTTTGTTGGACATGGGCTTGCAAATATCTTCTCCTATTCCATGGCTTGTCTTTCCATCTTCTTCATGGATCTTTCATGACAGAGCACAAGTTTGAATTTTGGTGAGATCCAATTTATCGATGTTTCCTCTTTTAGGTTGTGCTTTTGATAGATAGCTTGTGGTTTTTACCTCCGTGCCTCACCATTTCCCAGGGCCAGGGGAAGAGACAGTTTGATCTGGGGAGGAGGGAACGAGGGTGTCTGCCAGGTTCTAAGACAGAGTTAGGGCCAGCGGGAAGACTCTTGAGGGGAACAAATTCAAGCTTATTGTCAGAACGAGCTGAGGCCAAGCTTAGAGGTTGAAGTGTGTTAGGAGACCAAGCAGAGGCTGCTGGTGTCTGTGCAGACCCACAGAGGGAGTCTGATTGTCACATGGGGCTTGAGCAACTATGTCCTTCATGTCTCCTCCTCACTCTAAGAATCTGGAGCATGGTGTTTGAATTACCCCTGTCTAAAAGGGCATGTCTATCAAATATACCCCCATCCCCAAAACTGTCTGGCTTGAGAAATTCAGAAAGACTTCGAGTAGCCCTCCAGACTGTTTCCAGTTTGGGGCAGGTTGAACCAGCCTCAACAGGAAGTGGCCAGCAAAGCCTTGAGGCCCGCAGTTGTCCTTCTGGAGGGGCGATGCACGGAGGCCAAAGGCTTGAGAGGCCCAGCCTCAGGGCCTGGGCCAGCTCCTCGCTCTCTGTGTCCTACCTTGGGGGCTGGCCACATGGCTGCCTGCCCTACCTCCACCCCAGCAGCCTCTTCTTTGCTCAGACTGCCAAGGAGAATCACTTTCTTGACGGCACTTAGGAGACTTAATTACCGATGGCAAAGTCCTTTGAGGCCTTGGATGAAAGAGAGAAGAGCCGCAAGGCTTGATTAGGCGTGTAGAACCCTGGGTGCAATCGCTCTGTGAGAGACTGGTCCTGCCTTTATCTGTCTCCAGTTCTGTGTCACTTACAGCAGCTAATTATTGAAATAAAAATTGCCTGACCACCCAGCTTGTGGAAGGAGGGCCGTAATATCTATTAAGTCTGCCTTTAATTATTGGAAATGGTAGCAGTTTTAGGCAATTAGGGTTTTCCCATCATTATGAGCCTCTTTCTCTGCTTTTTTGAGGCCAGAGTACAGAGATGTAAGTGAAAGTCTGCCAAAGCCATGGCCACCTCCCTTGCTTTCCTGCTGGACGTCCCTTTCTGGGATGCCTTGGCTAACAAACTTTGTCTGCTGCCAGGACCCCTCTTGGCACTTCCCAAGGTGCTTTGCAGTCATTGCATCTTACAAAACTTTTGGTTCTTGAAAGAGTACTTTGAACCCATGGTGAGTGTGTGTGTGTGTGCACATGTTTGCATGTGTATGTGTGCGTATGTATGTTTGGGAGCATAAAGGCAGCCCCCAGGCATGGATTACACATGACCCCACACCACCTCATGTTGCAGGAGAGAAAACTGAGGCCATGAAAGGAAACACCACCAAGCTGATGGCTTTGGGGCCTGCACTTGCTGCGAGAGGCTGTCAGCAAGTCACAGCCTCCCAGGCCTCAGCTCCCTCCTTCTACAAACACGGAACCCTGAGCGCTTCTGCAAGAGCACATGCAGTGGCTACCTTTCCAAATCTGGGGGGCTCCCGTGAATTGGGGGTGTTAGTGTTGAAACTAAGAGTCTCACCATTTACAGAAGCCTTAAACTAATACCTGCTCCCTGTGCCGCCGGGTCTCCCCTCAGAGTGGAGACTTAATGCAGGAGCCCCTGGTAATTGCAGATTAAGCCTTGGACACAGTAGGGGATGTGCAATTAATCAGCCCAATGATCTCTCCCCTCCTTCTGATTATCTCCTAATATGGTCCTAGAAAAAGCCCATAGAAGATCAGAAGTCTGCGTGGGGCCCTTGTGCACTTGTCGCTAAGAATTAGTGCTCTAATAGCCTGGGCTTCAGACTTTACTCTGGAGTGGGTTTTCTAGGGGGAAGAACAGGGGTCCCTTTCAGTGGGGCTAAAGGAGAAGACCATTGGTCAAGCTGTCATTCTTGAAGAAACTCAGTCCCAGCAAACAACCAGCTCAGCCTGGGGCCTTCATAGATGTGCTTCCAAGAAAGCCACGTGGGGTTGGGCTACCCTGTGGGGATACGTGTTAGGTGCAGGCAAGACAGGTGCACGGGGGATGTTTCTACTGCACCAAGAGGTTCCCAGGGATTCTAGCCAGCCCCGCATGAAAGGCATGTGGACCTGTGTGAGCACCCTCCTCTCCCTGTCCCCAGGCTAATCCCTACTCAGCCTTTCAGCGTCAGCTCAGGTGTCACCTCCTTCAGGCAGCCTCTGCTGCACACCTCATCATAGGTGTCCCCCTCTGCCCCCAGACTGTCTCTGTGAGTTGCTCTTTTGTAATCACTGTGCTGGAATCACCTGTAGATGTGTCTGTCCCTCTGACTTTATCTGGTCCAATTCCTTGTCCTCAAATCTTGCCCTGGGTCTTACAAAGTCTCATGAGATGGGAAAGAGGGAATGTGGATGGATGAACCCATGGAAAGTTCGCCAGAAAGGTGAGGCTTGAAAATTGTAGGAATGACGATCAGTCTGAGGAGTAGAATGAAGTACACACACTAGCCATCTTTAGTCTTTTTTTAAAATTTTATTTATTTATTTATTTGGTACAAGCATTGGACTTATTTCCTGAGACCCCAAGGTGTACAGCTGAGGCCTACAGAAGGCAGCTAAAAGGAGGCAGTGTTCCATGTCAGGAAGCAGAGTCAGAGCTGTCCCTGGAGGGAGGAAAGGTCCCAGCTTTAGATAGGGTGTGACCAACCAGCCAGGACTGGACCAAGGCGGTTCGGACATCGATGGTGCATGAACCAGCTGACCTTTGATGATACTTTCCATCATACAATAATAAATACATTCCTGACACTGAGATGCCACCATTTGTGAAGAGGAATCGTTGGCTGGTAGATGGCTTTGGGAGGGGAAGAATGTAGACGGAGGAATCTGGAAAACGCAGCCCTCGTACTACCTGCTGCTAGCCGAGGGCCTGTCGTGTCCTGGCCCGGTGTGTCTCAGCCCTTTGAAGGGGCGGGATAGCTCTGGTGAGAGCTCGCCCGGGCGGGACCAGAGGAGCAGTACCTGCACAGGGACTGCCGCCTTCAAACCCTGGCCTGTGACCAGCCCAGCAACAGACGGGCGAGATGGACCCTGAGGGCAGCAGCACCATCTGTCACCTGCCTGCCAGCTGCTGATTAGGGAAGTCCCCACAGCCAGGCTGGGCACATGGCCACACTCCACCCCGAGCCCAAGAAAGCCCTTCTCCGGGCCCACGGTGCTGCCCTCTTGTGCAGGGCACACTTTGAGAAGCAGCTGCAAAAGCATTCCTCCCAGAAGCCCAGGTCAGGTGCTAATTCATTTATCTGAGAAATTAACACTACTTAAAAAAAAAAAAAAAAAAGAGGACACAGAGACCACTTAAGCAAATTAAAGTAAGGGGTGACCTGGGTGGGAAGCAGTACAGGTTCTGATTCAAACCTTGAGCCTTAGGGTCCTACAGACCCAGGCTTGGCCACATCTTTGCTGTGGCCTCTGGGCAAGGTACTTAACCTCTTTAAATCCTGGGCTTTTCATCTATAAAATGAGGATGGTTTAGGGGTATGGTGAGGATTAAATGAGATAATGCATATGAAGAGCTTGCCCTCAGCCACCGTTATTATAACTACGGTCTGTTTAAAAAGACGAGGAAATCCCCAAAAGGCAGGGCCAGAGAAATGTGCATCAGGGAGTACCGACTTGGGAGCCAAATCTCCCAGATTCCAGTCTGGGCGTATTGTGTGAACTTGAGCATCACTGTGCTACTCTGAACCTCAGGCTCCAAGTCTGCAAAGTGAGTATAATGATGTCTACTTCTCTGGTTTAAACAGCCCAACACAGTACCTGGCATAGAACAGGTGCCCTTTCTACCCCATTCACTTTCATATATCACACTGGAGTTTAAAACAAAGGACTTACAAGACCAGACTTTGCAGGACTAAGGCATCGAAAAGTGTATGATGATCGTACACTCATAGATACACACAGATACTGCCCAGGGCTTACATCTTATAGAACACATTTTAGCTCTGAAATATTTATGGGCCCTTTTTGACACACAAAGAACTAAAGATATCACCATGTGCTTATGTTAGAGAAAACTTACAAGCCTTTAGTCCCGTAGGAATTGACAATTTCTTGGTTGTCCTGGCTGTCTCTGAGGTTTCCAGGAAGCCCAGGGTGGTCACAGCCCCCATTTCCCCTGAGAGCCCTGGCGGGGGCAGAGGAGCCTCAGCAGTGCTGCACTTCTGATGAAGTCTCCCTGAGAATGGTCCAGGCCCTTGCCCCTCATAAACGTTGCTGGAGCCCAAGTAAAGGGCCCAGGTTTCCTTCTTGAGTTTCTCCCTGTACATCAAAAGCTTTGTAGCCCGATCTCTCTCTCCTTCAGTCCTACACCGTTGGCATTCTTCCAGCCCAGATCCTGTCCCCACCCCCAACCACCCCCCCCCACCCATCCCAGCCCCCGAAGAACAGCTGGCCCACATGCTCCCCAGCAATCTCAAGATCAAGGCTTCCCACCACATGCACGATTGCATGTTGTTGTCTACTTGTATTATAATCATTCGTGGAAATTCCTTTTCTTTCTCCCAGGCTGCTCACTCCTCACCTCTCAAGCTTTATCTTGAACCTCTTTCCCTCCCTGGAGTCTCGAGTCCAGGAATGACTGGGCCTGTCTGTCCCCACATGCTCTCCTACCTCTGACTTCCATCCGTGGTGTTACCTAGGGGGGTGTTTGCAAACTGCAGGTTGGCATCCCACCCATAATTCTATTTCAGTAGACTAGAGTGAAATGGAAAACATCAGGTTTCACTCTTGAGGAAAAGTTAGGCATAGTTTTTGGAATTTTTGTTTTAGTTAGAAATGTATAGATTTATGTGTATACTAGATTATGAAATAAATGTCTTTTTACTCTAAGTCAGAGAAATTGGAAGGCCTCAGATTTAGACTTTTCTCTCCTTACCTCAACTGCCTAACCTGGCATGCTTTCACACGGCCTCCTTGGATCGTGGTTCAGATGTCACTTTCTCTGGGCAGTGGTCCCTGATTGTGTCTTCACCTCTGGCCTACCGGGCCTGGCTTAGGGGCCTGTGGTGACCTCCTCCTGCCTCCCTCCCTGTTTGGTTCACCCACTGTCTTTCTGAAGCTCCAAGGAGTAGCAAGCTCCCTGGTCTTGTCTACTGAGGCCTCACACAAGACTTGGAACAGCCGGGTAGTTTGCAGCGTTGTGGGAAGGGGGGAGGTGGGAGAAGGTGGGGAGGGGGACAAGGGGGACACTCAGTGTGTTATCTCCGTGCTTCTTCCATAGCATTTAGGACAGAAAAGGTCCTTAGCAATTATTTGCCAAGTGAGTTAACTTACAGTACTAGGTGTAGAACACCTTTCTTCAGGATTAAATATTCTCTTCTGGTTCAAATCCAGACCCTAACATGTGATATAGATCAAGTCAGCTTCTCTTTGTACTTGTTACCTCATTTGTAAGATAAGAGGAGGGTAACACCTAACTGCATGCCTGTTGTAGGGATTGAAAGTAATCCGTACGGAGTCCCTGGCACATGAGTGGGCAGCCGATTGACAGTGGGTATTCTATTGTTACTGCTCTTTCCCATCTGAAATGCTACCCGACCACCATCACCACTCTGGGTCTCCCAGGCCTCCCCGCGTTCATGCACCTGTTCAAACCTTCCAGATCCATCCAAGCCCAGCTCCATGTAAAAGAAAAAAAAAACACAAAATGTGGATTTTAGAGTCAATCCCAGTGCTGTCGCTGGCCGTGTGAGCGTGATCTCCCTACCGGGCCCTGCAGCCTGCTCTCTCAGACCAGAGGTCACCAGGGCCCTGGCAGTGGTGTGACGAGCCCAGAGCCCAGTGGTCAGTGTGTCCGCACTTCTGCCTTGTCTTGTCCTGAGTCCTCTCTCCTCCCCCGTGCAGACGTCAGAAATGACCCCCATGTCAGCATGAGAGCAGCCTATAAAACTGCCTGCAGTTCGTGCTTTACCAAGGCTCCCATCCTCATTCCCTGTGGCTGACACCCAAAGAGACAGTGAGCTGTCTCAGAGGGGCTGGCACCCGGCTCATCTCTGGGCCCAGTGCCCAGCACAAGACTGGTCTGTAACAGGGCGTGGAAATGAACTCTCTGAAGGCACCTTCGTGGTGCTCGGGTTTTACCTGGAGAAGGGTTTCGGCAAAGCCGTACCACGAGAGCGGGCCAGGGCCTCACACGTCACACGTACGTGGTCTCTACCAGCGTCCTCTCATGGGGGCCACAGGCCCTCGGTCTTGGTTGTAAACCTCAGCCGGGGCCACAGTCAGAAGGAAATGGAAAAGGAAGCAAAAGGAAATAGGAGCAAGGCACATGCTGTCCCTGCCTCTGCTTTGTGACAGGGAAGACACAAGTTTTGGGGCTGTGTTCTTAATAATTTATAGTCACCGGGTCTTTGCCTTGAAGCCAGCGTCTTCAGTCAGCAGGCACACACCGATAAGAAGACCGTCATCCGCCAAGTTAACAGCCTAAAATGTGTCTCAGCCTCATTAACATATGTTTCTGAGGGGCTGTTTCTTCTCCAATTATAACTGACACCTAGGGGGAGACTTCTAAAGTATGCCTTTTAAAAATAAAATGTGGAGTTTTTCTTCTGATGATAATAATGGCTAACATATTCAGCACCCACATGTATCAGCGACCGTATGTTTCAGGGACATGTATTCATTCACTTAATCCTCAGAACAACCCCAAGAGGTTGGTGCTATTTTACAGATGAGGAGGCTGAAGCACAGAGTGGTTAGAAAGCTTGTGCTAGGCCACCCAGCTGCTGCGTGGGGGCATGTACTTCAAACCCAAGCTGCCTTTAAAATTTTAATACAACACGTGTAAGCAATACATTTAATTCCATCTTAGATGTGCCTCATACGTATCTACCTCAATGGGACTACCAACACTTTATATTACTTAAGGCTGACTAGCAAGCAGAGCTGAAGTGTATTCATTTATTTCCCCCGCAGACACTTCGTGAGTTCTGTGGATGCCAGGCCTGCCCTCCCAGAACCCCAGTCCGGGAGAGAGGCAGACATCTAGTTAGGTGCATAGCCTTTGACGGAACAACATGCACAGAGGTGGAGAGGTCACAGAATTAAGGCCCATAAAGTGGCTCAGGGAGAGGGAAGTGAGACAGGCCAGACATAGAGCAGCGTTTTGACCGAGAATGTGGGACTCGCCCCGAAGGCTCCACGGCACTGCAAGAGTGGCGTAAGCCAGTCCATTGCCTCACCTGAGATTAGGAAACTCACCTGGCACAGCGAGCAAAGGCAATACTTTCTAGTGGTTATATCTACATACCAAGTTCAACTGCCTGGGTCAGAACTGTGGCTCCCCTATTCACGAGCTGTGTGGTCTTAGGCAGGACACTTCACCTTGCAATTTCTCACCTGTGACTTGCAGACCTAGTACCTATATCACTGGATTGAAGTGAGGATTAAAATGTTTCCACATAGAGTATTAGTAAAAGAAAGTATTCAGTAAATATTAGCTACTATTAATATTATATTAGCTATTATTAATATTGTGAATTATTAGTGACTAATATTAATAATGGCCAACATTATGTGAGTGCTTATGCTTATTATTATTACCACCATTGTCACCCAGGGATGCATTGCAGGTGAAAGGCCAGAGGTCACAGGAGCTAGACACCAGTCACCATAGATCCTCATCCAAATTAGACCAGAACAGTGCTTTGGGTGAAGAGCTATTATTGGGTCATCAGTTTAGGGAATCACAATCAGCCTTTTTTAAAAAACAAAATGTACAGAGAATGAAATAGGAAATGTCAGTGCATCGCTCATTCTACAGTAACTTCGGTGTGAATCTTATTTTGATTTTATATATTTGAACACACTCACATATATAAATGTGTGTTCAAGTTACAATGTGAGATGATTTTCAAATTATGAATTTGAAGAAGGTAGCGTCACCGGTCTTCCCTGTGCCCTCCCCTCGGGCACTCAGGGCGCCGTCATCTTGTCAGTCCCTGCGAAGAGGTCAGAGCTCAGAGCTCTCGGCATGGGCCCCAGTGAGACTTGATTTCCATCTCTCCTGGGTCATACTCCTGTCCCAGCACTAGTTCCCAAGGGTATTTGGAGAATTGGTCTTCCCGTGTTGATTGGCCCTTGTTACAACCCTACGGCACTGTCGTCTGTTTGGTAATGGTGGCTCTGCCACCACTCACCTGCGGCCTCGGGCCGGGGGCTGCATGGCTTTGTGTCACTGTTGCCCCACGTATGAATGGGGGTGAAAATCTTTGTCTTGTATGCTTCATGGTTATTATGAGGCACCAGTAAAATCACAAATGTCTGTACCCTTTTAAAATCATGGAGAACATGTAAAGGAAAGTCCACAGTAGAGACGTGGGACCCTTGACAAATCCCAAGACACTGAGTGATAACCTCAGATATTCCCTTGCTGAGCAAAGTGAGGCAGCTTGTCAGGTTAGGACGTGTCACCTGTGTGAGTTGGTCTAGAGAGCTCTTTAAGGAGGACAGAGTTGGCACCTGCCCAGGAGAGAGCCCTCGGGGTTTTGGGAGGGAAAAAAGCGTCCGTGGGCCAAAGGGGTGCCTCGGATGTCCATGATTAAAGGCAGAGCTTGGAAACCACTAGTCCTCAGACCAAAATGACCCATCAGTATGTTTCGTTTGGCCTGTAAAGTATTTTGAAATTTTAAAAAATAATAATGGATAGCATTTTAAAATTATACATTTTACATCTAAGTTCACATTCCTAGCTTGTCTTTAAAAAGCACAAGACACTGCACTCCTCCATCGCAGCATTGGCAGGCACTGGGTAGCCACTGCCCTCTTGGACAGGCCCAGCTCCCCGGCCGTCAGTGGCCTGGCCCGCACCCTGGGACCCCACACCGACACTGCCGCTCTCTCTCTGTGGTTTCTCCAATAGGACAATTGCACAGTAGAATGTTTTGTAGACCCACGTTGCTCTGAAACGTGGGTCAATGAAAGAAAGAACTGAGTAGGCTGCATGTGTCCATACGAGCTGTCATCAGACCTTGTGCAAGATATTCTACTCTCCTGTGCTGGCCTGCTGGCTGCCCCAGAGCCAAAGGAAAACATTTGGAAGGAGAAAGAGGGTGCTTTGACAGCTTTAAAATCATGGGGTGTCAGTCTAGGGCAAAACAGTCAAGTTGAGGAAAAAGGGAGATTAGGAGCTTCCCACCAATCGGACCCCTGGCAACACCAAGCCATATGGGGCAGGCACTGTCGCTTCCCCAGGTGCGGATGGTGCCACTGCTGAGAAGGGAGTCTGGAGGTGAGGGGTCCTCTCTCCAGCCCGCGTGGCCGTCAGAGCCAGCCTAGCTGGAAGGGCACTCTTGCGTAGTAAGAGTGAGAAGAAGGGGCCATCACAGCCCAGGAAAAGCTCAGGCTTTAGGGCCAAGCAACCTGGGTTCAGGTTCTGGCTTTGTTACTTACCACCTCATGGCCTTCAGTGTTTTTCTCCATCAGATGGGGATTGGTTGGCCAGTTAATTAACCCAATATGTATCAGGTGTGGCAAGATTCACTCGTGGTGCAATATACCGGGAGTGAGCAAAACAGGTAAAGCCCCTGCTCTCATGAAGCTTATGTATTAGTGGAAGAAAACAAACAATAAGCAAGTAATTAATTATCTGGTGGTGATACTGTGGATTGGTTGTTTACACCTTGGCTCATTTGATTTAATGAGATAATGAATGCAAAGTGCTTACCCCAAAATGAATGGATATAGTCATTCATTTTGCAAATTCTTAAGGAGCCGCTGTTGCATGTCAGGCCCTGCAGCAGCTGGGACCGTGATGGGAACAAACACGTGATTCTTATCTAGGGGGATTAGGGAAACTAGTGTCCACTGGCCTGCCTTAGCTTCCTTGACACAAACCGCTGGAGGGACAGGCTGAGGCATCTTCATGGTGAAAAGTCGAAGGAGCAGAAAGACAGGATTCCTCACGAGCGGCTCTGGATGCAAGGACCCCTGGGCTTCTTATGGCTGCGTGGCCTCGGAGCCGTGCCCTCACCTCTCGGAGCCCAAGGCCCTTCTCCGCAGCATTGCAGGTGGAATCGAGGTCCAAGGTGGACCGGGCTATTGTCTTTGCTTCTTGGGGCTCAAGCTCACGCCCTTTCTTTCGTTTCCCCAGCTCCAGAACACTCAGCCTTAAGTGCAGCGAGGACTCTGTTCGTGGATGTGGAGGAGTGTGGGCCGGAGGCCATGGACGTGAAGGAGAGGAAGCCATACCGCTCACTGACCCGGCGCCGCGACGCCGAGCGCCGCTACACCGGCTCCTCTGCGGACAGCGAGGAGGGCAAGGCCCCGCAAAAGTCCTACAGCTCCAGCGAGACCCTAAAGGCCTATGACCAGGATGCCCGCCTCGCTTACGGCAGCCGCATCAAGGACATGGTGCCTCAGGAGGCCGAGGAGTTCTGCCGCACAGGTGAGGGGGAGCCATGGGCAGAGGGCGGGGCAGGTGTGGGCGCAGGGGCGCAGCACGGCGGGCGAGGGCACCGCGTCAACGCCAAGCCTGCTGTTTTGGCACCGGTATCTAGTCAAAGCCTACCCTGGGACTCATTCTTAGTTCTTTCATTTTCATGATCACCCACTCCGTAGGCACAATGAGGCGGTTAGGAACTGGGTTCTGTGTGGTGCCAGGCGGCCTAGGGTTGAGTTCAGAGCCTCAGGCTCCCCTCTAAGCCTCAGTCCTCACCCACTGGGTGCACGTCAATGGTCTCCTACCACACTGAATTGTTATGAGGGCTAATGAGATGACGTGTTTAGGTGGTAAGTTGATAACACCAAATGCTGAATAAGTTTTAGTTACCAGTTTTGTCATTTGTTCATTTATTCATTCAACAAACATTGCACCTTTTTGTGTCAAGCTCTGTCCTGACCTTGAGTTTCTGAGCTGTTTCTGGGATAGAGCTAAAAACTTAGTAATTTAGGGACTATCCTGGCTCCCACGCCTTCATTTCCTCCACACCGCAGTTACTGAAGTCTATCCATCCTACTCCAGGATACCTTTCAAATCTGTCTCTCCTCTCCACCCCCTGCCACTGTTCCAGTTCCGGCCACTATCATTTCTCTGGGAGGGTTGGCCACAACTGTCTTTGCCCAGGGCTGCCCCCCATGGACTATTCCCTGCACTGCAGCCGGAGTGAAGTTGGAAATGGCTCCCCATTGCCCTTACCCTGAGCTCCTTAACCTGGCTTAGTAGGGCTTTCCACAAATTCATTTGTCTTTTTGGATGATTTTATTGCCTGACTCTCCACCTCACCACCCATGCTGCAGACCCACCAGACTGCTCATTGTTTCCACACTTGCCATGATACGCGTTCGCTCCCCTGGTGCCTCCGCGTTTCCTGTTTTTCTGCCTGCAGTGCCTTGAGCCTTCTTTGATGCCCCGTGGGCCCCTACCAATTCCTGCATGTTCATGCAGCCCTCCCTGGTTCTGCCCTGTCCACTCCCCTGCTACAGACAGGGTCAGCCAGGCGTGGTGCTGTGTAATTTATACACGCTTTGACTTTGTTATTTAATCCTTACAACACCACCAAGCTGAATCATTTGCCCAAGATCACAGAGGTAAGAAGAGCTGGGCACACACACACACACTCATATAGCCTGACAGCCTACATTCCCCCCACCCCCACCCCCTACAAGCCTGGATCCACATGAAAGCTGACTTGTTAGCAAGGCTGCCTCTCAGGCTTGGAAGACTAGGGTTTTCCTCCCATTCCCAGCTTGTGGGTGAGAATGCAGACGCTGGCACTAGACCTGGGCTTGAATTCTGGCTCTGCCACTCTTGCCACTCTCAGCTTTCTCCCTTGGGCAGTGAGAGGATGGCCAGAATTAACAAGGACTGCAGATAAAGCACTGGACACAGTGCCCGGCAGAGAGCAGCTGCTCCGTAAATGCGGCCTACTACTAACTGTCATCTCTGGGTCTCACTGAGGAGAAGGGACAAAACGGGATCAAAGCTTTTCTTCAGCTCTGTCCTGCCCGTGGTGATAGAGCTCAGTGAGCCCTGGAAGGTCCAGCTTGGCCTGGATGCCACCCTGGCACCTGAGGCTGCAGAAGGAGCCCCTTCTGATCCTTGTGAATGACAAACAAGAAGCATTCTCATCTCATAGGTAGGCATGAGCATTGCTGTTTACAAAATGCTCTCTCTCCCATTACCTCCCTGGGGTGCAAAAACCCTGAGGGTAGCAGGTAATAGACTATCATCCCATTTTAAAAATGGGAACATAAGCCTAGGTGATGTCACCAGCCCAAGATTGCTCAGGTAGATGTTGGGAGAGGTGGGGTGTCAATCTGTACGTATCCTGGGCTCCTCAAGAAAGAGGCCAAAAAGACTTAAAGCAAACAGAAGGATGTCTCATGTTTGGTAAAATAAATCTTCTAAACTCACACATCAGGGGCACCGGGCAGGCTCAACAGGACCATCGGGCCCTTAGAGTCGGCCCTCACCTTGCATTTCTGCAGTCCTGGGATGCCGTAGCTCACGCATACTGACACGGAGCCTGGCTGCTTAAAAGGGTATGCAGGGGAAGTCATATGGAAATCAATGCGGCCAGGCTGTCTATTGCAAATAAATTTGATTTTTCATTTAACGTAGCAGTCATTCTTCATAATGTATGACTGGTCTCCCTTGAGAGGGCTGGCCCAGAGCATCAGGAATATGGGATGGGGGTGGTGAAGCAGAGTGGACGGGAGGTTGGACAGGGGTGGGGAAAGATCAGAGGGGGACAAACTGGGCGTGCAGGAAGTATGGCGTGCATCAAGGGTGGGAAGCAGTCTGAGAGAATTTAGGCTTCAATTTGGAGTTTTCTCCTACTTAGAATGAGAGCAAAAGAGGAGAGCAGACTGGACTATGGCACACAGGGATGATATTCAAAATATTTAACATCTGGTCCTGGCCCAGACCTTGACCAGTCAGAATGTCTTACTGGCCACCGGACAGCCCAGAGGCCCCTGCTGTGCCAAGCCTGCTGACATTGACCTTTTAGTGACTGCATGATGGAGAGACTGGGAGGTGATTTCATCATGGTGTATGGGGGGCATGGTAGGGAAGGGGCTGGTATAGGCAGAGCAGAGGTTGGGGGCCCGGAGTATGAGGGGGCTTGGGCATCAGTAGTTGACCAAGCACTATGGAACTATTGCATGACTCCAACCCCCTTGCTGGCGAGCACCATGTCCCCACCCTGCCTGGAAGAGGAGACCTAAGGCCCTCTATTTAACAGACATTTATTGGGCCCCTCTAAGTAGCAGATTTTCTTTACTGGGCACAGGGATTTAGGAATGAGGAAGGCATGGTCCCTGTCCCTGGTGAGGTCTTCGTCAGTGGAAGAGTCAGGCCTTGAATTCGGTGCCAGGTGACTGGGGCAGGGGCTCTCAGAGGAAGAAGCAGGGACCACTGCACAGGGTGTAGGACTGGAGGAGACTCCACAGGGGAGGTGCCTTCTGAGTTGGCCCTTGCTTGGAGGGTGTGGAGGGTTTGGGCTGGTGGGGAAGGGGCAGAAGGAGGCACCCAGCAGAGGAGAGGCATGGAAGAGCACAGTGAGCTCAAAGGGCGGCCGTGAGTCCTGGGATGCGGGGTCAGGCTCCTGGGGGGGAGACCCCCTACCCAACACCCTAACCAAACTCACCTTGGTTTCCTCCCAGGAGCCAACTTCTCCCTGCGTGAGCTGGGGCTGGGGGAGGTGACACCACCTCATGGGACCCTGTATCGCACAGACATCGGCCTGCCCCACTGTGGCTACTCCATGGGGGCCAGCTCTGATGCCGACGTGGAGGCCGACACCGTGCTGTCCCCTGAGCACCCTGTGCGACTGTGGGGCCGGAGCACACGGTCGGGCCGCAGCTCCTGCCTGTCCAGCCGAGCTAACTCCAACCTCACGCTTACCGACACCGAGCACGAGAACACCGAGACCGGTGAGTGGTCCGCTTGGCCTGTGCCAGGCACTAGGGGCGCGGGACTGGGTTTCAGTTACAGCATTGATTGTGTGCTCCATGGCCTGGGACTCTGGCGAAGTTGGTGAACATTGCTTTGCTCTCAGTGGTCAAAAGTGAGAGCTTCTTGCACAGTCACATGAAATACGCACCAACTGGTGACATGACAGAGATTAGGTCTCAGTTCTTTCTTTCTAGATTAGGGCGGTGCCCTAATCTGGTGAGGGAGCAAAGGAGCCAGGGGATGCTGGAACCCATCCCCCACAGCTTGTGTGCTAAGTCATGAGCCTCGCTGACCCTGCCTGCATCCTGCTCACGCAGACTCCAGCCTGCAGGGGCTCAGCAGTCCTGGGCAATCATGGCCTGGGACGCTGCCCCACCCAGTATCTTATGTTGATCAGAGGAAGGCTTCAAAACAAAAACTGTCCTGTTGGGGTGATTTAAAACTTGAGGTTTTGCTTTAGGGTTCCCCTACCTGCAGATTTGGGGAAGTGCTGGCTGTTCTGGCCTCCTTATCTACTCGCATCTCTGCAGCCCCTTCTTCCAAGGCCTCCTTCCTGTGGAGAAGGAAAGGGGGTCTGGTTTCAGAATTTTCCTGCTCACTCTCAGACCTGAGGGGCTCTGAATTAGCTGTGGCCTGCAATTTGCTGCTGGTGTGGGGGACGGATTTCCCTTTCTCTCCTGCTTTGTGCCTTACCAGTCCTCAGGCAGCTGTGCGGACCCATGTCTGCACTGAGGAGGGTCCTACTGGAGTCTGGCAGTGAAGACTTAGGGAGGGTGGCAGAGACCAGGGATAGCCACTCTGCCTAGGGGAGGCTTTTGCTTCTCAGAAGTCCAGTGAGGGGGTCTGCTGGTGCTTGGACCCCAAAAGTAGGAGGGGGGATGAAGGGAGGGCCGTCCAAATGAGAACTACAAGAGCCAAGCCTGGCAGAAGGGCCCCCTACTGGTTTCTAGCTCCAGCTTCAAAGTTGAAGGCGGAGGTGGATTAGTCTCTAAAAAGGATGATCCAGCTGGGTTACACAGGGTGCAATTCCAGATTTGGGATCTAGCAGAAGACTAGGTAAAGTCATTGTCAGATTGGGGAGATCCATCTCCTTAAAGAGTCAGGAGCAGCAGAATTCTGTATCCATTTTGCCACCCCTCCCAGATAATGTGGCGGTTTTCCTAGGGAGCCTGTTCACCTGTATGAGGGGAAGGAGAACGGCAGGTCATGGATACTGGCTTGGCAGTGTTAGCCTCCCCTGACCCCAAACCAGCACCCTGAGATGGCCAATGAGTCCAGCACCTGAAGAGCTCCCCCTCTCTGGAGTGGGGAGCCATCCGCACTCCCTCATCTGCCTTCCCACCCAGGCCTGAGCCCAGCCAGCGGCCCCTCCTCTCCCCACCATCACCATGTGCTGAACCTGAGCACCAATGTGATGTGTAAGGCCTGTGCAGAGAAAACGATGTCTGATTAGGAGACAGGACAGTTCTGTTCCATCACTGACCCAGGATAAGCTGGATCCTTTCTCTGGACCAACTTCAGTTTCCTCGTCTATAAAATAAGTGATTTAAATTAAATGGAATTTACTATATTCTGAGAATGTTAATAGTTCTTGGATGGCAGGAAGGGTATTAATCTGTGTTCAAATAATGTAGGAAACACTGGGTGAAAGGAATTTACATCAGTTTCTTTGTGCAGAACATTTCAGAGATTTTAAACTGTATCACTGGATAAATTACCGAGGAGGGACAGAAGCCACGCTCCTCAAACTGATCTGAGCATAGAACCCTCTATTCCCAGAGCATCTGCTTGGGTCCATGATCTAATGAACACCTTTTGGGTATAACTGAGCTGAATGATCTGCAGGCCTGTTCAGATCTAGGAGTCTATCATTCTGAGCGTTACATTAAGATGATAAGGTGCACAAGAAAAGGGTAATAAGAGCATGAGCAGTCCCCAGCCGGTTGCTGATGATCAGACCTCAAGCACAGTGCTAACTGCTTTAGTGGTGTGGTCTCCGTCACTCCCTCTACAGTCCTTTGAGGTAGGTTTTCTTACCCCACCCCCACCCGAACGAACTCAGGAACCTGCAGCTCCAAAAGGTTAAGCAACCTGCCTAGGTCACACTAGCAAGATGGGACTTGAGCTCTGGCCTGTGCAACTCTCAAGCCTTTACCCTTGTAGCCTTACTTATAGTGAACGTCCTCTACAGCGAGCTTCTTGCCAGGGTGACAAATGATCACTTTTTCATAAAGTCATGACAGACTGAGGCACACACCGCCCACATTATTGTGTATTCCCTGAGAGCTGAATTACTGCTGAATTAAGCCTCTGTTGGGCGATAATGACACAATCAATGAGCCTGAAGAGCCTCAGCCTTTGCTAATGGGGACAGGGAAATGGCTGCCTGCTTCCCCGGGCCGCGCCCCCCGCTCTCTCTGATTATCCATTTCTGCGCTGGCCGCCACACTCTAAGCCTCACTGTGCTCAGGGAAGGTGGGCAGGCAGGGGAGGTGGGCATGAGAATCGAACAAAGAGGCCCTGGCCTCTGCATCCCTTCCAGACGTGGATTCCCCAAACCCAGACTCCCCACGGTGCCCATGTGCTTGTCCACTCTCTCCCAGTTGGAAGTCACATTAACAGCTTTGTTCTACTCAGGTCCAGATGACAGTGACTCACACTGACAGTAAATGAGCCATAGGAATAGCTCCCTCTTATCTGTTGATGAGGTTGACAGTACTCTTGTCACACCATTGTCTCCTCAATTTGCAGCCAAAGACGGGCTCAGAGAGGTGAAGGGCACAAGGGCCTCATCTAGTTGGGCTGTTGCCAGGCTCTCCTTCTGTCTGGCTCTTTCTCTTGCTCTCTGCTCCCTGTCCCCCACCTCTTCCGTCTTCCTCCCCAGCCCTCCTCTTTCTCCCTCGTGTTCATCCTATCGGCCCCTTTCTCTGTGATGAGAACTCGGACCTTACTCTCAGAACAGGGCTCAATTCCACAGGACATGTAAAACAACACACCACAGTGTGGCCACCTTTCAGGAGTAGGGGGAAGACATACTGAGGGCCTACTGTGTGTCAAGCCGCTGCACGTATGCAGTTGATTGCCTTGAATCCTCATGACAACACTATGGTATTTCCATCTCCCACATGGGAGACTGAGGCTCCAGAAAGGTCGACTGACCTGCCAGAGATTGCACAGCCAGTGAGTTATCAGGTCGGCAAAGCTTGAATTTGAACTCAGATCTCTCTGATCCAGCAGTCTGAGCCCTTTGCCCAGCTGCATTTGAATCGTCGAGAGTGTTGGACTTGCAGTTGAGGCCATCAAAAATGCAGTTGAGAACCAGGTTCTCAGAGCTCTTTACCAGATGCAAATGCAAAGCACAACCCCCAGGAACTTCCAGCCATGGGAACCGGACTCTGCCTCCACCCACGCCCGGCCTTGCATTAGTCAATAGTAATTGTCAACAGTATTGATAGCGGTGGAGGCTTCTGCTGAGGTCACAAGGATGCTGCATGCAGCTGCCATCAATAATAACTTTTATGGGGTCCATTAAAGCCAATTTCTGCCCCTGAAGGTTAATGTCAGCAGCTTTTATGTCACTGCTTAATATCCAAAATAAATACAGAATTGACTGGGTAATGTAAACACAAATCTTCCTCTTCAGGGCCTCCAGGCAGAGCCAGCTCCCGCTCTGGCCTTTCCTGCTGAGTGTGGCCTGCAGGCTGGTGGGGGGACAGTGAGGAAGAGCTGGTATCATGCCATGCACACAGTTGGCATTCAATAAATGTTTTGCAGAAAGCAAAGGTTGCAGTATGAGCTCCATTTCCACCCACAGGGTCAGGACGACACCATGTCTCTTTTATAGATTCATTCTATAACTCATTCTATAACTACACCGAGCTCCTGAGTACACCAGGCATTATTCTAGAATGGGGGCTCTAGATGGATATTGGGGAGGTGGTGATATGACAGCCTGGTGGCCCAATCTATAATGGAGTGGTCACAGGCAGTGTCACAGAGGGGAAAGAACAGTGGTTTCATTCAGAGCTCGGGAGGACACCTGGCCTGAAATCCTGGCCATGCCAGGCCCCAGCTCTGAAACCCTGGGCAAGTCTCCTCACCTCCCTGAGTCACAGTTTCCTAAAACGACTTGCCAGTAGTTACCAAGGGATACGAGAGGGAGGAATGGGCTGTTCGTGTTTAATGGGTGCAGAGTTTCAGTTTGGGATGATGAAAAAGTTCTGAAGATGAGCTAGTGGTGATGGCTGCGTAGCAATGTGAATGTACTTAATGCCTCCAAATTGTATGTACCCTTCAAAATGGTTAAACCAAGCCAGAACTGGCTGTTCCATACCGGCTCCCCAGTCATGGAGTTCCAGCAGAGGTGGTGCCGTGGAGAGTAGGCCCCAGGTCAAACTTCACCAAGGCAGTTTGAGGCAGGCGAGCAGAAGGAAGGGCTGGAAGTATGGCCCAAGGGAAACCAAGACTATAACAACAACAACAACAAAGATGGTGCCAAGTGTCGCATGTGGGAGGTAATGCAAGCCTGGGAGTGGGGGCTGGAGGCAAGGTCAGAAACCAAGATCAGCAGCAGCAGGATGGAGGATGGTGTGAGAAACTACCAAGGGGTGTGGTGCGTGACCATGGCCATGAACTATGAGAAGGAGTGTGGAATGTGACATGAGACAGACCAGTGCTAAAGAACTCGGCAGCTGAGCCAAGGAAGCTGTGAGGAGAAGGATCAGGTGTGCCCCTCCCCTAAGAGTACCTGGGAGCCCATTTCAGGACCCGAGAGTACTGAGGTCTTCCTCGCTGCTAACGAGGCCCTACACGCAGCAGGGAAGAAGCAGCTTGTTCCCTCACCAGGCACTGATCCAATCCCCACTGCCTCCATGTCCCCTCCTGGCCTGAGCCCCCATCCTGTCTCCTGGATTTCTGCAAGAAAGCCCCTTACTTCAATAGAGCCCACCAGAGCTTGATACAGCTTCCAGTACGATCCTGTCACTCCCCTGGCCTCCTGGTCGATGGCCTGCAGGCACCTGTACCCTACACTACTTCTTTGACCCCCACCCCTCCCCTACTCTGGCCACACTGGCCTCCTTGCTGCTTTTCCAACAAGCCAGGTCTCTTGAGCCTGTCCATCCTCTGCCAAGATCACTTTTCCTCCAGACATCCTCAGCACTCTCTCCCTCTCCTGCCTCAGAGGTCATCTTACCAGTGAAGCCTTCCCTGGCCGCCATGTTTAGAACTGCAACCCCTCTCCCACCCTGGCATCCCCTAGCCCCTCTTCCATAACACTGGTCATCTCGAAATACCCTGTATAATTCAGTTGTTAAATTTGTTTATCATCACAATCCCCACTCATGAGTGGGCAGGTTTGTCTCTCTTGATCATGCTGGAACCCCACTACCTAAAACAGTAGCTGGCACGTGGTAGGTGCTCAACAAGTTCTTGGCAAAGGAGAGACAAGCCACCTAACTTGCCAACCTTCCCTCCCTGCATACCCTGCCCCCACAGTTGCAGTCACATACCGATGCTCCAACCTCATGGGACACAACTTATATTTGTCCACCTGCATGCCTTTGTCACACGGAACCCTCTTCCTCCTCTTGTCCTGCTGAAGTCCTTCCCACTCCTCATAGCCCAGGGACCAGCACTTCTTCCAGGGAACCATCTCAGGTATCTCCTGGCTAGAATTTTTCTCTTTAACCTCACAACTTTAAATGTCCTTTCTCTAGCGCGTCCCAGTTTGAGAGTAGCCTGGTATGGTCTCTAGCTCCTGATCAGCTCTAACAGGGTATGGATTCAGTTTGTTTTCTGAAACTTTCTAACACTGACAAAAGTTTATGTTTTAGAAACAGCTAGAATCATCCCTCAGATCATATATGCTGCATGCATTAAGCTAATAAAAACCAATTTCTAAAGAACAAACTGTAGAGTACGGTGGTCAATGAATAGGCGCTGGAGTGAGGCAGATCTGGACTCAACCCTGGCTCTCCCATTTACTAGCTATGCAATCATCAGCAAGTCACCTAATTTCTCAGAATCTTGGCTAAAAAAATGGGAAAAGGTTAAGAGCCAATGCCTCTAAGTTCTCTTCAGGCTCCCAGATTTGTAGGTGCTCTGACTCTACAGGACCCTCCCCTGTCCTTTTTGGAATTTGGGGCCTTACCACCCTTTTTACATGGATGATGCTGTTCGGTGGGAGATTCTAATTCGCTGAAAATATTGGGCACAGGTGCATTCCTGGAGGGATATGCAGGCCGGCTCACAAAGCCGGTGAGTGGTCAAATGAGGGGATCCAATCCCTACTCCAGCTAAGGGAGCCTGGAGCCCTGTCCCAGAGGAAGTGCAATGGCTGGGGAGCCACAGGACTCTGGCCACTTAGGGAATTAATGATAGACCTTCTTATAGATTTTTAAAACTAAGTCTCATGAGCATGAAGCCAGGGAGGGCAGAGGATAAATTGAGTTAACTTGGTAATGAGCTTCTTTCTCACTGTGCTTTGGAGATGCTCACCTAATCTCCTGACTTGAATAAGCAATTTGGCTGCCTAATTAGGTTAACCAATAATTTCCCTGTTGACACCCAGGCTGCTTGATAATTTGGGGGTAACTGTGATTCTGTTTGGGTGTTTCTTTTCTAAGTGAACTTCCAGTTTGCCTCTGGGATCAAAGCCCAGAGTAAATCCTCACTAGTCCCCAGACGCACGATGCCTCTCCAGTCCCCACAGCTCAGTGGGATCCTGCTTGACCTTCAAGCCCAGGTGCTTACCATGAATGGAATGAAGGAATGAGCCTTTGCACCCTCAGGACACAACGATGGCTCCTCTCGCTGTCACCCCGCAGCTCTTTAAAACATTAATATTAATAGCTAGCGTGAATTAAGGACCAGACCAGACACCTCACACATGTAGGACAGGCTCACAACAACACTTCAAGGAAGGAAGACAACATGCTGAGTTTGTTGCTGTTGTTACTGTGGTAAAATACACATGACCCTTTTAAATGTGTCCAAATCCACTCCCCACTGGTGAGTTCTGTTGCTCCCCCTGGCGGGCAAGTACGCACTAGTACCAGAGCACCCGGCTTCAGTACTGGGAGGGAGAAAAGAGAGACGGAGATTCAGTGCTACCTTAAAGATAGATTGCATTCTGGAAACTAGGTTAGGACCCGCTGTGTGCGCACAGAGGTGCAGCAAACCAGTTTTGCTTTTAATTTGAGCCAACATGACTTTCAATTCCAGTGGAAGCAATGATGTGCACAGTGTCAAACTTCCTACCACAAGACATTTGCGTGGCATTTTTTTCCCATCAGTGAGCTCAGCCTTGTCCAGGGAGAATGACTCCTGGGCCTCTTTCAACTCCATCTAACCCAGGATGACTTCGGGGAAGAACAGAGTAACTGGTGATGGAAAAGTAGCTTCCTACCCACAAGAGCCTGATTCCAGTGCTGGGTGTGGGGGGTCCAGGGATGAATCTGATTCCAGTTTGGGGCTCTGTTACCAGTCCCAGCATAACCTGGGACAAGTCACTTCTCCTCGCTGGGCATTAGTTTCCCCTTGAGCTTAACCAGGGTCATTGCAATCTCAGTCAACAAGATAACTCTGAAGGAGAATGGACTTTGGAGTCTAACTCCAAATCCCAGCTCAGCCTCTCAGGAATTGGGTGGTTCTGTGCAAATCGTTGAATGTTGCTGAGGCTCCTTGCTTTCTTCCTGGGCAACATGGGAATGAGCACACACCTACCTCCTACAGCTGGGGTGAGCACGAAAGGTCACTGCACGTGGAAGACCCAGGAATGCATTTTCCAGACTGCAGATCGTAATTAATCCTGGAGGCAATGCTGTAGCTCAGCACCACCATTTAAAATAACAGATGGAGCAAAGAGGAACAGAATAGGGTACACGGCACACAGTATTATTTTGTAAATTTTTGTTTTAATTATGCTTTATACACAGCACCTGTACTAGGTCACCACATGTAATGTGTTTCCTACTGTAGAGTTCAGTTTTTAAAAAGGTGTTTAAAAGATGGTGCCTGGCATACAGCCAGACCTTGTGAATGTTAAGGCCTTTCCTTCAAGAACCTCCTCAGCTTGATGTTTCTAGGGCTCCTGTTATCGTAGTCTTGTCCAAACCTATTGACATAATGTTTTTAGGGCCCCCTACTGAGAATGTATATGTGGGCAGGGCCTCATGATTCAGTGAATGGAGCTGAGCTCTGGGCTTAGATGGACTTGGCCAAGGTCACGTGGCTTGTATAATGACAGAACTGGAGTCCCCGGTTTGTAGGCCCTGGCCATCTCCTCTGCTCTCATCCCCCAGGTCCTCCCATATTGATGGCCACTGGGGCGACTGATCAGCCTTAGGTTAGTTATGAGCTGTGACGACAGCAGGAAAAGCACCCCCAAACAGGCTGAGCTGACCTAGGAGAATCCAGGGGCTGAACAAGTTGTAATCTCAGTCCATATAACCAGCTGAATGTCGCCACTTAGCACAAAGGCAGTTGGAGAGGAATCCTGAGCACCACATGTGACTAAGATGTCCCCCAACCCATGGCTTCTTATTACAAATTTAATGTCACACTCATCAACCCAGGCAGATGGACCAAAACATGGAAATGACCCCCTTTCCCTTGACTTGGGGCTGGAGGGAAAGTGTGTGCAGTGAGGAGTGAGGAAGGGCTGCTAGAAGTCCACGTGAGTTCAACCCATGACGCCTGGAGCAGGGAGGGTGACAGTGATCACCCATAGGCTCTCTGGAGCCAGGCTCAGTGCGAACCCCACAAAATACCTCTTTTGAGAAGAGGCCTCCAAGGAGACCACGCACCCCACCAAACTCTTCCCAAAGTGACAGGCCCAGCTTCTGGTGGTCGGGAGCAGAGACAGTGGAGAAAGAGAGTGTTGAACTGGCAATCAGAAGCCTCAGACCTGACTTCCAGCTGTGTGGACTGGTAGGAAATGCAAGAGGTCTGTTATGGCTGAGCCTGTGGGGATTAGAGGAGATGCGGCCACAGAGGAGAGAGGGGCTTGAGAATTTAGCCTTTCTCTCAAAGGTCATACGATCCACAGGAAAGGTTTAAGCGGAGAGAGGTCAGAGGTGGCAAATACCTTTCCTGATTCAGATGGGGACATCGGTCTCTAAGATTTGTTTTTCCCATGTTTATGGATGATGAAATTGGGGCCCCCACTGTGGAGAGAATTGTATCCCTCCTTAAATTTATATGTTGAAAGTAACCCCTAACGTGATGATGGTGATTGGGAATGGGGCCTTTGGGAGGTGATGAGGGTGGACCCTCATGACTTTGTAGGAAGAGGAAGGGAGAGACAGCAATCTCTCTGTAGCTGGCCAGGAAGAGTCCTCCCTCAGCAGCACCCAACCATGCTGGCACTCTCTGGAACTATGAGAAAGTGAATGTCTGCTGTTTACGTCAGCCAGTCTGTGGTGTTTTGTTACCGCAGCCCCAGCCCCAGCTGACTAACACAGGCCCCAGCCAGGACGTCACAAAGCTGATACCTCCAGCTGGGTTATCACAGTCCACAGCTCTTACCCCAACCTCATGGAGACAAGAATGCAAAATTGTTTGAGTGTACATGCCTGCCAATGCTTCTGTGGGTTAAAAAGGTGCCACTATGTCAGACTGTCCCCTCAAAAAAGAAGAAAAGGACTAAGTAACTCACATGCTTTTCCACCTATTAGCTGTGTTACCTTGTGTTACACAAGGGAGGCTTCTTAATATGTCCATGCCTCAGTTTCCTAATCTGTAAGACAGGTCTAACTCTACTGTCTACCACAGAGTGTAGTGGCATGAATTAAAAGAGCTCAGAGAGTTAAAGCACTTAGAATAGTGCCTGGCACACGGGAAGTGCCATCCATATAGGCATCTGCTGCTTGTGCAGCGCTTTGTGATGCAGAGGGAGTTTTCACATTTTGTTTAATATTTGCAACCACCTGCGAGGTGGACATCAGTCTCATCATTGTTTGAACGTGCTCTGAGATCACACAGCCAGAAAGTGGTGAAGGTGGGATTCCACCCCGGGTACCCCTGGCCCCACACCAGGCGTGGCTGTCCATGATTCCATCTGGCGGCTGACCAGCCTGGCTCTTTCTGCCAAAGATGAGCCTGCAGCTAGCAAGGCCAAGTCTGAAATGACTCCAGCAGGCCTGATTGTCCTCAGGCCAGTTTCTCTTCCAGTCTATGGGAGAAGGGTCTCAGCCCAGGCTGTCTGTCCAGGAGGATGCTTCTCTTCAAATAAAGAGCCAAACCCTTTATGTTCCAAACACTGAAGAGGACTTTTCTTTCCACTCCTGCTCAGCAGCCTGGCTCCTAAATGAATCTGCTGGGCTCTGCTTTGTAGGACCTTAACTACCAAACCAAGTGCTTTCCCGAGTGTGCCTCCAAGAAAAAGATAATTGTATGGAACAAACCAGGTTCAAAGCGTGGTATAAACCAAGGGAAATTGTTTGCTGTCCCCGCTTTCCTGCACGGCCTCTTGTGCTGTCCTGTCTCACTCGTGAGTAACCTGAGCACAGCACCTGGTGTACACCCCTCAGCTCTGTACTCCTTTCTCCTCTCTTTGTCTTTCATGCAGTAACTTTGTAAAGTGGTTATAAACTTTACCTTTAAGAAATTGCTTGATAAAGAAAGCTCACCATTCGTGCTGATGATAAAAAAAATGAAATGATGCCTCTTACACAGGAAAGAAATGAAATGATCCCACCGTGGTGCAATGCTGCTGCTGCTCTGATGAATTGGGGCTGGGAAAGGAAGCCAAATGACTGAGCAGGGGCCATGTGCATGCATGTTTGCATCCAGCAACCATCAGCAACACTAAGCTGCATGAATGCTGAGGTGAAGCAGGCGTGGTCTCTGGCCCCAGGAGCCCACGACACAAAACAGGCGGACACACACCTAGACACTATCCTGCAATGTTTATGAGTGCCGTGAACAGCCCTGGGTGGCCAGCAGTCAGAGACCAGTAGAAGAAACCTAGTCCTCCTTAGGCAACTGAAGAAAGTGATTCCCAAGACCCCCATCTCGGGAGCGCTGGGACAGGACCACAGGAAGAAGAAAGTCTACCACAATGGCTGCTCACTCCTGCCAATACTGGAACACAATTTCCAGGAGTTCCAGTGGCAGAAGAGGAAGCTGTGGGTCCAGAATGCCTATTTGAAACAGAAGATAGGGGAGAAAGCTTTACCTGGTACACAGGTGTACAAAAGTCACAGACTCCCTGTAGCCTAAGTCAGCCTCTCTGCAGGGATGGGTAACAGCAAAATTCTTTAAAGTGCTCCAGCCAGAGACAACCAGGAACTCACTTGTAGCTGCACAAAGCGGGGCTCATTGACTCTTTCCCAGTGAGGCTGGAGAATGCACACCATGGGGAGGTCATTTGTGTTTCCGGAAAGGGTGTCAGAAAAGGTATTCAGGGTTTGGCCTTGTGTTAGGTGATTTGGGGATGGGTTTAAGGAAGAAGTGGAGCTTTGTTCTGGATTGGACAGTATCAGGAAGCAGGGGTTACTCTGGGCCTGGGTGTCTTAATAAATCTTATATAGAAAGCAGGAAGAATGAAGAAAGGGTAAAGTTGTAATTGAAAAAGAGGCAGTAATCACTCATATTAGCCAGGATAGGAGGATATTTGGTCATTTTGTGGTTTGGACAATGTTCTTGTTATTTTCTGAGTTCAGACATGATTATGAGTGGCCTAGACTTCGTCTGGACCCATCACGGTCGCAGAGGTGCCTGCCAGGCAGTTGTCATGTGAAATTGCTAATATTTTAACAGGAGAAAGCACTGCCTAGCTCTGAGGGCCAGGCTGGTGCCTGGCTGTCAGGAGCTGCTTTTCTCTCTCTCATCCGAAGCCAAAAGACCAGGGACCAGACCCACTAAACAGACAGAGTTTTGGGGACCACAACAATATCATGGGCCCTGGAAGCCTAGGCCCTGACGGGGTGTGGTGGTTCCTGGGAACTGCTGTCCTATCTCTAGCAAAGTGAGCCCATCTGGCATCCCCAGAGAGAGGGGTGAGCTGGATCTATTTTTTATTCCTGCACAGTTGGCTAATTAATATGAAAAAGAGCTGCCCATTATTGACTGATTTTGCCTTCCACCACGGCGATGTCTTAATGAAACTCAGAATCTGTCATTCAAACACTGGGGTGAATCTTTTACGTGGCAGTGCTGGTTAACATCGCCATCCCCTCCCGAGATGCAGTGGGTTTAATGGGTTGGGTGGGGGTAGGATTCGAAGACCTGTTTAAGTTGGTCCCTTGGCTAGAGGCATTGTTTTTCTTTCTGTGGTCCATTTTGTATTTATCTAGAAATGTTTTCACAGATCTGTGTAGCTCTAGGCAAGACCATGGTTTATTTATCTATCTTTCAGAGACCTGGCACATGAATTTCTGTAAATATGTATCACTTAGAGTGGGTGTCCAGTACATCCTGATGAATGAACATGCCAGCATTTCAGAGTACTAGACTGAGGCTCAGAAAGAACAAGCAGGAGAATGGACCTAATATTCTATACCGTATTTGTTTCCTGTGGCTGCTATAATAAAGTACCGTGAACTGGGTGCCTTAAAACTACAGAAATTTGTTTCACAGTTCTAGAGGCTAGAGGTCTAAAATCAAGGTATCATTGGGGCCATGTTTCCTCTGATCCTGTAGGGCAAGGGTGTCCAACCTGCTCAGGAGGCTTCTGTCACGCAGCTCAGGATGGCTGTGAATGTGACTCAACACAGAATCATAAATTTACTTAGAACATTAGATTTTTTTGTGTGACTGTGTGTCGCAATGTGTTTAATGTGTGGCCCAAGACAACTCTTCTTCTTCCAGCTTGGCTCAGAGACACCAAAAGGTTGGACACCCTTGCATAGGGGAATCCTTTTTTGCCTGTTCCTAGTTTCTGATGCTTTGCCGGGAGTTATTGGCATTCCTTGGCTTGTAGCTGCATCCCTCCAATCTCTGCCTTCATTGTCACATCGCGTTGAGCCTATGTGTCCCTGTCTTCACATGGCTGTTTTCTTATAAGGATACCAGTCATATTAAATTAGGGGACAATCCTACTTTAGTTTAATCTCACCTTAACTAATTACATCTGTAATGACCCTATTTCCAATTAAAGTCACGTTGTGAGGTGCTGTGGGCCAGGACTTGTTTTAGTCCATTTGGGCTGCCGTAACAAAACTCCTGTCGACCATTGCCTTAAACAACAAACATTTATTTCCCACAATTCTGGAGTCTAGAAGTCCAAGATCAAAGTGCTGGAAGATTGAGTATCTGGTGAGGGCCGCTCCTTGCTGCTTCTCACTGTGTCTGCACATGGCAAAAGGAATGACAGAGCTCTCCAGGACCTCTTGAATACACTAATCCCGTTCATGAAGGCTCCAGGCTCATGACCTAATGACCTCCCAGATGCCCCACCTCCTGATACCATCACAATAGGGGTAAGGATTGCAATGTAGGAATTTCAGGGACACAGACCTTCAGTCTCTAGCAGACTCCAACGTCTCTTCTTTGATGGGAGTCAACTCAGCCCACGACAGATGCCTGCTCAGTTGCAGCCGCCATCCCAGGCCCTCTGCCCCCCCCACCACTCAGCAGCCTGGCTCTCAAGTGAGTTGGCAGCATCTTAGTGTCCTAGGAACTCGAAACAGGAGAACCCCTTTTAGTCTGAATGACATGGCAGTTGAGACTCTCCATGTTGGACTCCAGGGCCACTGGGTCCTGACTTTGTCCCCCCCTTTCCTCTCCCTGGCTCACACCACCTCACAGCTGAGCAAGCCGGCTCCAGACACCCAGTCTGCAGCCTCCTGGGAGTGAGTGAGCCCCTTCATGGAAGATGTGTGTGCCACAGAGAAGAGTCCTGCTTTCCTGCCTGAGACTGGGTGGGTGACCCTGTGGCCTTGCCTGTAACAGCAGGGGTGTAAGTGTGTGAGAATATGTGCATGCGTGCACACGTGAGTATGTGCTGAGTGTGTAGGGGTTTAGGAATGCACATGCCTGTGTGATTCTAGCATAAAATATACTTGACATTATATGAGTTCGAATGTAAGACAAGTCAGTGTAATTACGATAGAGGAAGAATAAGTGAGTGACGGGTACGGGGAGCACAGGACCAAGAGTGCGTGGGTGTGACTGTGCGTGAGGGTGTTCGTGTGCATCTGTGTGTGAGTGAGGGTGTGGGTGGGGATTTCTGCCAAATACCTGGTGTATTTTAGACTCAGGTAGCAGGCAAAGGTGAAGTCTTTTCTTTCATTAAGATGGAAAAGAAAGGCTTTGGGGACCTTATTTAACTTAAAAAAAATAAATAAGAGGCATCATCTAGTTAGTGGTTGTTAATTAGGACCAGGTCCCAGGGAAGCTGCTTCTGCGGCAGCACCAATAAATCACTCATTAACTGTCCATGACTGCCTGCCTCCACGTCTGGCTTCTCTGCAGCTGCAGCTCCATTGGCAGCCAGGCCAGGGCCTACCCACTGCAGATTTACCCAGGTGGGGGTTGCATATCTCCTAGCCCCCTGCCTTCTAAGAGCATCCCCAGGAAAGGCGGAAGAGATACTGAGCCCCATCCCCCATTTACTGATTCATGGACTCAAGTCCAAGTTTGTTTTTTTTTTCTGTGAAAACAATTTCATTTAACAAATGTTCCACTACTGAAAGAAATTGTCTTTTTTTTGTTTTTGAAGATTCATTTCTCATTTATTTTTCTAGTTTGTTCATTAGATTGCACATATGAGTGAGATGATGTAGTATTTGTCTTTCTCTGACTGACTAATTTCACTGAGTGAAGTATTCTCCAGGTCCATCCATGCGCTTGCAAAAGGTAAAACTTTCTTCTTTTTCCGGCCAAGTTGTATTCCGTTGTGCAAATGTCCCATAGGTGTTTTATCTACTCGTCTGCTGACGGACATCAAGTCCAAGTTTCTATGCACCAAGGTCACCCCCATCTCACCCCTCTGACCTCGTTGACCTCACCTGTCACTGTTCTTCATTGATTGTTGATTCAGGTTTCAGATCAAGTGTTCCCTCCTCATAGCCTCTTCCACAGACTGCACATGCCTGATAGAGCTGTTGCTATGCATCCACCTTTGTCTCATACAGAAGTGAGCGTGCAGTGGGTGCTCGGGAAAGAAACTCTTCCTTGACCAACCCACTTTCTCACCAAAACAGTATCCACCAGCAATGTTGTAAAGTATTGAATTTAGCTTAAATCACCATAGGCTTTCCCAGAGGAAGTGAGAAAGGGAATAACTGTTTAATGAATATGGGCTGGGTTTTTTTTGGTGGGGGAAGTGATCAAAATGTTCTAGAATAGAGAGTAGTAATGGTTGTACATTGGGAATATACAAAATACCACTGACTTACACACTTTAAAGGGTTAAAAGAATTTGATGTTATGTATATTTTTCTATAATAAAAAATACTTAAAAAATTAGAAACCGACCTAGAGCACCTTATACCTCTGTTCCTTCAGCACACCTTACTGAGTGCATCTGCAGAATGAGGCCCCCGGATAAGGAAGTGTCTGGGGTTAGGGGATGCAGGCAGACATGCCGCAGGTAGATGCTTCCTGTTTAACACAGTCATCTGTGCAATCCTCAGAACACGGGCAGGTTGCTCTTTTTGACCCTACTTTAAACAAAAGCAAACAGAATCACAGAGGCAGGGGACTTGCCCCAAATCACAGAGCCTCTGAATGGTGGAATAGGGTGTGAATCTGAGTCTCTCTCCTGCAAGCCCCTCCTGCTTCCACATGCCTCCTCCGAGTTTCAAGCCTGGCACTGCAGCTAATTTAAGAACAGCATCGCAAGAGACTATGTGGGTGGCAAAAGGGGCATCACCAAGAACAATTCCTGCACTGCCTCCTTCGTTTGAGAGCCCTACCCCCTCCTCCCCAGCCTCCAGACCCCCACCCCACTCCTTCCTCAGCCCCGCCAGCATGCTGATCCTTCTCATCTGATTCGCTAGATGCTTCCCGCTGGATGTTCGTATCTGTGTCCTGACCTTCTTGCTAAGCAGTAATTCCAGGAACCTGTGACTTTGGAATGACATTCTTTACATTGATGTTTATTTTTGAAAGTATATAAAATCAATCCCAATCCCACAGCCTCTACTTTTGTGCTTAACTGAAATGTATTGAAAGACTTAAAAGATAATTACTGAATATTTTCCCCATGTGTCAAAAGATATTTGGTCTAATGAGGCCGTTCTTTAACCCAGGGGAAAGGACTGTCAGAATTAGAAGCCTTTGGTTCAGGGGACTTAGAAATCCCCATCTTTGGGGCCAAGTTCAGATATAACCCTGGAAACATAAAGTTCAAAGACAGATTATGGATTTGTAGAAAACTGGCAAAAATGTCGCCGGTGCCCTTCCTCCACGCACTAAGACGTAAGCCGTAAGCCGGGACCTGCATACAGCTTTGTTTGCTGTCAATACAAAGATACTTCAGAGAGAGAAATCAAGAGGTTAGATCCTGCCTCTGGGGCCAAATAGAGGTAGGAAGAACATTCCACTAGTGTAGGAGAAAGAGAAGTATGAGGGTGTTTATTATATGCTATTTTCTTTTGGCTCCAGACCTCATGCTCTTTTCCCTAGGCTTCTTTGTTCATTCATTCATTCATCTCTGCATTCATTCATTCATTCATTCATAAAATGTTCATTGGAGAATCTGATATTTCCAGGCCCTGTTTTAGTGATTATAGACAGAAATAAGGTTTCTGTAGTAGTCAGTATCAGTTAATTTTTATTGCAGTAACAAACGACCCTAATATCTCAGTAGCTTAACAGTTTCTCATGTTACATGTTCAGCACGCTTCGTGTGTGATTGTGGTAACTGTGTGGATACCCTGAGGAAATGCTAGAGCACATTTGTGGAGAAAGATAATAAGCCAAGTGTTCGACATTGTTGAGTCTGGAGTGCATGTGGAACCTCCAAATCAAGATTTCTATGAAGCTCTTGGATATTAGGGTAGGGCCTAAAGTTAGGAGAAAGTCTAAGGACTCTTAGAGTTTAGTACTTAGGTACTCTGAGTACCCCTTGGGGGCATCTAAGAAATGAAAGGTATGGATGTATCCCTGTGCTGAGAATAGCTCTTTCCTCCAGGGATCTCACATTATGCATCTATTGGTACCAGAGTTGCTTTTTAAACTGTATTTCAATCTGGTGGCTTTCGAAATGGAGTGATGTCATGCTGATCCGCTCCCCCAGACCCAGTTTCCCTGGGCTGAGGGAAGCCACTGCTCTCTGGCCTCCACAGCCCCCCCGCTGTGGCCCCTACCAAGTTGCTGCTGTTCAGCCCCGGAGTCCCTGGAGGGCTGGTACCTGTTCATCTGGCCAGGCACCCAAGTGCTCGTTCTTGAATAAATGAATGGATTAACTACAAACTATTAAAAATTGTTGGGTCCCTTGTGAGACTATAATAGTACTTGCATTTTCCAAATGCCTTTAATAAGTTATAGCTCACCAAATTAAAATAAACATTTGTTTTAACTTCTACAAACCAAGTCTCTGGAGGATTTGACACCTTTTCATCTTCAAAGTGCTTTCAAAACAAGAACTGGCTTCCCCCAAAGGCCCCTCTTTGGAAGCTGTAGACTGTAAACAGATATAGAGATGTATTAACATTCAGAAGTGAAGATGCCTCAGGCTAGGTTTGAAGAGAACCTTCCCCAGGAAAGAAAAACAAATTGCTTCTTTGATTTTTTGAGTGCCTTCAACGTGCCAAGAGTTGTGTTAAGGGCTTTTAATATCTGTTGCCTTTTTCTCTCAATGATTCTGTGAGGTAGGTAAAGTCATTCTGACTTTAGAGAAAAGAAAACTGAGACCAGCCCTGGCTGCTGTGGCTCAGTGGATTGAGTGCCAGCCTGCAAAGTCAGGGGTCACTGGTTCGATTCCTGGTTGGGGCACAGGCCTGAGTTGTGGTCTGGGTCCCCAGTGAGAGGCAACCACACCTTGATGTTTCTGTCCCTCTCTTCCCCCTTCCTTCTCTCTCTCTTTCCCTTTCCCTCTCTCTAAAAATAAGTAAATAAAAATATTTTTTTAAAAGAAAGAAAGAAAATGGAGACCAGGGAGAAAACGTGATCTGCCCAGGGACACAACTGGCAAGAGAGTGAACCAGGAACCAGTTTTAAGTTCTTCGAATTCCAGAGCCCTTGACCTTTCTTTGCATGACTGTTTCTCAACTTTGGCTTGTGTATGAACTTCATTAGGCACACACGGGTGTGAATTCTAGGGCTCTGTCCCAGGCTTAATGGATGACACTTTGGAGAGAGATGCTTGGACATCTGCATTTTAAATAAACTTTCCAAGTGCTTCTTATGCACAATGAGATTTGATACCCTACACTTTATACCCATAACAGATTTCTAAAACATAGAGGGATTTCTGTCTAAAGGGATGAGAGAAAAAATAAAGGGGGGATAACTAGGGCCCAAGCATTCCACCGAACGTGGCAGATTCGACCTTCTGCCCACTAAGTGTGGCAGCATCTTCCCCTCTCTCTGCCTTTCCAAGCTGTGCTGGCCGAGGTAGAAAGCTTCCTCTATTCCCTTGCTTTTCATGGCAAGCTTGGGTGATGTTTTCCTTCCACTCCATATGGATTTTGCAATTAACTCACTAGAAAAGTAAATCACAGGGTGCCTGAAATAATAAGTGCAGTGAACACCAGGCCTCAGCCAAGCAGACCGGGACTGGATCCAGAGCGTGGCTAAGGTTGCTGGGCTGGTGCGGGGAAGAGGCAGGAAGCCAGAGGCTGGCGGCGCCTGGAGGCTGGACAAAGACAATAGATGAAGAAGAGTGGCGGGTGGGGGAGGAACTACTGTTTGAAATTAGGCACCTTTTGTATTCGTTCAGCATAATGCTCAGTGTTTTGCATTCTTTATATCACCAATTCCACACAACTCTTTTTGGTCAGTATTATTGTTCCCATTTTACAGGAAAAGACATGGCAGCTCAGAAAGACCAAGTCGATTTCCAACTTCCAGCTTCTCCAGGAAGCCTTAATCCCTCCTCATTAACTGTGATCTTTCTCTGGGCAGCTAGAGTAGGAAGAACTGCTATAAGTGGGCAACCTAAGGGCAGTTGGGGGACAATGAAAGCGGGTCTGGAGGAACCTGGCTCTTTATCTGTGAAATGGGGCAGTGACTGTTGCCTAGGCGCCAGGGCTAGTGTGAGTGCCAAATCTGATCTCTGATGTTGGAACACTTCGGACACTGCCTGGCACTTAGGTAGGCATGTAAAAGTTGTTCCCCTATTACCTCCACATGACTCACCTAAACCATGTCCGCAGAATGAGTGACACCTGCTTCAAAGGTAAAATCCCACTGGGTTACACGAGGAACAGGGAGGCATTCAAGCTAGCTCAAGGAATGGGGTTTACAGAAGGGTCGTACGTGGGATGATAGGGCACCTGACTGGAGCTAGCTGGAGTTTCTGGGTTCACGGCTGGAGGTAATATGACTTCACCTGACTTTCTTGCCTTCTGAGGGGCTCTGCATGTTTTGGCTGCTTCTTGGTGGGGCATTTCCTGAGAGAAAGAATCAGCTTGGCTAAGCCCATCTTCACAGGTCAAGCCATAGGCCGAAGATAAGTGGGTGGAGTCTGGCAGGGCAGTCTGCCCCTCAGCAGAAGTCGTGGGCACTCTGCTGCTTCTGAAAAGACCACGGGCAGGCACAAGATGATCTCTTTACCCCAAGTGGCCCAGTCTAGACATTTCGCTCCAGAAGAAGAAAGATTTTTGTGTTCTCCATCTTTCTGTCTTTGCACACTGGGCCTGCATTCAGTCCTCAGGAAAGGATTACAGGGCCAGGGAGAACGAAGGGAGTAAAGATGAATAGAGGTTCAATTTGCTGTGCCTGGCTGTGGACTCGACAGAAATGGCTTACCTGGAAATATAGGTGCCCCTGCAGAGGGAGTCCTGCCCACCTGCTGGTAGAGTTCTTTTCTGTGAAGGGGCTCTGTCATCCCTGTGAGGTCCACATCCAAATTTGTTTTGTTTACAAGCCCCAAGATGTTTTCTCTTCTTGCCTCTAGAGCCTAAAAAATCAAACTGGCTTCTTTTTGCTTCTAGCAGCTTCCTGAGCAATAAAGATTCTGAAGTCTGAGCCAGGCTGACAGCTCCATTGATGTATGGGAAACTCAGGGCTGGGGCTTATGCTCTGTGCGGCGGTGTTCACTCCACCGTGCTCACAGCTTCAAAACCCTTTGGGGTCTGTAAGGCAAGTGGATATGACTCAGCAAAGCCCAAGAACAGACACTGGGAATCAGAAGAACACTTTGCCTCTTGATAGAGTTTGATGGTTGTTTCTTTGCCTAGCTAGAAAATAGAGCAAAGAGGGCAGGACTTTAAAAGCAGGTGCAACTTTCTAAGCTAGACTCAAGAAAGGACAGGGGCTCCCATTTCCTCCAGAATTGCACTGTTGGAGAGAGAGCTTTGTGCAGTGGTGGCAGTACTCTGAATCTGCACTGTCCTGCACGGTAGCCATTAGCCACATGTGGTTACCCAGCATGTGGAGTGCAGCTAGTGCAGCTGAAGAAATGAATTTTTAATTCTCTTTAATTGATTTAATTTTAAATCTAAATTTAAATAACCATATGTGGTTAGTGGCTACCATACTAAACAGCACAGCTCTAGAATCAAGAGTCTGTTTTCAGGCCTGGCTGGGTGTCTCAGTTGGTTCGAGTGTCGTCCTGTGCACCAGAGTATTGCCAGTTTGATTCTCAGTCAGGGTGTGTGCGGGCGGAAATCTATGAATGCCTGTCTCTCTCTTTCTCTCTCTCTCTCTCCCTCTCCCCCACTTCTTCCCTCTTCTCCACCCTCCCTCCTTCCCTCCCTGCCTTCCTCTCTCTAAAATCAATACACATATCCTCAGGTGAGGACTAAAAATAAATAAATAAGTAAATAAATAGAGTCTTTTTCAGCTCTGTGAGGGCCAGGAACATATCTTGTACCCATATCTCCATCGCACAGTGGCTGCCATTGGACTCAATGTCATCCAAGTGAACAAATGGAGGAGACAACAGCCGTGATGGCATGCAGACAGTGTGACGTAGAAGGTAGAGCACAGGATTGAGTTGGTAGGACCCGAATTCAAAGTCTGGCTCTGACATGGACTTATCTCTGTGACCATGGGAATGGCACTGACATCTTTAAGTCTCTCTCATAAAGTTATGTTATGCAGAATAAATGAGTTGACATATTCAGAGTGATTAGTGCAGTGCCTGGTCTTATATAAGCCCCTGGTATAAAGTAAGTAGTAACTTCGTAGAAAAGACAGAGAAAGTGAAAAATGGTCGTGATCAAAACCAGACTGTGATATTCCCAACAGACACAAACAAAGCTCTGTATGAGACTTAGGCGAAGCCTCTCTGTGATCATGTTTAGGATATAAACGTGGCCAGTATGTGACCACAAAAGTGACCAAACATCCACCTCTGCTGACTGTCATTGCCTTTCTTGGAGTGAGTGTCGCTTGTTTATTTCCCTGTTGCCGCACTAGCCCGGCGTTAGTCTTCCCACCTCTCAATAAAAACATTCATTTCATCATCCCTACTTCTTGAGAGCCCTCACCCCAGAACTAGCCCCTGCTTCCCTGATTCTTCTTTAAAATCCTCCAACTCGAGCCCAAACCCTGTAAGGGGCCCCTCCTAAGCCTGAGCTAACCCCAGGATGCGTTCTGTCTTATTTCAGCAAGCTAAATAGCTGTTTTATGACTACAGATATCCTGGTGAACTTCATCAGTTTCAAGCCTTACTTTTCCATGGTGATACCTGAAAGCAGAATAGTCCACAAAAAAGCTTCTTGTCCTGGTTCTTTCTCTTCATGTGAAGCTAGGCTTCCTGCAACCTAACTGCTAAGTTAAAATTCGTGCACAAGCCAGGGTTTGAACTCATGACGTCTGTAGTTAGCAGCCAGGGCTCTTGGCCATTTCTGCTCCCCCAGACTATGGTTCTGTTTTATCGCAGCTAAAAAAGCAGCAGAGGGAAATGGGAGAAAAGAGCAAAAAAAGTTGTTTTTTTCTCAGCTGAGGGAGCTCAGAGAGCTCAGCTGCCTGTGTGTTTGGCTCCTCTCCTGCTCTCAGTTTACAAAAAGCCTTTGACTTCAGACTGTAATCTATGTTTAAATAAGAAAGGCTAGTGCGGAAAGGCAGGCGAGGAGTGAGTGTCCTGGGAAAGCATCGAGAGGAGTAGCATTTGCACTGGGAATTCAGTAGGTGAAGAAGGTGAGAAAGAACAGTTCAGAGTCAGAGATGGTGTCAGAATTCGGGAGTCCCAGAGGAGCAGTGTGCAGGGTTGAGGTGGTACTTGATGAGTTTGAGGTATGATGGGATATGATGAATTTGAAGTACCTGTGGAACAGCTGAGTATCGATAATTACTAAACACTTGGAGCTGAATAAGGGGTCCTGGAGATATTGATCTAGAAGTGATTATTCATTCAGGGGAAATGTATGTAGTCTCTCCTCTAGGCAGACCCTATGCTTGATGCCGGGAGTACAGCGATGAGCAAAACAGGTTCCAGATGATGGTGGTCCCTGACTTTCTTTTCTTAACCTTGCAGGACCTCTGGTTGGGATGGTCTGACCATATATGTCCCTGCTATGTTTTCCTTGGAAATGCCCCTCCAAGGAGGGCATCTTATAGTTGAGCCCAATCTCAAACATTGGTTCTTTTGCTTTGTTCCACCATAGGAGTCATTTTCTAGTACAATTGTTCTGACTTGATTAGGAAAAAGAACAAAATATTTCTGATGATTCTCATGTAGGTCAAATTCATGAAAGGTATATTATTCATGAAGGGAAATAATATATTTTAGAAATATACAGGGGTGGGCAAAAGTGGGTGTACAGTTGTACTACAAATAATACAGTGATAAATAATAACACAAGGATAAGCTGTGTTTTGCATACTCACAACTGTAAACCCACTTTTGCCCGTCTTTGTATACTGTTACCCCTTGCGTTCTCTATTTTGAGTATCCCGATGGAGTGAATGAAAACTGCAAATAAGTGTCTGCTGGTCGCCTTGGGCAGGTTTCAGTTATTTGGGCGGAATGATATGTATATCTATAGGTATTATGCACTAATCAGGGAGAAAAGTCACATGAGCAAAGAGAGTTTGAGACGTGTTTGTCAATTTAGGAAGGGTTTCTCCTAAAGGGTTTGGATGAAGCTATTCTCTAGTAGCTAGTAGTTTAAAAAAATGAAGCAAAATGAAATATGGTGCCCTTAACTGTAGAAACCATAATGAATGTGTCTTCCAGGTTCTTGTACTGTCCCTGACCGAGCAGAAACCCCAACTCTGATTTTAAGAGTGCAGTGGCTGGAGGGAAATTCTCATTAAATCACCCAGACCCTGTTATTCCTTAGGCACTGCCCTTCCCCCACACCCCAGTGCTGGGGTGAGTGCCGGGAGGCTGACATTTAGGAACCATACCGGGTGGAATTAGTGGTGGTGTTGAGGGCTCCTTATAGGAGCAGCAGCTGATGGCCGGAGAGCCTCCTAAAGGGCCTACCTGAGGCTGAAGTAACAGGTGAGGACAGAGCAGGACACCTTTCACTAACTCTCCCATCTCCCTTCCTCAGGCTCCTCCCATCACCGGCTGGAAAGCACTTGACCACTTCAGCTAAATTTGGGTTTCTAAATCTTGCTGTGCCTCTTTGGGATTTTCCCCCACCCACTCCCACTAAGGTTAAAACCCCCTCTTCTTCTTCCCTTGGATGTCTTTTGGTCCAGCATTCATGCCACACCTATTGGGAGTTTGGCATTGTGGTTATCGCCTCTTCTGTTCTTCCGTGTGTTTCTTCCCTGCAGAAAAAGCTTGAGTACTTAGTTGTCTTTTATTATAGGACCTAGATCCCCAGGAACTTTATACCACCAGTTACCCAAAATCTTGAGGGAGACTTGTGTATTGGGCCTAATTCTGCATAAGCAAGGAAAGCAGGGGATGATGCACAGGGGGGGATACATGGGAGAAAATGGTCAGGTTAGAGTTTCTGCTGGCCCAGGAGAAGGATGCAGGTCTTGGGCAGATATGTGCCCTGGAACCTTGCTCCTCAAAGTGGACGGACAGCACGAGCTGGTTAGAAATGCAGAATCTTGGCCCAACTCCAGATTGACTGAATCAGAATCTGCTTTTTAACAGGTGCCCAGGTAGTTCATATGCACACTGAAGTTGAGAAGCATGCCCTACCAGGAGTGTCCAACCTTTTGGTGTCTCTGGGCCACACTAGAAGAGTTGCCTTTGGCCACACATTAAATGCATTGCAACACATAATCACACACACAAAAATCTCATCATGTTTTAAGTGAATTTATGATTTTGTTTTGGGCCACACTCATAGCCATCCTGGGCCACCAGCAGCCTGTGGGCTGCAGGTTGGACACCCCTGCCTGCCTCGACTTTTCTAACAGTTGACTTCAGAAACTTCAGAGAAAATACCAGGTTTAGTCTGAAGGCCAAACACTTTGATAAAAAATGATTCAGAAATGGTTGAGAAATAAAACAGTGGGGATAATACCACCTTTCATGATTTTAAACATCAAAGTAATATGGAAATATGTAGGAAAATGTCTTTAACACAACATTTAACAGTAGTTTCCTCAGAAGACAAGGGGGAAGGAGGGCATGGAAGAGGTGAAGGAAGACTTGCATTTGTGTTCAGCTTCCGTCCCTATGTGTCAGTATTATTCTGGAGTTAAAAAGTCTGTAAGCTCAATAATACAATGTAAGAAAGAAGGCTGTGTGATTTGGGTAAGTGTAAGGTTGACAGCACAGCAGAGACTCACCCCAGGAAGCTGCACAGGCATTTCTGAGATGAGCTTACACTGTGAAGGAACTCATAGGCAGCATGGTGCCAGGGGGCAGAATTGTGGGTGATGTTTTTGTTTTGCTTCTTTTTTTTTTTCTGAATTTTTTAAATCTTCAGCATTTGAGTGTGTGTATACTAAGAAAAATCGACCAAAAATATTTTAAGGAAGAATTACAAAAGCATGATAAAGAGGCACAAAGCTAACATGGTCACAGTAGAGTGACCCAGAGATATGGATGCCAAGGGCTTTAACTGACAGCGAGCTGAGAAATCTTTCTAATGTAAAAGAGAAAAGCAACAAAAGAAGGTTTTAGATGTCCTGGGTGTCACTTCTTGAGCCTCAGCTGTGTGCCAGCCTGTGATCTGTAAGGTGACACCATGGCCATTAGCAGAGCTGAGGTGACAAAGGCCAGGAGAGGTCAAGTACCTGTCCAAGGTCAAGACAGAGGTGAACTGGCATTCAGATTTCATCTTGTCACTGTGCTCTGGATCCCTTGGTTCAGAACAGTGGAGGCAATGTTGAGTCTGAAGATTCACACTTAAGGTGAAGGCCACCTAAAAGCCCTCATGTCTTCATGATTTTCCAAGTTTTAGGGGAGCTGCTCTGCAAGGAACAAGAGGACTGTCTTAGTCCATCGGGCTTCTCTAACAGAATACCACAGGCTGGGTGGCTTATAAACAACAGAAATGCATTGTTTACACTCCTGGAGGCTGGAGGTCTAAGATGAACTTTCCAGCACGGTCACTTTGCGGTGAGAACCCTCTGTGGTTCACAGCCAGCACCTTCTCCTTGGGTCCCCACATGGTGGAAGGGGCCGGGGAGCTCCATGAGATCTCCTTAATAAAAACACCAAGGCCATTCATGAGACCTCCACCCTCATGGCCTAAGCACCTCTCAAAGGCCACACCTCCTAATACCACCCCATTGGGCTTTAGGGTTTCAACATACCAATGTGAGGGAACACAGACGTTCAGACCGCAGCAGAGGCCCTCACTCCAGCCCTCTGTAGCTCCAGAGGCCTCCTCCAGGAGCTGTGGGGACTCTGCCGAGCACAGTGTGAGAACCAGGTTTCGAGCAGAGTCTCTGAAAGTTCGTTCTGTAAACAACTAGTCCCCCAGGTGTCCTGAGGTCTCAAGGTGCATGTGGGGTGCCTGCCTGCTGGGCCCACTCTTAGAGCCGGACCATCCACGGCAGCCCAGCTCATGCCCAGACATGTCCCACAGGCCTGCTGGCCACAGACAGCTTTTTCGTGGAGTGCCTGTTAATATCCCACAGAAACCGTGTTCCAAAATATCATTTTGAGATGCTTTTTTAGGCCCCATGAGGACCTCACATTTCATTTTTTAATTTTTAAAAATTAAACTTCCACAGTATTTTCTACATGGTAATTTAAAATGTTTTGAGAACATCTTGTTCTTTGAAGAAACTTTCAGAGAGCTAAAAATGTCTCTAATTATACGCACAACAAGAGCAAGAGTTCCAGCATGTGCCTCTAAGGGCAGGAGGCTAACGAGGATCACGCCTTCATGAGGCCCGAGAATAGAGTCTGGGTTTACACTAACTCAGCTCCAGACAACGGGCCCTCTCAGCCCCAACGGGAAGTGGGAAAGGAAAGGTGCCGGACTCAAAAACTGACATTCGTGAGCAGTTCTACCATTGTACTGTGTTCAGGGTGGTGGTGTATGTTTTTAACTTTTCCAATATATATAATTAAGGCTTCTTTGAAGTAATTTAGCCCACGAATGACAATAAAATGCCAAAATTTCCCCAACAACTATATTTGATGCTCCTATGTTGCTTTGCAATGTACAGACCTGTTTTCCAAGTCTGCGTCCTCAAACACATAGAGCTGGGTGTTATTACCCCATTTTACAGACAAAAATCCCCTGAAAATCTGCTAGTGAGTGGCGGCTTGTAACCATACCCTGCTCTTCTCACCCTCCATTCTATGTTGTTTCCATTATACTAATTTCCCTCCTATTGCTAACAGTAATAGCAAAACTCTAGGTTTCCTGGGGTAGACCCGATTTCAAGGAATTTAAAAAGTAAAGCTGGTTCATTAAATGCTTAAGCAGAAGGTAGTTTATTTGTCCCTTCATAGGACTTTTCAAATAAATAACTTCATAAATCTTAAGTCCACAAATTAAATCAGTTTATTTATTTATTTTTTTGTTTGTTCAGACTTGGGAATAAGCGTCTGGTGCTCTGATAGCAAAAACAGCTGCTTTTATTAAATGTCTGTGTTACATATGAAAACATCACGAGCTGAAGCTCTAACGTGGCAAATTCCTACCAGTCCAAGCAGCCATCACCAGGGCTTTACTGATGCACAGGAAGTGTACTGTCTATGAGGTGCAACTCAGCAGCGCAGTCCGTGATTTGGTGCCATGTCATCCCGCCTCTTGGAGTGTTCATTTCCTTATCAGTGAACTGGGGACAATAATGCCTTGGTTACAGACTTGTCAGGACTAAACCTGTGCCCCTAAGTGCCTCATGCTTAGTAGGGGATCAGGAAATTGTAGCATCCTTCCTTCTTGTATAGAATCTGAATGTCAAAACAATATTTAGCCCTTCCTCCCCAACACACACACACCCCATTCTACCTGTGGTATGCACCTTCTCCCCTAGGGCACTGCTCCTATTTACTTTAATATATCAACAACTATTTATTGAGAACCTGCTGCAATGCCTACCCTTGGGCCAGGTACTTGGGACAGATCTCAGTTTAAAGGAAGAGACCGATGAGTTCATTAACATATCAGGGTCATTCTGGGATGCAAGGATCAATGGGTCTGGTGATGGCCAGAGGGAAGCAGGAGCAGGGGCTGAGGGGAGGTGGACACCACAGAGGGGAAGGGGATGGGGATATCTGTAATAGTATCAACAGTAAATATAAAGTTAAAAAAAATCCCTGGCTGGTGTGGCTCAGTGGATTGAGTGCTGGCCTGCGAACAAAAGGGTCGCTGGTTCAATTCCCAGTCAGGGTACATGCCTGGGTTACAGGCCAGGTCCCCAGTATGGGGTACGTGAGAGGCAACCACACATTGATATTTCTCTCCCTCTCTTTCTCCCTCCCTTTCTCTGAAAATAAATAAATAAAATCTTTTAAAAAATAATCAATGCTTGCATCAATAAATGAAACAACAAATCAATGTTTCTTTGTCTCTTCCCCTCCCTAAAATCAATAAATAAAACAAAATTTTTTAAAAAGGATCAGTGGGTCATCAAATGATGCAGATTTAGTTCTTCCTTGAGGAGAGGGTTAGAAATGCTTTGACCCTAAAGTTGGAGGTTGATACAAGAACCGAGTCTCCACAGATGAGTAGGTGGATGGAGGATAGGGGGCAGAGGGAATTTTACTGCTCCCCAACTTGTTAAATTACCCCATCTTTCTGGCTGAACCTTAATTTTCACTCCAAATGAGCTTGTCACGGGCGTGTTCTTTCTGGACAAATGAATAGCAGATTTTTGTCATCAAAATAAGTCTCAAAAGCCTAGGGTGTGGAGAAGAAATATTACTGCCTGTTTTTGGTGCTAATCTTTTTATTTCCTAATACCACCTTTTCTTGAGACAATATTCTAATTATTCATAAAGTCATCGTGCTCTTTTGGGTCTTTGGGAGCCCTCAGGAATGGTTAAGGACATCCTGAAGCAGTCCTTTCTGTGGAAGGTGAATTACTCATCAAAGCCATGGGCTGCCATCAGAATCTTCTCTTAGGCTCTTGCTCCTGTAGCCTCAGATGAGCCAGACCTGATTACCTGAGCATTTGAAAGGCTTTCAAAATGTCACTTACATGTATTGCATACTTATCAATATTTCAGGAAGCAGTTTTTAGAAACTTATGTTACCAGGGGCTCTTGCTCATGGAAAGAGCTGTAGGGTGGCAATCTAGGGATCTGGGTTCCTGGCCTGGTTCTGCCACTCACTTGCCATGCGACTCCGGACAAGTCGTTTGTCATTTCCTCTTGGGACTTCAGTGTCTTCATTTGTAGAAGAAGGCAGTGAGACCAGTTGTTGCTATGAATCTTTCCTGTCCTCAAGTCTGGGCTAATGAATTCCAGAAAGATAAAGGGACGTCGCCAGCATAAAGCTCCCCAGTGGGTGCAGCAGTGCTGACTGGTATGATCTTCAGGCCTCCAGCTGGTCTGTACAATGAGTCGTGTTCACACTGGCTTTCTCTGGGTCCCACACCACGGCTGTCTGTTTTAAAGGGGAAAAAATCAAGATGGCAAGTATCTGTTTTCACATGTCAGGGGTCAATAAATCTTTATTGATGGTAGTGTTCTTAATTGTGGTGACTAAACTACCTGAAAACAAGACCTTAGCTTATTCAGGATCAGGGCAGGGGGCATGGGAACAGCGGTGTTCCCATGGGGCTACAGGCCAGGTAATTCTTTATTGTGGGGTCTGTCCTAGGCCTTGCAGGATGTTTACCAGAATCCCTGGTTCTACCCACCAGATGCCAGTAGCAGCCCTCCTCAGTCATAACAGCCAAAACTTTCTCCAAACATTGCCAAATGTCTCCTGGTGGGGGGGTGGGGGGGCGGTCAAAACTGCCCCTTTTGAAAACCGCTGCTCCAGAGTGAAATTAGAAACAATATCCTCTTATGTTTGCCCAGGAGCACCAAGTCTTAAGCCCAGACGTGTTCAGGCCAGTGTGCCCTTTACAAAGCCTCTGTACCCACCTCACAAATCACACTGTCCTTTCACAGGTGCAGTCCTAAACCCCTCATCCTGATCTTCTTATCCCCAAATCCTGTTCTCATTCATTTGGCAAACTTCTACTGAGTGCCCCTTGGTTGCCTGGATCCATGCTAGATTCTGAGAATGCGGTGATGAGCTCCTGACTCAACCACTGATTTCCCATTCCCACTCTGCTCCAGAGATTGAATGCCTGTTACCGGTTTCTTGCCGCCTATTAGAAGGTTTCTTTCCTTTTGATTCTCCATTCTGGCTTTGAAGTCCCAGGCCTTAGTCAGAGACCCTCTGGTTGGGCACAGCCCTTGGTCCTTAGCCCTCAGCCCTCAATACTTTCACCCCTTGGTGGCTCTACTGGACACTTGTCCTGGAAACTGGATTCCCTTCCTTTCCTTCCAAAATACTGTCTATCTGTGCGTGTGTATGTGTCGGTCATTCAAGGATATACTGAGTAACTCTTATGTGCCAGGGTTTGTGTTCTCTGTACTTTTATGTCTCCTTATTTTTAACTTCCTTCACTAAGTACTTACGAACGTGTCCTGTATGTCAGGCACTGCTGAGTGCTAAGGAAACAAGAGTGAGCAAAAGCAGACAGAGTTTCCACTGTGTGAGGGGAGGGGCAGCTTTCATCATATAAGTAATCACCCGCATCACGGTCCTTTATCTGCCTCAGGGTCTCCTTTCCCTGTCTTCTCCCTCTTTCTTTCCCTCTTTCCCTTTTTGCATCTGTCTCCTGTATCTCTCTGGCTGTCTCTGTCCTTCTTCTATATCCAGCAGCGTCCTTGGTTGGGGCCAGCCATGAGGCTTCCCATGGGTGCTAGATCTCACTCTGATACCTGCCACCCCAGCTTCCTCCTAGTGGGAGAATAACTGTCATTTAAGGGGGTCTGCTGAGGCTGTGTGACAGGAGTCAGCCAGGCCAGGCTCTAAGTAAGAAGAATCACTCCTTCCTGGGGATGGTAGAGGGATATGAAGCCCATACATCATCCTCTGAGAGCCAGGCCCAGCAGCACACGGCTCTGCTCTGCTGGATGGGCCACTGAAGGAAGATCCCAGACATGGAAAGGAATTAAAGGAGGGCCAGTACTCCGAGAAGGACAGGCTGCTGATCCCCAGCATAGGGTCCTCTCCCCTTCCTGCCTGAAAGGGAATAACTGTCAAGTTTTGCTTGTGATATGTCCAGCTGAAATTGTTCTTTAGGTGTTTGAAATAGGTACAACCATTCCATGTATAGGCCAAGGTGACTCCAAATCCAACACTTCTGAGGGAGAGTTTCAGAGACTTTCTGGTTTAGAGGGAGTGATATAAAGTGACTTAGGAACCCACTCCAGGCCCCACATACATCCTGGCTTAGCCTGCACAGGTCCCTTTGCTTCTCTGAGGTTTATATAAAATGGGAGTGATGCGAGATGCCACAGGACCCATCAGGAGACCGAGTCATTACATAATGCTTGCAAATGTCTGAGCACAGTACCTGGCACGTCAGTGCTCAGTGGATGCCAGCTCTGGACCCCTCGTTACTCTCTGGGCTTCCCCATCTCTTCCTCTGATTACATTCCTGACTGGGGAATGCAGAGGAGGAGGCAGGAATCTTGCTCTGAACCCTGAGTACATTCTGACTGCCTCCCATAAAGAAGGTAGGGTTCTGTCTATTTCCTTTCCCTAAATTTTTCCAAGGCCCTAAACCCCCTTTTCTCTCACTAGAGTAATGCAGCTGTTTAACAACTGTTAATTCTGTTCAGGAGATCAAGTTCATTGTCAGTGATATGATTTCTCCCCATAAAGGACTTGGGAATTTCTTAAAATGAAAGCTGTTACCAAAGAGAGTAGAGTTATTAATAGGGTTCCCTGGAAGAGAGCCCACCTGCATGGAGAAAGCTACTCACCACAAATACCAAATCACTCTTGTCCTGTTTTACGCCCTCCCCGTCTTTCCTTTGTCCTTTGACTTGGGAAGCACTTTCTGAATTAAGATTCCAACTGCGAAGGCCCCTGGGGAAATGGGACTGAGAAGTGTGAGTCCTGGTTTGAAGGAGTTCTAAATCACCCAGTTCTCTGTGGCCTTCCGTACCCACAGGGGCTCTTGGATTCCCAAGACAGCCAAACATCCAAGCTGAAATAGATTGCCATATTTGGACGAGAACAATTTAATGATCCAGAAAGTAAAGAACATGGACAGAAGAGAAAGTAAACCAGTCATACGCTGCCCTCAGACAGAAAGAGATTGATGGAGAATGGGGGTAGGGGGTGGGTAGCAGTCCCAGGCAAAACAAGGTTTCGAACTTCATAAGAGCATTGGTTATCAACTCCCAGTAAACAAATTTGAAAGCAAGGGAATCTAGCAGGCAGAGAGGAGGCCAGTGGAGAGACTGCAGCTCTGGAAGCTGGCTCGTACATTACTTCCCCGCTAGACTCTGAGCTCCTTGAGGGAAGAGGCTGGGTCTTCATATTGTTATCCCCAGGAAGTAGTGAAGATTCAAAGAGAGGCAGCTGGGCTTCTCAAACTGGGGTGCTGAGGTTATCAGAAAAGATAATAATGACCTGTGTTTCTGAAGATATGACCGAAAGATATTTTTGTATTAAAACAAACAGGAATGTATCATGGGAGAAGATGCAAAATTGGGGTGAATTCTTAAGATGAAATATGAGAACTGAATGCAATATCAAACAAGCAGCTGATTACCTTGGGCCAGTTTCTTAAGCTTTCCAGCATTGGTCCTCAAACTACAGGGTACACACCTACCGCCTTGGGTGCTTGTTAAACTTGCAGAACCCCGGGCCCCTTGCCCAGAGAGTACGCTTGACAGTTGTTCTGAGGTGGGGCTCAGAAAGCTGCACACGAAGCAGTGCCCGGGCCACATCCTTGCGACTGCACTGACACAAGCCCTGCCTTGGGGAGGGGCCGCTTACCCTTCTGCTCCTCCGGGTGATAGCAGGTGCTCTGGTGCCTCCTCACTCAATGTCCCCAAGATGAGGCCCTCATTTTCCCAGATGCCAGGAAGTGTTGGCAGCTCACCATTCACAGCCACTTCTTTCTCAGGGAGTCGTTTTCCTCTGAGGAAGGCGCCTTACCCAGCCCAGATTAGCCCTGAAGGCAGCCTGTGTCCAGTGACTCCTCCCCGCGGAAGGGCGCTGGGAGTGAGGGTTATAGAGAGACCCAGACTCCTCCGTCTAGCCTGACACCACTCTGAAAGGTCAGCCCAGCTCCAGAGCTCTCGGTGCGATTGGCCGAGGCTGGCGTGGCAGCTGCATTGCAGCTCTCATTGTCCCTCTGCCCGGTCTTGCTGCCCTCCCTCCCATACAGGACCTGCTCCTGAGAGCAAGAAACCTCCGCCAGCGTGTGCCCATCTCAGAGTCTGTTTCCCAGGGAACCTGGCCTGAAACAGGCAAGTTTGGGAAACGTTAGACAGTGGATGGTGCATAGGCTTGAGAATCAGGCACCCTAATGTAATAATAACAACAAGAACAACAGCAGCAGCAGCAGCTAATATGTTAATATTTGTTTTTTCCCTAAATCTTTACAACAATTCTGTTACTATTTGTATTTCACAAAGTGAGGTAAGTGAAGCACAGAAAAGTGAGGCAACTTGTCAGGGTCACATAGCTACTAAGGGGCAGAGCTGGGGTTCAAATCCATACCACCTGCCTCCGACAGACTCTTAACTGCTACACTTTCCCAGTCCCAGGAATGTAATCCAGGCTTTTCTATGTGCTGGCTCTATACTCTTCATGCAAGTGAACCCGGCTGAGCTTCAGTGTCCTGCCCTGTGAAACAGGGTCTGTGGTACCCACACTGCAGGGCCAGAGTGGGGCTGACCTGGGGCCCAGCAGGTGCCAAGTGAGCCAGGAGGTCTAGTGTAGCCTAGACAGGCACTTGGAAAATACTTTTCAACGGATACTTGAAAGGCAGCCCTGAGATGGTCAAGGTTCAAAAATGTCGGAGAAGAAATAGTCAAGGAAATGGCAAGCACAGGTTAAGAGAAGCTGAGTATGCACAGTAAGACTGAGGAGAGGGAGGAATAAGCTACAGCAACGCACAGATCTGTAACTATTGAGAAGGTGGGGATGTCAACTCAGGAAGCTTAAGATGCGACTGAGAATTCTTGTTTCTAGGTCTTTATGGGAACAGAGATCTGGAAGACTCAAGGTGCTCGGGTAGGTTCCAGGTACTGTGGCCTCCCAAACCACGCAATTCTCAGCTAAAAACTACTGGACTCTGACTTGAAGAGTTTCTTTTTCTCAGTTAATTTATTTTTAGAAGAACTTTAAGTTTTACTTTTTAATTACAGTTTATATTCAATATTATTTTGTATTAGTTTCAGGTGTACAGCACAGTGGTGAGACAATTTCATGCTTTACAAAGTGCCCCCCCATATTTCCAGTACCCACCCGACACTGTACATAGTTATTACCGTATTATTTACTGTATTCCCTACGCTGTACTTCACATTCCTGTGACTGTTTTCTAGGTACCAATTTCTACTTCTCCATCCCTTCAGCTCTTTCAACTCAGTCCCCCAAACCCCCTCCCCTCTAGTAACCACCAGTCTGCTCTCTGTGTCTGAGTCTCAATTTCGTTTACTGGTTTATTTTCTTCTTTAGATTCCACATATAAGTGAAGTCATATGGTGTTTGTCTTTTCTTGACTGGCTTATTTTACTTAGCGTAACACCCTCCAGGTTCATTCATGCTGTCACAAATGGTAAGATTTCATTCTTTTTTATGGCTAAGTAATACTGCATTTTTAAATATATATAGCACATCTTCCATACCCAAGTGATGGGCACTTGAGTTGCTCCCATACCTTGGCTATTATCAGTCATGCTGCAGGGAAAATAGGTGCATATATTCTTCTGAACTGGTGTTTTGGGTTTCTTCAGATATATACCCAGAAGTGGAATTGCTGGGTTATGAGGCAGTTCCATTTCTGACTTTTGAGGTCCCTCCATGCCATTTTCCACAGTGGCTGCACGATCTGCATTCCCACCAGCAGTGCACAAGTGTCCCCTTTTCTCCACGTCCTCTCCAGCACTTGCTGTGTGGTGATTTATTGGTGATGGCCATTCTGGCCAGGGTGAAATGACATCTCGTTGTGGTTTTAATTTGCATTTCTCTTGAGCATTTTTCATATGTCTATTGGCCATCTATATGTCCTCTTTGGCAAAGTGTCTAGTCACATCCTTTGCCTATTTTTTATATTGCATTGTTTGGTTTTTTGGTGTTGAGTTGTATGAGTTCTTCATAAACTTTGGATATTAGCCGCTTATCAGATGTATCATTGATGAAACTCTTTGATTTGGTAGGTTGTCTTCTATTTTGTTGATGGTTTCCTTTATGTGAAGAACCTTTTAATTTCATGTAGTCCCATTTGTTTATTTTTTCTTTTGTATCCCTTGCCAATGGAGATGTATCAGAAAAATACTGCTAAGAGAAATGTCTAAGATTTTACTGCCTATGTCTTCTCCTAGGAGTTTTATGGTTTTGAGCCTTATGCTTAAGTATTTAACCCATTTTGAGTTTATTCTTGTGTATGCTTTAAGAAGATGGTCTAGTTTCTTTCTCTTTTTTTTTTTTTGCATGTATTTATCTAGTTTTCCCAAACCATTTATTGAATAGACTGTCTTCATCCCATTGTATGTTCTTGCCTCCTTTGTCATATATTAGTTGACCATATAGGCATGGGTTTATTTCTGAGATTTCTACTTTGTTCCATTGATCTATATGTCTGTTTTGATGCTACTACTATGCTGCTTTGATTGCTGTAGCCTTGTAACATAGTTTAATATCAGTATGATACCTCTAACTTTGTTCTTCTTTCTCAAGATTGCTGAAGCTATCTGGGATCTTTTGTGGTTCCTTATAAATTTTTGGACTACTTGTTCTAGTTCTGTGAAATGCTGACTTGGTATTTTGATAGGAATTGCATTGAATCTACACATTGCTTTGGGCAGTATGAACATTTTAATGATGTTAATTCTTCCTATCTATGAATACAGTATATGCTTCTATTTATTTGTATATTCTTCAGTTTCTTTCTTTAGTCCCTTATAATTTTCTTTTACCTCCTTGGTTAAATTTATTCCTAGAGATTTTTTTGTTTCAGTGTCAGTACCAGTTTATTACTTGGAAAATAACTGGGAGAAAGTAGTAGCATAGTAGTGTTTTCATTCAAGGTTTCCATCTGGGGAATACTAATTCACGATAAAAATTAGAGCCAAAAATGATTACAAATCTTGATTTGAGTTCTGTTCACCTAAAGTAGAAAATACTTTGGTGTGCCTCTTTCTGATCCAAATGCAAAAACCCGCAGGGCCGCCTCTCAGGGCGACAGCCCCCCCCCCACCCCGTTGCTCGGCTGAGGCCTTCATCAAGTTCGATACTGAGAGCTCACAGTCAGCTGCTGTCAGTGCACCCCTCGGAAGGTGGAGACGCAGATTATCCTTTGTCTGCATTCCTATTACTCAGACTTGTTAGCCTTCTGTTCCCAATTTTTTGGATGTAATTGTAAATGGGATTATTTTCTTTCCCTTTCTGATAATTCATTATTAGTGTATTAAAATGCAGCCAATTTCTGAATATTAATTTTGTATCCTGAAACTTTATTAAAGTCCTTTGTCAGTTCTAGTCGTTCTTTGGTGGAGTCTTTAGTGTTCTCTGTGTACAGTATCATGCTGTCTGCAAATAATGACAGCTTTACTTCTTCCTTTCCAAGTTGACTGACTTTTATTTCTTCTTCTTGTCTGATTGTTGTGGCTAGGACTTGTAGGACTTGTAGTATCATTTGAGTAAGAGTGGTGAAGGCAGACATCCCTGTCTTGTTCCTGATATTAAGGGAAACATTTTACTTTCCCCTCACTGAGTATGATATTGGTTGTCGATTTGTCATATATGGCCTTTATGATGTTGAGGTATGTTCCTTCCATTCCCATTTTGCTGAGAGTTTGCACCATAATTGGGTGCTGGGTTTTATCAAATGCTTTTTCTGTATCTGTGGATATTGTCATATGATTTTTATCCTTCATTTTTTGTGGTATATCACATTAATTGATTTGTGGATATTGTACCAACCTTATATTACATGAATAAATCTCACTTGATCATGGTGTATGATCTTTTTAATATATTGCTGGATTCAGTTTGCTAATATTTTGTTGAGAATTTTTTTATCTGTATTCGTCAGGGATTTTGGCCTATAATTTTCTTTCTTTGTAGAGTCTATGTCTGGTTTTGGAATTAGGGTAATGCTGGCCTCATAAAATGAACGTGGGAGTCTTTCCTCCTCCCGAATTTTTTGTAATAGTTTAAGAATAGTGGGTGTTACTCCTTTGGAATGTTAGGTAAAATTCATCTGTGAAGCCATCTGGTCCAGGACTTTCGTATGTTAGGAGCTTTTTTATTACTGCTTCAATTCCATGAGTTGTAATCAGTCTGTTCAGATTTTCTGACTCTTCCTGACTTAGTTTTAGAAGACTGTATGTTTGTAGAAATTCATCTCCCTCTGTGTGTGCTGCTGTGGAGCTCATTGGATCATGCTCGGATGTGGTCTAAATCCCACCATGGGTTCTGTTGGTTCTGAGGCCACTTTGGAGGGGCTCTGGTGCAGGTCAGTGTTAAGCTCTGCCTCTGACCAGCCCTGATAGCCCCGTTTGGAGCTACAAAGAGATCCACAGTTTGTGGCTGCCTCTGCTGGGCTTGGGTGTGCATGAAGGGCCAAGCAGCTCACCAAGTCTGGTGGTTTTCACCAGCACCAAGCCCAGGGAGAGATCAGCAAAAGGCCCATGCACCCTGGTATCTGCCTGCACCTGCCAATTGTCTGTTAGGCTCAGTGACTGAAAGAGCCTCTGGTGATATGCAAGTTTCATGAGGTAGGTTTTTAATGAGACACCAGGTAGAGGTGAGTGGTGTTCACCAGACTGATAAAGACTCAAACTCAGTGCCAATGCTGGGTCTGAGGCCACTCAGTAACAGTCTCAGGGCACACCAAAGTCAGCTGCTGTTCTCCGGGCTCCCGCAGAACTTTGTGGTGAGGCGGAGTCTCAGGGAGGTGCTAGGCCAGCAGAGTTCATCTGGCTTTAAGAGACCAAGGTTTGACCATGTGAAGGGAAGGCTCTGCACAGGAACAGCGACACCTGTTGAGCGTGAGCGAAAAATAGCCTCCACTCCGGAACCGCACAGCTCAGTATCTCCCAGGGTATGCCCGGACACCCTTGAGAGACCTTCTGAAAGATCCTGCACCATCAGCCTAGGCTGGCCACAGCCCCTGGACAATATTGCAGTGTGCACGCTCAGCAGGGTGGCCACCAGGAGGCAGGAGGGTGCAGCTAGTGGATCTCCCATGGCGTAGGAGGGCACCACCACTCTGGCACATGGCATGGGGGGCAGGGCCCCTGACCCAGAACCACACAGCTCAGTCTCTGACACCACCTGACTTCACCCTCAAGAGCCCTTTCAGGAAATCTACTCCTTGGGCTCAGGCAGCAGATCCCTCTGGAGAGCTGAGCTTAGCAGGTTGGGGCCACTGGGAGTTGGGAGGGTGGGGCTAGTGCTTTCCTCCAGGCCAGTGCAGTGTGGAGAAAAGTGCTTGACCCCAGAAAGTTGGTATCTGTGGACTAGGTGATAGAGGGACTCAGCACAGGGACCATGGTGGCTGTCCCTTCAGCTTTCCCCCACACAGCCCACTCTGTCCTCAAAGGACTCTAGTCCATTCTGGTCCACCCTCTCTCTGCTGACGGGCAGGGTGACTGGATGCAAATGAGGTTTTGTGTGCTGGCCCTTTAAGAGGGTCCCTGGGTTTCTAGGGGAATTCTCCCCAGGCAGGCACAATCCTTGCTGAGCTTCTAAGCTAGGTAGGTATTATGTGTGCCTCTCTCTCTAGTTCTGGTGCTCAGAGCTGGGGAGCCCTCTGTGGAGTTGAGACTCCACATTTTTCAGGGGTTTTGACATGGCTTCTTCTCTAAATCTTTGGTTATAAGACATCTGTTCAGCTAGTCTTCACTTGGTTATTCGGGTGGATTGTTGTACCTGAGAGGAGACTAGTGCAACTTCCACCTGTTCTACCTCAGATTGCGCAAGACTGTCTTATCCTGGCTCTGTCACAAACTAGCTCTGTGATCCATGAAAAGTCAACATCGTCTGATCTCTGCCTCGTTTGGAAATGGAGGTGGAAATCAGGACCCATGATCTCCAAGACACTACCAGCTCAGAAACTTGGTGATTGCCAGAATCTCTGGGCCACACCTTAATTTGTGGAGAACTGCCAGTCCTCCGTGGTCTGCAGAAGGAAACCACAACCCTACTTTTAGAAGCATTTTCTGCCCTAATCTCTTCCCCTAAATTGCCCAAGATTCTCTTTTAGAACTTTTATGTCTGGATAATTCCAAGTTCAGGCCTTTCACTTAGCCCACATTCACCCTTTCTCTGCCTCCTCATTCATCACTTACCCTCTTGTATTCCACATGGAGTGTTTGTCTTTGAGCACCTTTAAGCACAAGGGCTTAATTCCAGTCTGAACCCTCCTTCCAGTTTAGTCGGTGGTGTAGAGGACGTCTCGGGATGGAACATCCAACCGGCACACCCACGGCCGTGGTTTACAGATCTCACCGCCACCCTCGGCCTTTCTCTTCCTTTTCCTCTCCTTATCTCTCAATTCTGATTTAGAGGTCTTGCTGCCACCCCTAGCTTTTCCAGTTTAATGGAGAAGCCTTCCCTCTCTCCCTCTCTTCCCTCCTCCTACACAGAACGGTACCAGAATCTAGGCAGAGAGGCCAACTCTGCACAAGTTTGTTTCGAGGGAAAGGCTCCCAAGAAACTTCACCTGCATTGCTCTCTTCTCCAAGTCCAATAAATCATTCCTTTTCCTGCTTAGTCATCTTGATTAACCAATCCATTTTGTCAAGAAAGTCTGCAGCCACTGTGCTGGATTTGGGGATCAGACTGCCCAGCTTGTAGTCAACTGACAAGTCATTGAATTCTACAAAGTTAGAATAAAAATGTTCACCTTTTGAGATTTTGGGGAGGATTAGATAATTCATAGAAAGCACTCAACAGTGCCTGACCAAAAGTAGGCATTCTAAAATGCACTGAAGTGCCACTTCTAATACCGCTGCTGGGGTTCCAGGAGGTCTGCTCTTGGAGAGGTGGGAGATGTCCTAACTGCTCAAATCCTTTCTTTATCCGGGGTCTCTGTGTGCGAATGATCCTGTGCGTGCGTCCATGGTGCTCTTTATAAACCGTCCTTCCACTTACTTCCTTGGGTAATGACCATTAGTTCCCTGCTGCCTGATCACTGTCTGTAAAGGCTCTGCCTTGAATCCTACCTGCAAACATTTGCTCTTACCCTCCTTGAGATAACAGTGCCTGGTTGGTGGGGCAACTTCTTTAGACTGGCTTTGCTATACTTACTGTTGTATATTTACTGTCTCCGGTATCACACGCAGAGTCATGTGGGGCTGGTAGAGTACTTTTAATGAATGTTAAACAAAATAAAAATTAAGAGAGTAGATTTCAGGTACTCTCATCACCGCTCCCCCAAATGGCAGCTATGTGAGAAATACATTAACTAACCTAACTATGGTAGTCATTTCACTATCCGTATGTATATCAAATTCATCAGGTTATATACCTTAAGTATATATAAATTTCACCTAAAATAAAATAAATACGCTACATGTAATTCCTCTCAGCACTAGGACTGTTGCCTCTCCTCCCCGCCCATTCACACCTGGCCAGGGCTTGCCCTGAATCCTATTCACACATGCCGTGATCACTAACACCATTACCCCACGCTGTTGGTGCACAGGGAGTGGAAGGCTGGCGGCCTCTAGGAATATTTAAGAGATCTGAATGGGTCTGTTGTATTTCTGCCTTAGAAAAGACAAGTAGACACACACATACTCCCACACACTTATACTCATAAGCAGCATGCATGTCACCCAGAGCTAGCCATGAAGCTCACTTGCAGACATGTTCCCTGTAATTGAGAGATAGGGTTTGTTTCTACTATTCCTGTAAAATTCCCAATTAGCCTTTATTCAGCTGAGAGGGCTGTCACCCTGACAGTGTCTCATTAGGGCATCCAACTCCAGGCTTTGAGAATGTCGATCCAGGCAGTTTGGCCCTAAGTGGAAATTGCTCAGGCTTGGGTGTCAGATCATTTGGCTTTAAACAAAATTACTACCCATGTGACCTTAGGCAGATTGCCTCCTGGGGCCTCAGTTTTCTCATCTGAAGAAAAGAGATAATAACATCTATCAGAGAAGGTTGTAGCCAAGGATTAAATGAGCTATTACCAGCCAGAGGTTTGACACAAGCTCAGTGAACATTAGTGCTTACACTGTCTCTGTGATCTTGGACAAGTCTCTTAAACTGAGATGATCATTCTTGCCTTGCAGACGTGTTTACAAAGCTTCACAGAACGAGGGAGACATTGATTACTATTGTCCATTAAAAAGCACAGAGCATTTTCAGGGACTGTGAGACCATACCTGCGATTTGAAAGTATCTAGATGCCCCGCACTGTACTTACTGAATTACTTCATTCATCCATTCTTCCATCCATTCATTCATTCAGTATGTCCGATATTCCCTGGTATTGGTGGAGGTGGGGATACACATGAATATGACCCAGACCCTGACTTAGGGAGCTCTCAGAGATGCACTTAAAATAAGCAAGCCCTGTGACAAGAAGTGACAGTTCTCTGAAATGGAGAAAGTACAAGGAATCTACCCCTAACTTTTTCTTGCTTGGCTGTCTTCCTAGGTTTCCCGAAGGATCCATGACAATGTTTTAAATGCCGCCTCTGGCAGGTGTTTCCAAGGGGTGCTCTGTCTTCAGGAGAGGCAGTTCCTAACATCCTCATCCCTCTTCTTAGGGAGGAATGTCTCCGTCTGCTGAGGGCTAATGACAACATCCTCAGCCGACAGCTCAGGAGGCCTGCTGCCAGCCCAGCTCCACTGCTTCCTGGTTGTGTGGCCCTTAGCCAAGCTGTTAGGCTTCTCTGAGCCCCAGGTCCATCTGTAGGAAGTGGGGATAGTATTCAAAGTATTGTTCAAGGTGACTTCCATGGTGATACATAAAGGCACCATAACCTGTGCTAAAACTATTTTTTATAATAATTCACTCAATAATATTTATCAATCTCTCTTCGTGCCCAGGGCTATACTGGAGTTTGCATGACCACAAAAAAAGCAGGTGATACCCTCCCTGCCCTTGACCTGCTCACCTTACTGGGAAGGGAAATGAACACAGATGATCTAGTCAGGAAATGAAAGAAAAGAAGAAAATAGATCTAGTTTAAGAGTATAAACTTGTTTTCTAGAAATTGACTCTAGCTTTTCCATCGAGTTACCTATTCACTGCAGAGATGTGTTGTCTTGGATGTGAATTAATTTGTAGTATTCTAAGTCTTTCTGTTTAAGCTATGTAACTACCCATCTCCCACCCAGGCCTCGTTCTCTCCTGGGTTCTCCTGGGTTGTTCTTGTGTTCAGACGAGTTACAGAATAAGTCAGCCATCTGTAAAACAGTCTTAGAAGTCTGGGGAGACTGGAGAGGGACCCAAGAAACCCCACAGACCAACCAGTTCTGTTTACCAGTGAGGCTCCTGTGGCACAGAGAGTAGAGGACTGCAGGCAGGGTCACGGTGCGAGGCAGCGGTAGAGCCTGAGCTGGGCCCACTCCCGGCCCTTCATTATTTTTGTCCTTCCCACTACCGGAGGTGGGGAGGATATTTCTATTTAGAGCAACCCTTAAGTAAACTACAAACCTCACAGATAGATACAGTCAAATCTTAACTCCTCGACCTACTAACTGAATGACCTAGAGAAGTCATTTAACTTCTCCGAGCTGTAAAATTGTTGTAATAATGCACAATGCTTCTTCCTTTCACGGTGCCACTGTGCAGTGGCACTCAGTAAATGACCAAGGATGGAGTCCCCATCGCTCATCAGGCCCTCCCAGGGAACAGTGGTGCAGTAGTGCCGCCTGATCCTGCAGCCATGTGTGTCCCCCAAATGTTGGCGCAGCACTAGGAGCCTTTAGGGGTGCTTCCTGCTGCCCCCTCATCCTGGTCTGTGGGGTCCTGAGCCTAGAACACAGCCTTCAGTGAAAAGCAAGACAACCCTTCTCCTTATCAACCAATTACTGAGCAGCTTTTTACTGTAGGATTTATTAACGGTGAAGCTATTCATTGACATTAGCTTATATAACTTCAAAAACCATGAATAGTTTTTCCTTTTTGCACTAGTTTTGGCAGCTTTCTATGATAATAAATCTTGATTTGAATGTAATTCACCCTCATTTTCCTCTATCCCTAATGTGAGGATAGAGACATTTTCTTGACAAATTGGGAATTAGAAAGTTCTAGAAGCTATTTTAGGTGTATCTGGGACTATGTAAGTATTTTTAACAGATGAATGAATTTTTTTAAACAGTCAAGCAAATTGAGGAGCAAATGAATGAAGCAGATAGATTAGTGGTTACAGGCACAGGATTAGAGTTATATTCATGCACAAATCTCTTATCAACCCCTTGCCTTGCCCAGCATTCTCACTCAGCAGGTTTCTTCTGAGTTTCAGTGTCTCATGGGTGAAATGGGAAGGCTGATCCTCATCTTACAAAGTTATTGTGATAATCAACAGTAAGGCACCTACAATGCCCAACACAGTGACTGACCCGTGCAGGCGCTCGGGAAATGTTAGTTGCTGCCATCGTCATCACCATTATCTTAATTATAATCACCATCTCAATATAATCATCATCATTATCACAATAACCTTCATCCATCATCATCATCACCATCTTCTTCATTGTCTTCATCATCTTCGTCATTTTTACAAAGTTTTATGGATTTGATCAAAGTTAAACTTTGTCCTTATTGGGAATATCAGTTTCAGGGAAACAAACTGGAGTTCTTTCCCATGTCTTTTAGAAACCTTTTATTTTGAAATAATTGTGTGTCCAGACGGGACCCTTTATTCTGCAGTCTTCAGGATAATTGCTGCAGCCACGGCTGCGCTGAAAGGTTTCCAGGGCCGTGTGCATGGAGGAATGCGTGAGCGTGAGGACAGCTCTTTCCCTGGTCCTGGGACTGATTATCATGTTCGCCTTTAATCACACATCAGCACAAAGATCCTTTGCTGGGGCTGTTTACTGCATAGCAGGGCCCAGTGGCACCTCCTTTGAAGGTCTGTGGATGAACAGCTATAGAGAAGGGCACTTTGGGGTCACAGAATGAGAAACAAACTCGCATTCCCACCTTGGGTTTGCGCTTTCTGTTGGGTCTCTCTGAGCCTCAGTTTCTTCATCTGTAAAATGGTGTTTTCATAACATCTTTCAGGGTTGTTGTGAAGATTAAATGATACAAATTAATGTGTGTAAAGAGTACAACACAGTACCTAACACAAAATAGGTGGCTGGTAAATTGTCAGATGATTTGGTGAAGGCCAAAAAGGTGGCTGGAGCTCCGTAATATTTCGTGTGAGGACTCCAGCCCAGACCTCTCCGGTGTTGTGTGTTATCTCACTGTCTCTCCTGCTCTCTCTACATCGCTGCTTTCATGTAAGAATAATTGGACCAAACCAACTCGGTCTCCTGGTGTACGCCCTCCAGTCACACGTGTACCTCTTTTACTTGCTCAACCCAAAGACCAAAGGATTTTCTTCTAAAGATGGTTTGCACTTGACAAGCCAAATGGACACGTGGAATCATGACATTCTAGAATGATCAGATCCCCTCTAATCCTAACCTCCAGATATATGATGAGTGTCCAAACCCCACACTTCTCTTTGGATTCTCTGGGAGGTCCCATGTCATCATGTGATCATAATTCCTCATCTGCAGCTGCTTCAGTGGGTACCCCATTCCCACCCTCTGTTCATTGCAGTACAGTCACCTCAACTTCCAACTGTACTTTCTTCATTTTTCCCTGAGGTTCTTCTGGCCTCTGAAGCAAACCAATGATTGATGGGCATTGGTGTATAATCACCCCAGTTTCCTGACTCATCAAGTGGGATAATTCGGAGAATGCACCCATTATTGGCTGTCGTCCCTTCCCTGTTTGACAAACCCTGTTTTGCAGGGTTTTCTCCTGGGGAAACATAAACACGAGGACAGTAGTCCTAATATAAAGGGAGGCACTGGAGGAAACAGGGCCATTCACTCAACAGAAGTTTCTGGAAGACCCATGATTGAATGGCTAAGTGGCCCCTGCCTTCCAATGTTTACATTCTTGGGAAGAGACTTGGAAACACTCAAGTTCAGTGTGATGAGGGCTGTGTAGAAGAAAGGGCTATGTTCTGGGTTGCTGTGAGGTGTCAGTAACGTATGTAAAATTCCAAATGATTCATTAATATTCAGCAAGCCTTTGAGTGTCTGTTGTGCACCAGGCTCTGGACCCCGCAGAGATACAAAGATGAGTGAGACACATCCTCTATCCCTGAGGGGTTAGAAACAGGACAGGTCACTTTGACATTGTGTGATCTGTAATTGGCGGCAGTGTTCAGCTGCAGGGGATATTGTGGGATCTCAGAAGAGCGAGACATGTGTTCAGCAATAGTTGTTTTTCTTTCCCTATGGAATTATCTTTTTAGACTTAGGTCTAGCTCAGGGCTTGGCATTGAGTAGGTGCTCAGTCGATGCTGGCTAGACTGAACTGACCGCTTCATTATGAGAGGAAGAGACCTCTAACCACATGACTCCTTTGCCCAACCTAGAAACACCTTTCTCCTTAGACCATTGATCTTGAGGCCCAAGTGGTTTGAACATTGTCTGTCATAGTCGACAACTGGGTAAAAAATATAAAGGATATTTTTTGGCTTTTCATGCCAGGAAAAATCCACATTTATACTCTAAGATTTGAAAGCATTTAGAGGTGGGGTGGGGAGGAGGAACCAGAGCTGAAAGCGATTGTCCATGCTTGGCTGATGTTTAATCGGTTGGTTGGGTTGTCATTGAGACTACAGCTCCAATGACACATCAATTCCACCAATCAAGCCAAAGCCAGTGGTGAGTCTCCCTCATTATTTATCTTACAGTAGAAATAACCTTTCCACTATTGAAATATAATTACCAAATGTGATAGTCAATATTAAAACAGAATTAGCAACATGAGCTCAACATTTGGAAAGAAATTTCTAACAGCGCTTTTTATGCCTCCAACATTAGTGTTCGGTATCCATCCTACTGTTGCATTAATTGATGGCTGAGGCTCTGGGAGGGACCAGTTCCAGCCGTGCTACTCTCTAGCAGGCAGTTCTCTTTGAATCTTCTGGATCAGCAAGGTAACCTGATGTTGTCTGTGCCTGGAAGACAAGAAGCCTTTTTTAATTCTAACTGTGGACCGTTGTTGGTCTATTCTGTTTAACCAAGACATGAGGAATTCAGAGAAAAGGGTAGAGGATATGGGGGTGTGGACAGATGAGTGAATCATGCAAGTACCCGAAAGCTGGCCAGGTGCTAAAGATACATGATAATAGAATACTAGGTGCTCAGGTGGCCTGCACATGTCTTTACCTTTCACCTTCAGACCACCCTCCTCCCACCCCCACCCCTAGTAGTTCAGGCTCACTTTTCAAGATGGAGCTCAAGATTCAACTCAAAATTTTCTTTCAAGCTTTGCAGCTGGTCTCAGCCACTTTTTTTTTTTTTTTAATTCTCACTCAAGGACATTTTTTCATTGCTTTTAGAGAGAGAGGAAGAGAAAAAGAGAGAAATGTCAATGTGAGAGAGAAACATCAATTGGTTGCCTCCTGCAGGCACCTCAACTGGGGATTGAACCCACAACCTAGGCATGTGCCCTGACTGGGAATCGAACCTACAACCTTTCAGTGTCTGAGACAACGCTCCAACGAACTGAGCCACACCAGCCAGGGCTGAGCCACGTTTTTTAATGACATGTTCTCTAAGTTTTCACCTCCCTCAATCCCCATCTTGAGGATAGCGATAGTATTTTATTCATCTTTGAATTCTGTGCTCCTAGTGCAGAACCTGTATATAACAGAACACAGTACATAGCAGGTGATCAATAAATATTCACTGAAGTCCAAAGAAATTAGGATGGGAAAAGTGTTTTATGAACAAAGTAAAGAGGGCTTTCTGGAGGAGGTGACATTCAAGCAGGAACTTGACATATAGGGAAGGTGGCTCTGCCTTTTCCAGCAGTCACTGTTATGGCTGGTTGAGGGGAAATGGCATTCTGGATGGTTTCACAGGTACAGAAGTTGGCTTTGGAAGGGGAGGGTTGTTCTACTCTGTGACCTCCACTGATGGCCTTTTTCTTTCCTCCATCCCCAAAGGAGAGAGAGAATGGAGATGTGAGATGATGCTCAGGACCCTGTGGCCAGAATCCTGCACTAACTTCCATCTGTGCTTCCTGCCTGTCTACCGTTTTCTCCCAGGCTCTGGGTCCAGGCCCTGGGTCTTAGCAAAGGGTCTGCTTCCTTGGAGGCGTTTTCTTTCTTCAGTACCAATGGCAATGGGATCATAGGTGGAGGCAGTCACTTTGAGAGACGTGAAAGTATGGGGAAGTAGATGGTCCAGAAAACGCCTCTGGATATTGTTTGTAAAGTGTTTGTTTTGTTTCCTCACACATTACCCCTAGTCGTCTGCCACTGAATGGGGCAGTCCCCAGAGGATCTCCAGCTAATGTGGGGGAGGGGAAGTGGAAGTTGAGTTCCAGAGTGTAAGACCCTGGGCAGGCTCTTCCCCTCTCTGGGCCTCAGCATTGCCTTCCGTGAAGTCAGGAGGTTGTACTACTGTCTCGTCTCCAAATTCCTGCCAGCCCTGTCATTCTAAGAAAGTCTGACTAAGGAAAGTCACAATGAACATGTGGATTAGCTTGGTCGGAGTGGATTACCTCCGTTCTTCACTCCCTGACCTGCTCAGATCGTATTTTACATGTTAGGCCCATTCTGAAGATAAAGGAAGGGGAAAGGTCTCTGGGAAGCAAGGTAGCACATCGGGAGTAATCTCTCTCTGGCCACTCTTTCCTCTGGAGACAGAGATAAGCACATTGTTTCAATCAGGCCTGCGGTCCATTTCCCTATCTTAAAACTATCTTCTGCCACGTTATAAATAATCAGCTTACCAGTGAGCAGGGCCAGGCGTGTGTGTGTGTGTGTGTGCGCGCGCGCACGCGCGCGCACACTTGTGCCTGGTGTGTCTGGGGGTTGCTGATGAGGTCCAGGCAGCCGCCTTGATCCTTAACCCAAGTGAATGAGGTGTGTCCTGGCCTTAGGTTAGGGTGGGTGTACAACTTGTTGTCTAGACTGTGAGACTTCTCAGAGTAAGTGGGACGGCTGTTAGTAATTACACCGGGACAACAGGCACAAACCAGAACCGTCCCAGGCCAACCGGGACATGTGCACATCTTAGCCAGGGAGTGCTGGTGTAAGAAACACCTATCTCTAGATCGTTCCAGCATTCAGCTGGGCACCAAGACTTTATTTCAAGTTCACCCAGTTCATTCTCCCTCCATGCTTGAAGCTGTCCCACAGAATTCTAAGGACCACCATTTCCCACCCATCAGGACCTGCCATATGATTTTTAGAACCCAGTGCACAAGGAAAGTGCAGGGATACATGTATAAAGAATATTAAGAATTTTGCCCTAGCCTGTAACTCAGTTGGTTAGAGCATCAGCCCAATGCGCCAAGGTTGCACCTTTGATCCCCAGTCAGGGCACACACAAGAATCAGCTAATGAGTGCATGAGTTAGTGGAACAGCAAATCAGTTTCTCCTCTCTCTCGCTCACTTTCTCTCCCCTCTCCCTCCGTTCCTTTCTCTCTCTCTAAAAATCAATAAATATTTTTTAAAAGAATTTTAAGACAGCAATAGTAGGGCTTGATTTGTTTCCCTGCAAGTTACTTCCAAACTCCTGCTGCTGGATGAGGAGTCCCACAGAACTTATCCAAGGTGTGTGTGTGCTGTGTGTGTGTGTGTGTGTGTGTGTGTGTGTGTGTGTGTGTTGGTGGGGGGAGGCGTGAGTGGGGGTTAGAGTTCCAGGGTGTAAATAGATCAGGAGCAGGACCTTCTAAGCCCAGGGCCCAGAAGCACCGACTACACGGGCCCGGAGCCCATGAAGCTGGTCCTGCTCCCCAGGCAACCTGCACCCTGTTTGAGGGGCTCTGTCTCTGGAGCTACTTCCCTTCCTGCCCACGGGCTGGCATGCTTGCTTCCTTCATCAACATTATTTCTAATTTAGGTTTTTGAATATAAAATATGTTCACATGTTTCAAAAGTCAAAGAAGATAACATGATATATTCTACCATTTTTGCTTTCACTCCTTTCTTCCCTCCTTCCCAACCACTTCCTGACATCCCTATACCCTTCCCATAGGTGACTATCTTTTAATTTCTATCTCCTTCTAAGATTTCTTTATGCAAATATAAGTATGTAGTCTTACCTTTCCCCCTGTCTTAATATCCAAAGGTTGCATATTAAACAGGTCATCTGTACCTTATATTAGAACACTCTTCCTGGTACCAACTAGCAGTGTCTCACTGAAGGCGCCCCCACTGACCCCACCCCCTGTAGAACCACACAAAACAAGGCCAACTCTTTGTCCCTGGTGAAGCCCTTCAGATATATGAAAATGGAGACCCATTCTCCACCCACCCTGCCTCTTCCAGCCTCAAGTTCTTTTATCCACAATGTTCCCTCAGCCTTTCCTCACAGGGTGTGAGGTCTGGACCACTCTTGTTCATCTGGAGTTTTCTGAGTGTGTGTGACCCTGAGTGGGCCAACTGACCCACCAGGGTGGTCTTCCCTGCTCAGAGCAGAGAGATGCTGATCTCCATCACCCTAGTCATCTGTAGATCCAGCTCAAGGGTAATAATGGTTCCCATGGGAATTTGCTCTGTTCTAGGAAACACCCATGCACCTGTAAATGACACTTTTACCTTTCCGACAACTATGATGTACATCCTATAATCACACCTTTACAGATGAGCGTGTGAAGCTCAGGGAGGTAACCCAATAGATAAATGTAAAAGGAAGGGTCTGAAGTCAGGGCTCACTTCAAACCATGCTCTCGATGTGCTCTTGACCACCTCCCCTCTCAACCGCCTTGGGGTCTTTTAGTGGCCCCGGTATGAGGCTGGAAGCCTAATGCTTCCCCCAAAGACTTCCTCACATTCATGATATTAACTATGAAATTTCACGCAGCTAGTTTTTATTGGACATGGTGAGCAGTGTCTGTTTGATTATCTGTCTTGTTGTTTAGGAGCCCCTACCTTAACTCTCAAGCTGATCTCATCCATTTCCATGCCCTAAACACCAGTCAGATCTTATCTTCAACCCAGACCCCTTCCTCAAACTCCAAACTTCCATCTCTAACTCTCTGCTGACATGTCCAGTTGGGTGCGGAGTGAGCCTCTCAAACGTGACATAACTGAAACAACTCATAATCTAATATATCTCCCCAAAGTCTTCCCCTTATCAGTAAACCAAACTATCTACCCACATGCCCAAGTTAGAAACCCATAGCATTTTTGATTCCTGTCTTTCTTTCAGCTTCCATGTCCAAATCACTAGCCGGTGCTACCGGTTCTACCTTCAAAACTATCCAAAACTCATCGTTCTCTCCATCTCTACTCATAGCCTTGATTCAAGTCCCCCTGGTCTCTCACTTGAGACCTTCTGGGACATCCTGCTTCCTCTCCTCCCTGTTCCCGCCCTTGTCTCCCACACAGATTTTTGAAAGATAGAAATGAGAGCATCATTATGTCTCCGGTATGACTTCCCTTCCTTCCTAAAGTAAAACCCAGAGCACTCATCACAGCCTGCAAGACTCCTCAGGTCTGCGATTCAGTCTGGCTCATTACCTGTCTTGCCCTCGCCACATCGACAGTCTGCGGTCACATCAAGCTCCTCTTTGCCTTTGGCTTTGACTCAGGGCATTCCACTCTTGGAATGCCCCTCCAAACACTCCTGGAATTCTTTGCCCCCGTCATTCTTCAGTTCTCAACCTAATCATCACCTTTTCAGAGAGGCCTTTTCTGACAAGCTGATCTGAATTAATGCCTTGGTATCCTCTCTCAAGGTGTCCTGTTGGTTTATGCCCATCACAGCACTGTGACTGTACATTTTTGGCTATTTATTGTGTTTCTGTGTGTTGTGTATCTCTCACCAGACTGTGCGCTCCACAATGGCAGAAAGTGTGTCTCTTCTGTCCACCATGGTAGCTCCAGCAGTGAGCACCGTGCTCGGCACACTTCCAAACGTTGTGGAATCTGTTCCTTTCTTTTTTTGGTTCTTCTCCAGAATAGACCTTACTAGAAAGCTGCACTGTAATTTTTATTTCCTGTTGTTTCCATCGAATAGGCATTTGCACTGTGGGAGGGTTGCACAGTAAAGATGTCTCGTAGCACACACACACTCAGTGGCTTTTTCCTTATGGAATTGGCAACGTAGCTAGTCCCCGTATGTGGGTGACGCACGTATGAAATGGAAAGAGGTGGCCACGAGCCTGCCTGGCACCTACAGAGGCCATGGAGCATCATTTGATGACAGTGCCGCCTGACACCTGAAGTGCGGCAACGGTAATCGCAGTTGCTGTGGCTTAGACCACACACTCGGCACCCAGACTTCCTGCGTGGGTTCAAACCCCAGCTCCGCTCCAATTCTTCGTCTCCACAGTGAGGTGATAAAAACAGCGCCTACCTCCTGTGGTGGTTGGGAGGCTCCACATGTCAGTGTCAACATGTGCAAAGTACTTGGTGCCTGGCAGGCAGTAAGTTTTAGTCAGTGTTAGTGATCATTGGCCTCATGACCATGTGCTGAGCCTCGTACATGTAGTTCCTTCCAACAGCCTAATGCGGTGTTTTCATTTTAGTTCAGTTCAGCAAACATCTCCTTGTGCCCTTCTGCCAGGGCCTGGAGATGCAAGAACAACTTAATCCTAAAGGGGCTTTCAATTTTTGGAAGTGCCACACCACTGTTGTACACGAAGCAATACAGTCAGTGCAGTATCAGAGTGTGACTGATTAAGTCAGCGTGTGTGCCAGTGTGTGTGTGAGCATGTCCATATGTCAGTGTGTGTGCCAGTGTGTCAGCATGTTCGTATGTTAGTGCATGTGCCAGTGTGTCAGCATGCCCGTGTGTCAGCATGTGTACAAGTGTGTGTCAGCATGTCCCTATGTCAGCATGTGTGCAAGTGAGTGTGCCAGCATGTCCATATGTCAGTGTGTGTACGAGTGTGCCAGCATGTCCGTATGTCAGTGTGTGTGCCAGTGTGCCAGCATGTCCGTATGTCAGCGTGTGTGCTAGTGTGCCAGCATGTCCGTATGTCAGTGTGTGTGTGAGTGTGTCTGCATGTCCCTATGTCAGCGTGTGTGTGTGTGTCAGCATGTCCATATGTCAGTGTGTGTACGAGTGTGCCAGCATGCCCATATGTCAGCGTGTGTGCCAGTGTGCCAGCATGTCCGTATGTCAGTGTGTGTGCCAGTGTATCAGCATGCCCGTATGTCAGTGTGTGTGCCAGCATGCCAGCATGTTCGTATGTCAACGTGTGTGTGAGTATGTCTGCATGTCCGTGTGTCAGCATGTGTGTGAGTGTGTCCATATGTCAGCATATGTATGAGTGTGTGTCAACATGTCCCTATGTCAGCGTGTGTGCAAGTGTGTGTGTCAGCATGTCCATATGCCAGTGTGTGTGCCAGTGTGTCAGCATGTTCGTATGTCAGCATGTGTGTGAGTGTATCTGCATGTCCATATGTCAGCATGTGTGCGAGTGTGCCAGCATGTTCGTATGTCAGCGTGTATGCAAGTGTGTGTGTCAGCATGTCCTATGTCAGCATGTGTGCACATGTGTGTCAGCATGTCCATATGTCCATGTGTGTGCGAGTGTGCCAGCATGTGTCACTAGTACAAATGTGTCGGCGTGCCCACGCATCAGAGTGTGCCTGAGTGTGGCAGAGTGTGCTGCAAGCCCAGGGAGGGGCTGTTAAGCCCAGGGAGAGCTGTGTGCGGAGCCGCCACCCTTGCCATCCCGACGCACAGGTTGTGACTCGGCCACAGCTGCAGTGAGTCTCTGTTGTCCACCTTTGCCCATCTTCGTATTTTGCAGTGCCCACTTTTTCAACTCAGTTGACAAACAACAGACAGAAAAGAGTCTTTTTCACTCATCACTGGGAGCCCAGGCTAGGCTGCATCTCACTCTGTAAGAGCCCGGGTGGCCACTGTTCAATCAGACAGTTCGGGGGCTAACGAAGTGAAGAGGCAATTCCCTGCCCTGGACCCGGGAGTGCAACAGTTACAGGCTGCTGAAGGCAGACATTAAGGAGAACCGTTTTAATTGATTAGAATGCGCATTATGCTGTATTGCTTTAGTTTGAGGGCATTTTGGAACAAATAGCGCTGTCATTGTGGGCCTTAATTAGATAATAAATTAATAGATAAATGGATTCCAAAGTTCCACTGGCCTCCCCCGCCCCCTGGCCAGCTAACTCCAGCACAGAAATAGAGGCTTCCTCGCACTTGGCTGTGAGCTGTGGGGAAGAGGGAGCAGAGTGGCTAGGCCATGGCTGTAAGGCTCTCCTGGCCTGCTCATCCTGTGGATAACATTCAAGCTAGATGCTGAGGCCGCGGGCAGCTTTTCATCAGAGTAGAAATGGCACACAGCGTGAGCCTGAGCCTCACTCCTTTGCTATCGGTTCTTTCCACAAATATTTAGGGACTGTCTACTGTGTGCCAGGGACTGTTCTCGGCAGTGGGATCACAAATAGCAACACCCCTGTCCTCATGGACAGATAAATAAAATGGTCATAGAGTATGTTAGGTAGTAAGAAAATATTATAAAGGAAAATAAAGTAGAAAGGGGAGAGACCAGGAAAATATGAGGTAGGGAGGACAGCAGGGAGGGAACTGCAATTTTAAATAGGGCGGTTAGAAAAGGGACAGAGGAGGTGACATTTGAGCAAAGAATGAAAGGTGGTGAGGGATGAGTCAAATGAGAGAGGAACTGTCCCAGCAAAGGACAGGACAGTACAGAGACCCGGGGGCGGGTAAGAGCCTGGTGAGTGTGAGTGGGCGTGAGGAGACCAGTGGACTTAGTGAGCACAAGGAGAGAGGAGCTGAGGAGGCCCGAGGAGCAGCTAGACCCCATGAGGTCATCGGGCCGCTGTGGGGCTTGGGCTTTGACCAGGGTGGAGGTGAGGAGCCTTTGGAATACCTCCTCATTCGTAATTGACAAGAGTACGTTTAATCTGGCCCAGCAGACACCTGGCATGCACAGAGCAGCTCACCCCTCCAACGCCCTTGACAGATAACACTGATTGATCACAGCCCTTTTACAGTGAACCTGATGTAGCCTTGGAATCTTGCTCATGCTGCCATCCAGGAGCTCCACCCATCCCTCCAAGCTGAAGCTCCAGAAGAAGTGCTAGATTCCAATCACTTCCCCAGCCTGTCTGCACCAGGCCTGCGCTGAAGGGGCCGGCAGAGCGACATCAGGCCCGGCTCCCGTCCCAGAGAGCTTGGTGCAGGGGGCTGGCAGGGACAGAGCCATCAAAAATAAATAAATAAATAAATAAATAAATAACCACAGGACAAGTCTGATAAACACTGTAGAGACATGGACTGGTAAATTCTGCTTGGGAAGAGCTTCCCCAAGGGGGTGACATTCGAGGGTAGCATGAAGGACAGGTAGGATATTATCAATGTGGAAGAGCATAGGAGCCTGAGGAGGCATCATGAGGAATGCAGGAGACCAGAAAGGAGTTGGGGACAGTCTGGCATGCCTGCTCTTGATGAAGGTATAAGAGAAAGAATCCAGGAAGCGCTTAATCAGAGCTCTGTGTCCCCTGGATGTGTGCCATAGCTTGAATGACCACTTTGAAAGGCACAAAAAGATAAATGACATCAAGTATATTAGTTAGGATAATGCCAGGTATAGTAGGAAACCCCACAAGTTCAGAGGCTTAAGTCAATACATCTAGTCCATGTGAGTCTGATGCATGTTCCTAATATTGGCAAACAACATTTCTTTGTTCTGGGAATGATTCAGATGGGGGAAACTCACCCAGGACAATGAGAGCCAATGGAAGACTGCTCCCCTGATCTCCCTAAGCCACCGCTGAGCCCCTGTGGCCTAAAGGACTTCCTCGTAAGGTCTTCTCATTACGTCACAGTTTCTCCCCACTGACTGTGAGTTCCTTTGGGGCACACATCGTATTTTTAACTCCATGTCCTTGTCCTTGGCACATAAAAGGTATCATGTAAGGGTAGTCAGGTCGTTGAAAAAGCCTACCCGGGGGAGCAGGAGACTTGGTTCCAGGCCAGCCCTGCCATTACCTTGCTGCCAGGCCTCGGTCAAGTGTCTGGGCCTCAGCCTTCTCATCTGTAAAACAGGAATGTTAACTAAATGATTGATAATATGCCTTCATCAACAACCTTGTGTGATCTTGTGGCCTAAGAGTCAGGATTCCTGGATTCCAGGACTGACCATAATGCTCTATAGAACTTAGGAAACTGAATCTCAGGTGCTGGGCTCTCCACCCTAACAAGGGCATTTGTTACACCTTGCCTTGGACCCCAGTCATGGGTGTGCTTGTTCTATTTGCAGGAGGGCTGAAAGCTCATTAAGGGGCTGTGTTTTACTTACCTCTACCTCCCCAAGATCTGGACACATATGATCAGGCCTGTGGGAAGAATCCAATACATATTTGGGCACCTGCAGCCAAATTTGGGCCCAGCCCAGGCACCTCACATACCTAACCAAAGCCTGAACACACCAAGTCCCCGCTGCCAAACCTGGGGCCTTGGAGTATCCTGGGAGTGATTATTGTAGAGCTAAATATGAGTAACTGGAAACCCCTGTATGTCCAGCTTTGGGTTTTGCTTAAAAATTTGCCAGGAATAACAAACTGGTAAAAATAATAATTTTTCAACATATAGAGCAGATAATCCTTTCCATAGGAAGCAGGAAAACACCAAGGCTCCAGTAGAACAAAAGAAATAAAAACAGATGATACACAAATGAGCAAAATGTTCAGCCTTACCATCAACCCAAAAATGCAGATTAAAGCATGATGAGATGGCATTTCGTACTACAGATCTCGGGGCTGGCCAGAGTGTGGTAATATAAACATTCTCCTGTCAGGTCCACAGAAGTGCAAGTTGATAACACCTTTGTGGAAAGCAGGTCGGCCAAATGTATCAGGACACTTAAACAGATATCCCTTGATCCGATAATACTTCTTGAAATCTATTCCAGGGAATTCATTGGAAATGTGAGCAAAACTTTATGTTCCCAGATGTTCGTGGTATCATTATAATAAAAAAAAAAAATCTGAAACCACTTCCCTATCTAACAATATGGAAAATAGTGCTACCACTTTATGGTGTATCTACCTAATGGAATTTTACTAAGTTACTTAAAATGAGCTCCACAAAGCAATTTTCATGACCTCAAAATGTTTCTCATAAAATGTCTAAACAAAAGTTACAAAACTCTATTACAGCTGTGTCCAAACTATGTCAAAAATATGTGTGTGTGTATATGGCAGAATGTTGACAGCAATATTGAGTGGATGATGAGAGATCACTTTCTTTATTTCAAACTTTTTATTTTATTTTTAAATGTATATTTTTAAAGAACGGAAGGGAAGAAAAGTTCGCTGGCAGCCAGAACCGGCAGGACCCATTTGTCTTTGCAATCACCAGACCGCCTGCTATGGAAGCCCGTTAAACTCAGGGTGGCGGAGCCCCTGTGCTCCAATCGCTCTGTCTCCAGAGCATATTTTTTCTTTACTGAGGAAATTGCTTTCCATAAAACCAGCTCCCTGACACCTCCGAGTACCAGGGAACCATGCAAGCCCTCTTTCCTGGGGACATTCTCTAATGGGGAACTCCATCAAGTTCCAGCTTGGCGCTTCCAACAAATCCCAGCCAGCCATAAAAATTGTTAGCACCCTGTATGCAAGACTGATTGTGTCGGCCTCATAAAAACCCCATTCACCGAACAAGAGCTGCAGGTCTAAAACTCTCCAGTCCCCCGCTGTTTGAAACCCCATGGCATGGCGCATTGCTAAGTGATGCCTGGTAAAAGAACTCTGCGCAGCAAGTCAGGACTGGATCTGGGGCGGAACCAGTAAAAATAGGGAAAAACGGGCTCGTGCAGAGCGTACAGGGTACAGTCACGACAAAAAGCTGCCTCCTTGCTGCTCTTTTAGGGAGGGTGAGTAGATTTGGCCAAGCAAGGGAGAAGACTTAGGGGGGGGGTGACCCTTTTTTAAGAAGGAAAAAAGGTGTATGGTGCACGGGTGGAAGAGTGAGCAGTAGAGGCGTCCTGCCCCCTGGACACCCTGCAGCTCACTTGGAGTGGGGACGCTCTTTCCCAGTCTGCCCCTAGATGGGAGCGGGAAGGCACAGGATACTCTACACCCCTCAGCACTCTGGGAGGGTGTCCCTTACCCTCCTCTGTGCGGGTAGGTTTCTGCACCCCTCCAGCAGGGGCCAGATGACCTAAGTTTGTGTCAGGAGCCCCTTGCCTGCACACAGCTGGCATTTCTTCGGTTATTGGGCCCTGATGTCCAAAATGCTGCTCCTTGTCACATTCACTGGGATCCAAGAGGCCTGGGTTCTAGATCCTGCTTTGCCCCTAATTTGCTTTCTCACCCTGGGCAATCCCTTACATGGTCTATCGGCTCTGGTTTTCTCATTGATAGAATAGGATAATACATTCTTGTCTAAACCTCTGCACTTCTCACACACATCCTTTCTACCCATTGTATTAAAATGTTATCACAAAAAATTTAATGCTCCAATCAAGTAAAATCTTGAAATATCACTTAAGATCTCAACGTTGTTTCTGAAAATATTTCAGTGTTCCATATGTTTCTTTGTATGGAGTTCCTGGTGATTCTATTCTCTGTAACAAAAAACACCAATGTTTCTCTCTAATGTAGGACTCAAGGCCCATGCCGTATATCTAAATCGGGTGAATTCATATCCCAGTTTTTACACATCCTGTGTGGCTTTGGGTAACTTGCTTAACCTCTCTGAGCGTTAGTTCTCTCATTCATCAAATGAAACTCATGTTTACCTGATAGAGTTTTTGAAAAGATACAAGGGGGTAATATATTAAAACACCTTGTATAATACTTGATCCAGGTTAGGAATTCTGTAAATGACCCTGCCCTGCACTTCCCTGAATATGAAGTGGATTTTGGAGTATTGCTCAGAACACCACTTTTAGATCTGTGTGTATAGTAGCTGTCCTATACATGTTTAGGGTGATACAATTGAATACTCCCTATTTATGGTTTCTGACACTGAACATCAGCCCACTTCAAGGTCTTCCAAGAGGTATGGTGCCACCCATTTCCTTGGGGTTGCAACTCCTAATTGAATAGGGGGGAGAGAGAGGTATTGATTAGGGAGCGGGAAAGGAAATCAGTGAGAACAGCCTTCCCACTTCATCAAACAGTATTCCCTTCCCAGGACAGGGACAGCAACCCCACAGTCACTGCAGGCCGTACTTTGCTAAACCAGGAAAGGGATGAAGAGGACTCCTATTCCTTTTTGTTGTCGATTTCTAAAGCGCAGTAAGAAGACACAACTTGTATGATTGTAATCTTTTTCTATTTACTGGTATTTGTCTCATGGCCTAGCATATGGTCTGTCCTGGAGAATGTTCCATACTTCCTCGGAAAGAACGTGTGTTCTTGGGTAGAGCGTCCCATAGGTGCCTGTTAGGTCTAGTGAGTGTGTTGTGTTGTTCAAGTCTTCTGTTATTGCTGATCTTCTGTCTAGTTTTCTACCAATTGCCGAGAGTGGAATATTGAAAACTCCAACTATTGTTGCTGAACTATCAATTTTTCTTTCAGTTCCGTCAGTTTTTGTTCCTGAATTTTGAGGCTTTGTTCTTAGGCATACACTCATTTATAATTCTCTTATTTTCCTGACATATGGACTCCTTTTTTACTATAAAATGTTCTTCTTCATTTCTAGAAATATTTATTGTCCTAGATCTATTTTATCTAACATTGCAGTAGCCGCTCCAGCTCTTTTATATTTCCTGTTTTAACAGTATATCTTTCTCATTTTCTGCTTTCAACTTGTTTCTGTCTTACAGGCTAAACTGGGCTTCCTGTAGACAGCACATGTTTGAGTCACCTTTGTCTAGTCTCACAATATCTGCCTTTGGATTGGGTCATTTAGACCATTTATAGTTAATATTATTTTTGATATTATTCAATTTATATTTTTTTACTTTACTATTCATTTTCTATATGTCCCTTATCTTTTTTTATTCCATTATTCCAACTCTACTATTTTTTGTAGGTTAAAGAAATATTTTTAAGGTAGCATTTTAAGGTCTTTGTTGATTTTTTAACCATATTTTAAGAGTTTTTTAGTGCTTACTCTAGGGATCATGATATGTATTTTAAATTAGTATGATCCACCTTAGGTTAGTACTAACTTCATTCCAGTAAAATCTAGAAATTTTGTTTTAAGGTGGCTCTATTTTTTTCTCCATTCTGTATGCTGTTTTGTCTGTATGTGGATAAATTCA